>CM067171.1:6002602-6175102 GCA_034093135.1 Erigeron breviscapus | reverse complement strand
TCTCTTACATTTTCAACTCCTCCCTCAGTCCCTCAGTGCTAACATGCTCAGTTTCCAACTCAGATACAACATTATGAATTACTTCAGTTACTTGTTCAGCATCAAATTCAGCTACTTGTTCAACATCAAATTCAGCTGAGGCACCAGGTTGTTCATTCACATCTTCTGATTGAGATTCATCTCTTTGTCTGGCAGATTTAGACGACTTATGTTTTCTTTTTGATTTCTTTTTCTTTGAGGCCTGCTTCAGTACACTTCTAGCAGCCATTTTAAGTCGTCTACCTGGTGGTGGAGTTGGTTCTTCAGGTAGTGCTGAAGCAAGTGGTGTTGGATTAAGTACCGGTGATAAATGAGGTGGTGTTAGAATTGGTGGATTCGGTGAAACAACGGATGGTATAGGTGTAGATTGCGAAGGTGAAGATTGCGAAAAGTGAACGGTTGGTGTAGATTGTGTTGATTGAATGGAAGGTGAAGTTTGCGAAGTAATGTTTGGTGTAGATTGAGAAATAGGTGAAGTTGCGAAGTAACGGTTTGGTGTAGATTGTGTTGATTGAATGGAAGGTGAAGTTTGCGAAGTAATGTTTGGTGTAGATTGTGTTGATTGAATGGAAGGTGAAGTTTGCGAAGTAATGTTTGGTGTAGATTGTGTTGATTGAATGGAAGGTGAAGTTTGCGAAGTAATGTTTGGTGTAGATTGTGTTGATTGAATGGAAGGTGAAGTTTGCGAAGTAATGTTTGGTGTAGATTGTGTTGATTGAATGGAAGGTGAAGTTTGCGAAGTAATGTTTGGTGTAGATTGTGTTGATTGAATGGAAGGTGAAGTTTGCGAAGTAATGTTTGGTGTAGATTGTGTTGATTGAATGGAAGGTGAAGTTTGCGAAGTAATGTTTGGTGTAGATTGTGTTGATTGAATGGAAGGTGAAGTTTGCGAAGTAATGTTTGGTGTAGATTGTGTAGATTGCGAAGGTGAAGATTGCGAAAAGTGAACGGTTGGTGTAGATTGTGTTGATTGAATGGAAGGTGAAGTTTGCGAAGTAATGTTTGGTGTAGATTGTGTTGATTGAATGGAAGGTGAAGTTGCGAAGTAAGGTTGGTGTAGATTGTGTTGATTGAATGGAAGGTGAAGTTTGCGAAGTAATGTTTGGTGTAGATTGTGTTGATTGAATGGAAGGTGAAGTTTGCGAAGTAATGTTTGGTGTAGATTGTGTTGATTGAATGGAAGGTGAAGTTTGCGAAGTAATGTTTGGTGTAGATTGTGTTGATTGAATGGAAGGTGAAGTTTGCGAAGTAATGTTTGGTGTAGATTGTGTTGATTGAATGGAAGGTGAAGTTTGCGAAGTAATGTTTGGTGTAGATTGTGTTGATTGAATGGAAGGTGAAGTTTGCGAAGTAATGTTTGGTGTAGATTGTGTTGATTGAATGGAAGGTGAAGTTTGCGAAGTAATGTTTGGTGTAGATTGTGTTGATTGAATGGAAGGTGAAGTTTGCGAAGTAATGTTTGGTGTAGATTGTGTAGATTGCGAAGGTGAAGATTGCGAAAAGTGAACGGTTGGTGTAGATTGTGTTGATTGAATGGAAGGTGAAGTTTGCGAAGTAATGTTTGGTGTAGATTGTGTTGATTGAATGGAAGGTGAAGTTTGCGAAGTAATGTTTGGTGTAGATTGTGTTGATTGAATGGAAGGTGAAGTTTGCGAAGTAATGTTTGGTGTAGATTGTGTTGATTGAATGGAAGGTGAAGTTTGCGAAGTAATGTTTGGTGTAGATTGTGTTGATTGAATGGAAGGTGAAGTTTGCGAAGTAATGTTTGGTGTAGATTGTGTTGATTGAATGGAAGGTGAAGTTTGCGAAGTAATGTTTGGTGTAGATTGTGTTGATTGAATGGAAGGTGAAGTTTGCGAAGTAATGTTTGGTGTAGATTGTGTTGATTGAATGGAAGGTGAAGTTTGCGAAGTAATGTTTGGTGTAGATTGTGTAGATTGCGAAGGTGAAGATTGCGAAAAGTGAACGGTTGGTGTAGATTGTGTTGATTGAATGGAAGGTGAAGTTTGCGAAGTAATGTTTGGTGTAGATTGTGTTGATTGAATGGAAGGTGAAGTTGCGAAGTAAGGTTGGTGTAGATTGTGTTGATTGAATGGAAGGTGAAGTTTGCGAAGTAATGTTTGGTGTAGATTGTGTTGATTGAATGGAAGGTGAAGTTTGCGAAGTAATGTTTGGTGTAGATTGTGTTGATTGAATGGAAGGTGAAGTTTGCGAAGTAATGTTTGGTGTAGATTGTGTTGATTGAATGGAAGGTGAAGTTTGCGAAGTAATGTTTGGTGTAGATTGTGTTGATTGAATGGAAGGTGAAGTTTGCGAAGTAATGTTTGGTGTAGATTGTGTTGATTGAATGGAAGGTGAAGTTTGCGAAGTAATGTTTGGTGTAGATTGTGTTGATTGAATGGAAGGTGAAGTTTGCGAAGTAATGTTTGGTGTAGATTGTGTTGATTGAATGGAAGGTGAAGTTTGCGAAGTAATGTTTGGTGTAGATTGTGTAGATTGCGAAGGTGAAGATTGCGAAAAGTGAACGGTTGGTGTAGATTGTGTTGATTGAATGGAAGGTGAAGTTTGCGAAGTAATGTTTGGTGTAGATTTTTGAGAATGGAAGGTGAATTTGAAGTAGTCTGCTGTGTTATGCCTTTTACTTCCTCGTACATATTCAATTGATTCCCACAGCTCAAAGACATACTTCTCTGGTACAATTGCACCTCCAGTCAAAGCATTATTCAATGGATGATAGCTAAGAATCTCTGGAATGATTGGGAATTTGCAAGCAAATGGAATATGTAGTGCTTGATTGGCTTGCATTTTCATTGAATCTCCTTCGTTGAACATGGCCATCTTGGTGATTTATTATTTTTCTGTTAAGACAAATTGACCAAAGTTTTGACCAGAAAATACATTTTAAAACACAGAAAAATAACAACACATACCAACATTTAAGAGACACATTTATTACGCATAGACAATGTTTTGCATATATATTAAAAATGAGAGAACAAAGTAGTACACAAAGGCGTTCGATACCTTGCATCTCACTCAAATATATATACAAAACATGACAATATATAGGATCACATAAGTATTAAAAGATAAGAAAACAAGGTAGTACACAAAGGCATGTATGCCGAGCTTAAAGCTCTGCAAACAGTTGAAATTAAGACTTGGATTCATTTTGAACAAAATGCACTGTTTGCCGAGCAAATTGCTCTGCAAACAGTTGTTTTCATACTTGGAAAAATTTTGGAATTCAAAATGGCCTGTTTGCCGAGCAAACTTCTCTGCAAACAATTGATTTTAAAACTTTGATCCATTTTGAAAAACAAAAAGCTTGAATGCCGAGCAAAATACTCTGCATCAAGTTGATTTAGAACTTAGAGGAAAAATCATCTGGTTTTATGAAAACAATCATTTGCCGAGCTAAAAGCTCTGCAAATGACACTTTCGATCCAAAAATTTGATTGAGATTACCAAGAGCATGTTAACCAGGTTTTTATGAAGATTTGAAGATTAATATGAACAAAGTACCCATTTGTCGAGCAAAAAGGTCTGCAAAAGGTACTTTTCATCAAAAACACAAGTTATTACCCAGCCCATCAAAGCATCAAACCCAAAAAATTTTAAAACCACATGCAGATTAAGGCATACAATCATATAAACAATAAGTATCATACCTAATCATGCATTTAACACATCAAATACACACAATCCATCATCATCAAGTGCATAACAATCATGGTAGTTCATTGAGACATTTAATCAAACAGTTGAAGTGCACAAATTAAACAAGAATCATTACCTCAAAACTGTTACTATGATCGATGAACTGATGAAATATACCCAGAAAATTATTCACTTGTTAATCCCACTTTGATTATTATGACTTAGATGAAGATTAGTGATTGATTGATGTGAAAGATTTGATCGGCTTGAGAGAAAAATATCAAGAAAGAAATGATTTGAAATTGAAATGAATGACTTGGCCCGCCCATTTCCCTTTTAAACTTCAAATCCGGGTCGCGGGTTTGGGTATGACCCGCGTGTCAACCCGATTGACAAACAAGTCTTGGGCTAAACAAGGCAGTTGGGCTCAATTTGGTTTTGGGCTTTAACTAAACAAACAATAAAAAATTAACAAAGAAATAAAATAAAAATAAAAAATAAAAAATAAAAATAAAAAAATAAAAATAAAAAATAAAATAAAAATAAAAACAAAAACAAAAAAAATCTTTTTATCATTTTAGAATTTTTCTAATTTTGTATTTGGTTTTTCAATTTTAAAACAAACACACATAAAAAAAAATTAAACAAATAAAACAAACAATTATCAAATAAGCAAACAAATATTTACATGCATTTGCACACTCCCCCTCAAACTAAGCATATGAAACTATACTAAATTTAAAAACTCCCCCTAAAATCATGCATTCTACCCTTTTTCTCCCCCTCAAACATTGCATGTAATAACAAGTAAAACACATCAATGTTTGAAACAGAAAATGAACATAGAATACATGGCATGAAAGCATTTAAGTTTGTAAATCAAGCATTCCCAACTTTGTTTTCAGAAAATTGAACCTGTTTTCATCCAAAGGTTTGGTGAAAAGGTCTGCAAGTTGGTAGTCTGTTGGGACAAAATAGAGTTCGATGTTACCTTTCTCGACATGATCTTTAAGAAAATGGTACCGAACATCTATGTGCTTGGTCTTTGTGTGCTGTACAGGATTGCAAGAAATAGCAATAGCACTCTTAGAATCACAGTAGATGGGAATCCTGTTGAATTGAAATCCATAATCAGTCAACTGTGTCTTCATCCAAAGAACTTGTGAACAACAGCTTGCTGCAGCAACGTATTCAGCTTCTGCAGTAGATGTGGATACACAATTCTGTTTCTTTGAAGACCAACTGACCAATCTATCCCCTAGAAACTGTACACTCCCAGAAGTACTCTTTTGATCAAGCTTACAACCTGCATGGTCAGCATCCGAATATGCAACCAATTGAAACCCAGTATCCCTTGGATACCAGAGACCAAGGTTCACTGTGCCTTTTAGGTATCGGAAGATCCGTTTAACGACCTGGAAATGACTTTCCTTGGGATTGGCCTGATACCTTGCACACATGCATGTGGCGAACATAATATCCGGGCGACTAGCAGTCAAGTACATGAGAGACCCTATCATACTGCGATATTTCTTTTGATCAAAAGATTTTCCATTTAAGTCAGCATTGATTTTTGTGCGAGCTTCCATGGGTGTTCCAATTGTTTGACAATCCATCATTTCAAACTTTTTCAACATGTCAAGAATGTACTTAGATTGACAAATAAAAGTACCATTTGACATCTGTTTGACTTGTAGACCAAGGAAAAAGTTTAATTCACCCATCATGCTCATTTCAAATTTCTTGATCATTAAAGCTAAGAAATTCTTGCAGTATTTAGGATTAGTTGACCCGAAAATTATGTCGTCAACATAAATCTGGATTAGAATGATGTCACTCCCTTGTCGTTTGATAAACAAGGTAGTGTCAATTGAACCTTTGCTAAAGCCAGATTTCACAAGATAAGAGGATAGAGCATTATACCATGCACGAGGCGCTTGTTTCAGACCATATAATGCCTTGTCTAACCTGTAAACGTAGTCCGAATGTTTGGAACTCACAAAACCTTCTGGTTGTTCAACGTACACTTCTTCTTTGAGAATTCCATTCAAGAAGGCAGTTTTAACATCCATCTGGTAGACTGTGAAGTTCTTGTAGGCAGCATAGGCAAGAAACATCCGAATAGCCTCAATTCGTGCAACTGGTGCGAATGTCTCATCGTAGTCAATTCCATCTTGTTGGCAATATCCCTTTGCAACCAATCGTGCTTTGTTGCGTACAACAACTCCAATTTCATACTTTTTATTCTTGAAGATCCACTTGGTTTTAATTGGCTCCTTGTTCTTGTAAGGATTGGGAACCAATTTCCACACCTCAAGTTGTTCAAATTGATTCAGTTCCTCCTGCATAGCTTTCACCCAATCTGGACAACTTAGAGCTTCATTCACTGTCTTTGGTTCAACAATGCTCAGAAAATTCACAAACAGACATTCATTCGCGGAAGCGGATCTTGTCTGAACTCCAGTTGTTGGATTACCAATGACTTGAGAAATCGGATGGGCTCTAGTCCATTTGGTTGTGTGAGGAATTGGATCAATTGGATCACCAGATTCTTCAGAATCAATAAAATCAGGAGAATGTTGTTCAGTCAATTGTTCAAATGAAGTAGCAATTGGTTCAACAAAGTCATCTTGATCATAATCTTCTGGATTGGTTGACGGATTTGTCACTTGTGAGATAACATGAGGTTGAGTATGCAACTCTGAATAATCAGTAGGTGGAGGAGAATCAGATGATGATCTAACATCTGATGATTGTGATGGTGAAGACTCATTGGGATCCATCTCTTTCGAATTTGAACTTGATGGTTCATTTGTATTCATTTCAGTTTCAGGAACGTTCTTCGGAAGTTGGAAAACTTCTTCAAACAAGATATCCAAATCTTGTGAAGTCGGAGTAGAGAATGATTTGATATTTGATGCAGTCTTAGTTGCAGAAGCTTGTGGACTTTGAAGTTCAGGTCTTGAACTGTGTTGTTCAAGAACCATCCCTGAGAGTTCATCAAATTGAACCTTCATACTCTCTTCGATTCTCTTGGTTCTTCGGTTATACACACGATATGCAATGGATTCTCTTGAATAACTGATGAAATATGCCTCATCGCCTTTTGGATCAAATTTGCCCAGATTGTCTCGATCATTGAGAACATAACATACACATCCAAATATGTGCACGAAGTTCACATTGGGCTTTCTTTTGTTGATCACCTCATACGGAGTTTTATCAAACCTCTTGTTAATTATGGATCTGTTTTGTGTAAAACAAGCAGTAGCTACAGCTTCAGCCCATAGATTCAGTGGCAACTTCGAATAGGCAAGCATTGTTCTGGCTGCTTCAACAAGAGTTCGATTTCGACGTTCAACTACTCCATTCTGTTGAGGTGTTCTGGCAGCAGAAAATTGGTGTGAAATACCCATGGACTTGAAGAAAGAATCAATTGTTGAATTCTTAAATTCAGTGCCATTGTCTGAGCGAACAATTCTAACAGATGATTTGAGATTGACTTGGGTCTTCTTGATGAAATCAATGATCACTTGCGGAGTATCACTCTTTGCATGAAGAAAGAATACCCAAGTGTAACGAGAATAATCATCTACAATCACTAGAATGTATCGCTTTCCATGGATACTTTGAACTTTCATTAGGCCACACAAATCTATGTGAATAAGGTGCAACGGACCTTCTGTACTTAGAAATTTCTTTGGTTTGTGTGATGCTTTCTTCATCTTTCCAATTGCACAAGCTGGACAAACATGTTCACTTTCATACTTGTAGTCCGGAAGACCTTCACAAGTTGTTTATCCACGAGTGTATTAATCGTTTGAAAGTTAAGATGAGAAAGACGGCGATGCCATAACCAAGAGTTTTGTGCAGTTGCTTTCGAAAGAAGACAAATCTCTGAAGAATTAGATGGGATGTTGTTGAGATCAATTGTGAACAAATTATTGTCTCTTGTTCCAGTCAGAATATCCACACCATCTTCAGTCTGCACTTTGCATTCATATCTCCTAAATAATACTTGAAGATCATTGTCACAAAATTGACCAACACTGAAAAGATTGTGTCCTAGTCCTTCAACATAGGAAACTCTCTTGATAGTGACACCATTTTTAACAATGTCTCCATAACCAAGAATAGGAGCGATATGATCATTTCCGAATCTTACGTGTAACATCCCAAACTTTTCTTTACTAGTTGACTAATGCCGTTAAGTCAATATTGTGTGTGTCGTTAAGTCTATTTTAGATTTAATGCTTATATGTAGTTAATGTGTGTTATGTGTGAGGCTTGTAAGCCTAAATGTTAATGTAGTATAAATGTGTGTAATATGAAGATTAATGTCTATGTAGTGACATTTAATGAAGGATTAATGATGTATATGGTCAATAAAGTAGTTTGTGACCAATAATGAAGGATTAGGAAGCTTAGGGGCTAGTTTTGACATGTGTGCAAAGTCAAAAACGGGTTTAGAGGCTTAGGGGTTGTCATTAGAGAGCCATTATGCAGATTTTCTTCCTCCTAAACAAGCCCTAGCTGATCCCCTCCCTTCCCTCTCAATTTTTTCACTAGATCTATTTGTTTTGGAGACAAATCGATCGTGTATTGCTTAGATCTTGGATCTTTGTCACCTAATACAGGTAATATAGGTATTCCTCATCTGAGATCTGATTGTGTGAGTTTTATATTAGTCTTAATCCAGGCCATAAGGGTTTGGGTTGGGTTATTTGATTAAACGTTCACCAATTTCATGTTATTCGGGTGATTAAATGGTTGATTTATGATGTAAAGGATTAAGGGATTAATAGGATGATTAAAGGTGATGAAAGTGCAATTAAAAGGATTAATTTTAAGTCCCCAGGTTGGATTTGGGGTATGGGTTCGTATGGAATTCGTTTGATCAAAGAACAAAATTGAGTTGCTGGTCTGCACCCCAGGTGCGGCGCACCACTGCCCAGTTGGGTTTTTGTTTTTTTGATGGGAGCCCGATATGCGACGCACCAAAGGGTAGGTGCGGCGCACTCGTAGTTAATCTGAATTCCCTGGAGGATTGGTGCGACGCACCACATGGAAGGTGCGGCGCACCACATGGACAGATTTTACAAAATGTGTCGTTTAGCTTATATTTCGATCTTATACTTGTTCTAGGTTATTGGAGACACCTAGTCATCGTTGTATTGTGCTTATAGGTTGTTGTTAAACCGTATCGAGGTAAGATACACTACTTTTGTCACGCTGAGGGTTCAACAAGCAAAGGTTTCATACTTATAACTTCCTTAACGGTAACTTATGATATATGTGGGTATCTCGGGTTACACGGGAGGTATTATGGGTTATGTAGTTGACCATGAGACCTGAAATGCAGACCCTAATGTAGTGAAATGAAGTGTTGCTTAATGTAGTATATTGTAATGCAGTTTATGTAGTATTACGAAGTAGCTTATTATGCGTGAAATGTAGAAATGATGTTGACGTGTGATATATGCATGATTACATGGCTTGTACACCTAGCTCACTAGACTTGGTAGGTTGCCATGTCACTTGCACGTTTAAGGATCCAAACTTAATGAAGATAAAGTGTGTGAATGTCTAGGAATGTGTATTACCTAGACTATATGTGTGTGACGGTTTAGGAATGTGTGTTACCTAAACCATATGTGTGAAACCGAGCTCGTAAATATAATGCAGGGAAAGTGTTAAGCTTAACCCGTACGAGTCTTAGCCGGACGAGTACGTTGACGTAGTTGTTGCTTGGGTGGCTCCTTGCAACATGGTCTTTATAATGCAGGGCGAGTAATACGAGGGTTTGACCAACCTCCACATACGGATTACTCTTGGATTGGCTTGCCATTCCTTAACGACGTACGATGATTAGCCTTTGGTTGATCATCCAGTCGGGTGTGATGCAGGGCACACTTATATGTAGATAACGAAGATATGTGTGACAATGTGTGAACTAATGCAGGATAGGCACATTTGGGATGATTATCCTATTTGAAATGAAGTTGATATGCAGTCATGCGTGTTGTGTGTTGTGCCTAATGAGTTTGTCTAATAATGAAGAAATGTTTTAATTGGACAAATGCTTTTAAATTAAGTGTGATCTTACTTAGCTATTCTTATAGCTAACACTTGTTTCTTTAATGTGGTTGTCCCTCAGGTTTAGCTTGAAGGACTTGTAGATGCAGGACGTGAGGGCGTGGGTAGAAAGCATGCAGATTCCTTAGCTACCCATAGTTGTTTATTATGGAGACTTTTGATTACATTTCATTTTGATGTCGAATATATGTAATAATGTGTGAACGGTTGTTTAATGTTGGGCAACCGTTGGGTTTTCATTTGAACTATTGTTTGATATGGCGTGTAACACCAACCAAATGCAGAAACCGAAATGTTTTTATCGGTTTTGACTTTTACAGTCTTTACTTCCGCAATTTAACACCGTTAGGTGAAAGATTTTTGAAAACCCATATTTTTAAACGTCGGGTGTTACAAGTTGGTATCAGAGAATTGGTTTAAGTGAACCAAAATTCGACTTATGCCGTAGGATTTTGGACTTAGACCGATGAGAAGTAGGTTAGGCTTAAGTAGGATGCCTAGCTAATGAAGTGGAATGCTCTAAGACGGGTTGGGGAGTGAGTGAGAGTTTAATTTAAGGCTTGATTATTGTGTGTGATAATGTAGTTATATGTAGTAGAGCCTTAACATATGTAGTCACTCTTTAACTTTTGCTAACCGTCATTGTTGCTTTGTAGAGTTAATGGCAAACACTAGAGCTAGTAACCAAAGAGCAGGAGGAAATGGTGGTGGTGTTCCTCCAAATGGAAACGGGGCTGGAAATGAAGTAGAGCAAAGGCTACCCCGTGTACAAAATCGCCGTCTTGGTGATCCACCAACCGTCTCTGAAGTAGATAGGGCAAACCCGGTAATAGAGCAGGTTCCCAATCAAGCCCAATTACATGAAGAATTGAGAGCTATCTGAGCTCTCTTAATGAGAAATGAAGAGGAGTTAGCTCAATTGAGGGCTGAAAGAAATACAGAAAGGATTGGGAGTGAACAAAGGGGTGAGCGTTCGGAAGGGAATTACTCTAATCCCTCCCAAAGTGCTGAACCATCCATGGCAGCCGTGGGTGTTAATGAAGTTAATGGTGGAGGACTTGGACTTGTTAATGCACCTCGTGTTAATAACTTCAAATATGAAAGTTTTCAGAAATGTGGTGCCAAGGAGTTTGATGGTACCCAAAATGCAGTAGGTGCTATGGAGTGGATCGAGGACATTGAGGTAGTTTTTGCATCTTGCTATTGTCCGAATGATATGAAGGTTTTGTGTGCTAGTAGGATGTTGAAGAAGAATGCCCGTAACTGGTGGAGGGCTACTACAGTGTCTATGACTCCTGAGGTACTTGCAGTTATGCCTTGGGGAACATTTAAGGAGAAGTTTCTAGAGGAGTATGTGGGAACGCGTGAGTTAAGGTTGATCGAAAAGGAGTTTAGATCGTTGGTTGCTAAACCCGGTGCAATTTCTGAATATGCACACTCGTTTATGGAGAAGTTGAAGTTTGTTGGACACTTGGTTCGAAGGCAGGAGGACCAAATTGAGGCTTATTGTGATGGTCTCCCCGTTAGTTATCGTGGATTATGTAGACAACATGTGACTTTATCGGCGGCTATTAAGGAGTCAAAAAAGGCTTATTGTGATGGGTTCTGTGGTCTTGTTTACTTTCTTTATGTTATTCGTTGACAACCAACCATACTGATCTTTGTATTTAGTCATTCCAGAAACAGTATCTCTAACCCTCTGTAAAGTGCACTTAGGATTTTTCTGAGAATACCTAGGAAAACTAGAATACTTAATCTGCTGAGATTGTTTGTTACCTAACGAGAAAGTTTCATTCTTAACAATCTTTGGACCACTGCTTGTTTTGACTTCTTTTTGTGACTTAGGTTCAGATTTGACCTTGTACATCTGTGTTTGTCTAGAAGTCTTTGGGACTGTGGGACCTTTCTTTGGGTTATGACTTGAACCCTTCTTTGGTAATTGATTGGACTTTGGTTTTGAATAAGTCTTGGATGATGGTTCAGTCTTTGGTCTTGAGTTAGTCTTGGGTAATGGGTTGGTCTTTGGTTTTGAGTCACTTTTTGGTGATGGGTTGGTCTTTGGTTGTTGGGTGGTCTTTGGTCTTTTGAACTTATCGAATGGGGAAGGTTGTGAAGAGTGTGACTTTGGTTTCTTCTTTAGATAAAAATCAAGATTTTCCTCCTTTTGAACAAAATGTTTTTCAAATTCAGGACCAAAATCATGATTTCCTTCCAAATATGTTGACATTTCATCATTTTCCAACTTCACACTCCCTTCACTTATCTTAATTGGACATGGACTTTGCTTGAGTGGAATTGATGCTTTCTCTTTCTCTTTAAAAGATTGAAGTGCTATTTTCTGAATTTGGAATTCAACTTTTAGATCATTAAGTTCCTTTAGCACTTTTACCCTTTGTTCTTTTTCTTTTTCAAACTTTTGTTTGAAAGCATCAATTTCATTCAAGTATGATTGAGTTCCCTCAGAAAATTTGGTGAAAGTCTCAGTCTCAAAAACAGTCGGGAAGAAATAATCATCAACATCAAGAGAATCATCGAAATCATCTAGCTCACCATCAGTTTGAACAGAAGTATGCTTAACTTCACATGCAGTTTGCACAGATGTATTCACAATGTCGCAAACAGAGCATGCAGTTTGTGAAGGTTTCACATCTTGACACACAGACTTGATTGGTAGAGTTGGGGTGGCCATTACTTCACAAACGGGACAATCGGGGTGATCACAATCATTTACATGATTCTTGGGTGGGTCAATGACATAGTGATTTTGAGTATTCAAACTCTCTATCAAAGATTGCTTTTCTTCAAGAGACTTTTTCAAATCATCTATTACCTTTTCCAAAACTTTTTGTGGAACATAAGGTCTCAAATTTTCAGGTTTTGGAATAGGAATAGGATTTTCCGAAGGTTTTTCAGTGAAACACTCAAGAATTTTGGGTATGACAGCCTCATGATTGTCTTTGATTGTTTTATGAGTAGAGTGAGCAAAGAAATCATATGACTCATCCATTAACTCATAGTTAAAGTAGACTTTAGCACCCTTCTCTAGGAAATCATCAGACTCAAAATCACTATCATTCGGTCTCACAAATTGGTCGGTCATCCCGCATCTTAAATAAGATTCTTTGTATAATGATGGGACTTCTTCTTGTGCTTCGAGCAAACATTTTGGATTCTCATAACCCAACCCTGAAGTGAAAATAGTTTTTGAATTTCTTGGCCTATTCAAAAAGACTTGTTGATATGAACGATTGATCTTATACAACTTTTCTTGATAAGACTTGATTTCAGCTTTCAGCTCATCATTTTCTTCATTAAGTTTTTGTTTAAGAGAATCTTTTATACAACACTCATATTTTAGGTCAGAAATTTTGTTTTCAAATTCCATCACATCAGGGATAAATTCTTTCATTTTGACATTCAAAGACTCAATGTCTTCAGCCAAAGCATTTGCTCGAAACATCTCATTGGTCTTTTCAACTTGAAGTTGTCTGACGGTCTTGCTCAGTTCAAGAACTTTGGTCTCAAGTTCTTGTTTCTCAAGATGCAATTTGGAGTTCGGAGTAAAAGTGACCGCAGCTTTTTCAAATTTCAGATTATCAAAATCCTTTTGAAGTAAATCATATTTGTCTTGAGAATTTTGAAAATCATTTTCTTTGTCTTCCAAATCTTTGGTTAATTTTGAAATCTTTTTACTCAACTCCTTGCAATCTTGTCTTGCAGTCTTACACAAATCCATATAGTACTTTAAACCAGATTTGGGAAATGTTATTACCTCATCATCCTCAGAAGAATTTCCCTCAACTTCATCCAACTCCTTTGACTTGCCAGCAAAAGTTTGTACTTATAGTACTCGGAGTTCTTTTGTCGAGGTCTAGTGCAGTTGATAGCAAAATGTCCAGGAATACCACAGTTGTAGCATTTCTTGTCTTCATTCCTTTTCTCCATTACCTTCTTCTCAAACTTCTTCTGATTGTCATACTTCTTCTCACCACCAACAAAATCTTTCTTGGCTTCAAACCTAGGAGCATTTGCATTCTTTGCATATGAAGAAACTGATGAAGTCCTAAGCTGATTGTTGGTGGGTTTTTTCTTGAAGAATTTCTTCTTTAAAGCCTTCGTGAAGTAAGCGAGTTCTTTGTACATCTCTTTTTGTCTTTCATCAAGATCAGAATCACTCATTTCACTCAAATCAGAATCAGTGTCAGAATCAACAACTCTTTGTCTTGAAACTCTTGAAGTCTTCTTCTCAGCTACCAAGGCTAATGGATCAGAATGAGAACTCTCTTCTTTCTTCTTCTGGATTCTCTGAACATCCTCAACATTTAGTTGCAGCTTCTCAAACAAGGTGTGAATGGTGAGTTTTCCAAAGTCTGATTGTTGGTTGAGTTGGGTTCCAAACACTTGCCATTCCTCTTCCAGATTTTTGATGAATTTGATATTCAGTTCCATATTGGTTCTCTTCACATCATTCTTTCTTAGCTCATTGATGACATTGCAGAATCTGATGTATACCTCATTCAATGGTTCACCTTTTTGTTGTTTGAATGTTTCATACATGTTCATAACAGTCAACAACCTAATGGTGTTTGATACATCTGATCCCTCCATCTGCTTCTCCACTTCATCCCAAATGTCTTTTCCTGTTTCATAGGAATCCACATTGCAGTAAATGTCATCAGGAAGTGCTTGGTAAAGAAAGGCAATTGCACTTTGATCAGCCTCAACTCTGTTTCTCTGATCTGTATTCCAACTCTCTTCAGGTAAAACTTCTCCATTAACTGGGTTCTTTGGAATCTCAGGACCATCTTTGTATGATTTCCTTAGCAGTTTTCCATTCTTCTGCCTGTCTATCCAGTTCAGAAACCTTTTCTTCCACTGAGGATAAGATCCTCTAAACAAGACAGGAGGTCTTCCTTCAGAACCAAGTGCTAAAGCTTCCCTTGAAGCCATTTTAAGCAATTAAAAGACTTAGAAAAATTTGAAAATTTTCTATTTCAACTAAATGCAGAGCTTAAACCTCTGCAAATAGAACAAGTAAGAAATTTAAGAAATTTTAAAATTTTGATTTTTCTACCCACGCGAAGAATATTGATGAAAAATGGTTTTGAGAAATTATCTTGAAAAATTTTGATTTGAGAATCTTAAAAACAACTAAGTGCCGAGCTTAATCCTCTGCAAATGGTGTAAGTGACCAAGTCGCAACCCAAGTACTCTGATCAACAATAAAAAACAACTGAATGCCGAGCTTAAACCTCTGCAAACAACACAACTAAGAAAGTCACTTGGTCGAAGAATCAAATTCAACTATTTGCCGAGCAAATATCTCTGCAAACAGTACAAATAGAACTTGTACTTAGTCACACCAACCAAAAACACTTGTTTGCCGAGCTTAAACCTCTGCAAACAACACAACTAAGAAAGTCACTTGGTCGAAGAATCAAATTCAACTATTTGCCGAGCAAATATCTCTGCAAACAGTACAAATAGAACTTGTACTTAGTCACACCAACCAAAAACACTTGTTTGCCGAGCTTAAACCTCTGCAAACAACACAACTAAGAAAGTCACTTGGTCGAAGAATCAAATTCAACTATTTGCCGAGCAAATATCTCTGCAAACAGTACAAATAGAACTTGTACTTAGTCACACCAACCAAAAACACTTGTTTGCCGAGCTTAAACCTCTGCAAACAACACAACTAAGAAAGTCACTTGGTCGAAGAATCAAATTCAACTATTTGCCGAGCAAATATCTCTGCAAACAGTACAAATAGAACTTGTACTTAGTCACACCAACCAAAAACACTTGTTTGCCGAGCTTAAACCTCTGCAAACAACACAACTAAGAAAGTCACTTGGTCGAAGAATCAAATTCAACTATTTGCCGAGCAAATATCTCTGCAAACAGTACAAATAGAACTTGTACTTAGTCACACCAACCAAAAACACTTGTTTGCCGAGCTTAAACCTCTGCAAACAACACAACTAAGAAAGTCACTTGGTCGAAGAATCAAATTCAACTATTTGCCGAGCAAATATCTCTGCAAATGAACCTTTCAGAAAAATAACTCAAATTCTGAAATTAAGCACAAAATAAGCTTGTGGATCGTTCAGCAACTCTGATTGTGCTCTGATACCAAATGTAAAGTGAAGAATTCGAGCTTTTGTGTGTGTAAGTGTGTGTGTTAATGGCGGTTACTAGAGAGAGAAAGTAGAGAGAGAGTAGAGAGAAGTCAGGGAAAGTTTGGTTTGTATTATAGGTTGAAAGGCTACAAATTAGATAATGGAGGGGGTTTATATACATATGAGCTATTTACACTATGCCCCCTTCCATATTAACAAGTTTACATTCTAAGTACAAAACAACATAAGGTACACAAATCAACTACTACATTTATATTTCTAACACACCCCACATGCGAAAATAAAATGCAAAGGAAAAAAAAGCTTGACACATGGTTAGTTGTTATTGGGCCACTTGGCACAATTTTAGTGGCAATGCCACTATTCATAACGATGGCGTTGCCACGGGAGACATATCGTCACCGCATCATGCAAACATACATCTAGCATTACCCAAAAGTTTGGAAACTTAAAGTTTACTATAAGAAGTAGAAAGTAATGGATAGTTAAAGTTGAAAAAACCGAGAGTTCGATAGTAAAAGTTAGAAACCTTATAATATAAGAGATAAAAAGTAAAAAATAAAGATTTGATGTTTAAAGTTAAAAACAAAACTTTAAAAGTATACTATGATAAAAAAAAAAAAAAAAAAAAAAAAAAAAAAAATCAAGAAAAAAAAAAAAAAAAAAAAAAAAAAAAAAAAAAAAAAAAAAAAAAAAAAAAAAAAAAAAAAAAAAAAAAAAAAAAAAAAAAAAAAAAAAAAAAAAAAAAAAAAAAAAAAAAAAAAAAAAAAAAAAAAAAAAAAAAAAAAAAAAAAAAAAAAAAAAAAAAAAAAAAAAAAAAAAAAAAAAAAAAAAAAAAAAAAAAAAAAAAAAAAAAAAAAAAAAAAAAAAAAAAAAAAAAAAAAAAAAAAAAAAAAAAAAAAAAAAAAAAAAAAAAAAAAAAAAAAAAAAAAAAAAAAAAAAAAAAAAAAAAAAAAAAAAAAAAAAAAAAAAAAAAAAAAAAAAAAAAAAAAAAAAAAAAAAAAAAAAAAAAAAAAAAAAAAAAAAAAAAAAAAAAAAAAAAAAAAAAAAAAAAAAAAAAAAAAAAAAAAAAAAAAAAAAAAAAAAAAAAAAAAAAAAAAAAAAAAAAAAAAAAAAAAAAAAAAAAAAAAAAAAAAAAAAAAAAAAAAAAAAAAAAAAAAAAAAAAAAATTTGTGATATGTTAGAGATAATTGATATTAAAAAACAATATTATAAGCTTATAGTTATTATAGTGTATTTTTGAAAACCAATCAGTATAAATGATAATGATAATGATTGATTTGCATGAACCAAACAATACTAATGCAATAATGGTATTCTTTAGTATTCCCTTGCATTCTTTTTCCTTTTCCTATTTCCATTCCTTAGTTTGAACCAGACGCATCCTAAGGATTTGATTTGATTTGATTTTGATTATTGAGTGATTAATTTTAATAATTAGTAGATTAATCCTTTGATTTTACTCATGAAGTTTTATTCTTTTTGTCAGGAATATTATTTAGCTAAATTGAGTTTAGAAAATAGGTTGAACCTCGTAAGTAGAATCAATCAAGGATAAACTTAAACTTGACCAAAGAGAATTGTTCGAAAAGAGTTGTTTTGGTCAGTGGTTGAAAGTACATCATCAGATGGGAGATCCTATGTTGACACATTTGGTTCTTCAATACTTGGCGAAAGATTTATTCGAAGGGATACTTCATGGCGAGGAGGAGATGTGATTCCATTTTTCACCGTCGCATGCTCGATTTGGCCGGAAAGGAATTCGTTTGATCATGTTCCTCACATTAGAGATGATCAAACATACAACGGCGGGGTAAAAAATGCAGGATAGCCATGATCAAACAAAATTCTTCCCGGCCCAAACAAGCGTACAACAGTGAAAAATGGAACCACATCTCCTACTCGCCATGGGATATCCCTTCGGGTCAGTCTTCCATTATGTGTGGAAGAACCAAACGCGCCAACATAGGATCTCCCTTCCGATGTCGTACCATTGACCAAAACAACCACCTCAAACAAATCTATTTGACCAAGTGTAAGTTTATCCTTAATTCTACTAACGAGGTTCAACCTATTCTTTAAACTCAATTTGGTTAGATAATATTCGTGACAAAAATAATAAAATTCCATGAATAAAATCAAAAGATCAGTATTCATTAATAAAATGAAACACTTAATAATCAAAACGAAAGAGTAGTGCAGAAACTAAAATGTAAAGTGAAGAATTTGAGCTTATGTGTGTGTTAGTGTGTGTATCAATGGCGGTTTGATGAGAGAGAGTAGAGAGAGAGTAGAGAGAGAATGAGGAAAGATTGGTAGCATAAAATGGGGTAGAGAGAGATAGAGAGAATAGAGAGAGAGATAGAGAGAGAGAGAGAGAGAGAAAGAGAGAGAGTAGAGAGAGAGTAGAGAGAGAGTAGAGAGAGAGTAGAGAGAGAGTAGAGAGAGAGTAGAGAGAGAGTAGAGAGAGAGTAGAGAGAGAGTAGAGAGAGAGTAGAGAGAGAGTAGAGAGAGAGTAGAGAGAGAGTAGAGAGAGAGTAGAGAGAGAGTAGAGAGAGAGTAGAGAGAGAGTAGAGAGAGAGTAGAGAGAGAGTAGAGAGAGAGTAGAGAGAGAGTAGAGAGAGAGTAGAGAGAGAGTAGAGAGAGAGTAGAGAGAGAGTAGAGAGAGAGTAGAGAGAGAGTAGAGAGAGAGTAGAGAGAGAGTAGAGAGAGAGTAGAGAGAGAGTAGAGAGAGAGTAGAGAGAGAGTAGAGAGAGAGTAGAGAGAGAGTAGAGAGAGAGTAGAGAGAGAGTAGAGAGAGAGTAGAGAGAGAGTAGAGAGAGAGTAGAGAGAGAGTAGAGAGAGAGTAGAGAGAGAGTAGAGAGAGAGTAGAGAGAGAGTAGAGAGAGAGTAGAGAGAGAGTAGAGAGAGAGTAGAGAGAGAGTAGAGAGAGAGTAGAGAGAGAGTAGAGAGAGAGTAGAGAGAGAGTAGAGAGAGAGTAGAGAGAGAGTAGAGAGAGAGTAGAGAGAGAGTAGAGAGAGAGTAGAGAGAGAGTAGAGAGAGAGTAGAGAGAGAGTAGAGAGAGAGTAGAGAGAGAGTAGAGAGAGAGTAGAGAGAGAGTAGAGAGAGAGTAGAGAGAGAGTAGAGAGAGAGTAGAGAGAGAGTAGAGAGAGAGTAGAGAGAGAGTAGAGAGAGAGTAGAGAGAGAGTAGAGAGAGAGTAGAGAGAGAGTAGAGAGAGAGTAGAGAGAGAGTAGAGAGAGAGTAGAGAGAGAGTAGAGAGAGAGTAGAGAGAGAGTAGAGAGAGAGTAGAGAGAGAGTAGAGAGAGAGTAGAGAGAGAGTAGAGAGAGAGTAGAGAGAGAGTAGAGAGAGAGTAGAGAGAGAGTAGAGAGAGAGTAGAGAGAGAGTAGAGAGAGAGTAGAGAGAGAGTAGAGAGAGAGTAGAGAGAGAGTAGAGAGAGAGTAGAGAGAGAGTAGAGAGAGAGTAGAGAGAGAGTAGAGAGAGAGTAGAGAGAGAGTAGAGAGAGAGTAGAGAGAGAGTAGAGAGAGAGTAGAGAGAGAGTAGAGAGAGAGTAGAGAGAGAGTAGAGAGAGAGTAGAGAGAGAGTAGAGAGAGAGTAGAGAGAGAGTAGAGAGAGAGTAGAGAGAGAGTAGAGAGAGAGTAGAGAGAGAGTAGAGAGAGAGTAGAGAGAGAGTAGAGAGAGAGTAGAGAGAGAGTAGAGAGAGAGTAGAGAGAGAGTAGAGAGAGAGTAGAGAGAGAGTAGAGAGAGAGTAGAGAGAGAGTAGAGAGAGAGTAGAGAGAGAGTAGAGAGAGAGTAGAGAGAGAGTAGAGAGAGAGTAGAGAGAGAGTAGAGAGAGAGTAGAGAGAGAGTAGAGAGAGAGTAGAGAGAGAGTAGAGAGAGAGTAGAGAGAGAGTAGAGAGAGAGTAGAGAGAGAGTAGAGAGAGAGTAGAGAGAGAGTAGAGAGAGAGTAGAGAGAGAGTAGAGAGAGAGTAGAGAGAGAGTAGAGAGAGAGTAGAGAGAGAGTAGAGAGAGAGTAGAGAGAGAGTAGAGAGAGAGTAGAGAGAGAGTAGAGAGAGAGTAGAGAGAGAGTAGAGAGAGAGTAGAGAGAGAGTAGAGAGAGAGTAGAGAGAGAGTAGAGAGAGAGTAGAGAGAGAGTAGAGAGAGAGTAGAGAGAGAGTAGAGAGAGAGTAGAGAGAGAGTAGAGAGAGAGTAGAGAGAGAGTAGAGAGAGAGTAGAGAGAGAGTAGAGAGAGAGTAGAGAGAGAGTAGAGAGAGAGTAGAGAGAGAGTAGACACAACAACACATTCTTACAAAACTCCAAAGTTCCATCAGAATAAGAAGCAAGTTCATCCATGCGAATGAAAATCTTCTTCTTTCGACTATTTAGAAAGATAACACCGAAGGATGGTTCTTCAATAATATGACCAATACTGAGCTGTTCGATATCTCCGGTGTAAAGACTTTGATCTGGATATGGCACATTAATCTTCCTCTTGACAACTTCAAATCCTATTTGAAAGTCTTCCAATGAAGCGTATTGAATGCAGCTTGACATGTATCTTTTAACAGCATCAAAAGCAATTACATCTTCACGGTATCTCTGCATTGCATTCAAGAAATGATTGTAGAGGAAGATAATGTCATCAACTGGCAACAGCTTGAACTGTGCTTCAGTAAATCTGTAGATCTTGTTATTATCTCTTTTGACATGGAAGCATGGAATTGAGATAGTAGTTCTTTTAACCAATATCACTCTAACCAGCACCAAAATCTTGTGCTTTCTTTGTTCTTCGAGAAGCTTGGGATTATATTGCTTGGTGAGTTTAAGAAGCTCTTTGTATTCTTCAACTTGTCTTGCTTCCTTAAACTTGTACATCGAATCCAACTCTGGTCTCTTAGTCTTGGTAACTTTGGTAGCTCCACAGAAGATCGGATATGCTCTTTCTTCCAGAAATCTAGACTTCTTAGCTGCCTCCGTTGGCTTAACACCCAGAGCAACCATTCTTTCTTTATCCCCCAAGAAGTATCCCCGATTAATAAATCTCATTTGTTCTTCAGTCAATTATGTTGGAAAGTAATCAGGAAGAACTTCCTCGGATATGATTGCCTCTTTCAATACTTGTTTATATGTAGACTTCTTGAAATTCTGAGATGCAGCTTCAGGAGTCTTTCTCAATTCATCAAAGCTATTGAAGTCTTCAAACGTGTAATGTTGTGGAGTTGTGAAACCATGAGTAGAAGATTCTCCAACTTCTTTTCTGCTTGAAGAACCTGTTTCAAAATAATCAAGGTCTGAAAATTCTTCAAACATTGGTTCTTCATCTGCTTCTACATTTGCTGGAGTCTCAACTATTTCCGGCTCATCCAAGATTAAATTATCTTTTCTTGCTTCAACTTCTGCTTCGTTTTCTGCATATTCAACAATTTCATCCTCTATAACAAGCCCTTCTTCTTCATCAACAACAACATTTTCATTCTCTTCTTCTTCTTCTTCATCACTATCTGCTCCAAAAACTTCATTAAACTTTCTTTTGTTTTCAGCAACTCTTGCAATCTCCTCTGGGTCATCTTCATTATCTCTTTCATTAAATCTTTCAGTGAAATCTTTAACTAATTTATCAACTTCTCTTTGAGTTTCATCAGTAAGTTCTTTCCATCTTCTATCAGATCTAGCTCTAACAGCAGCTAATCTTTCAATTTCTGCCTGATCTTCTTCAACTATATCTTGGTTTCCACCCTCAGTTCTTTCTTGCATCACCACATCCTCTACATTCACATCAACTCTTGCCGAAGTATTATCAACATTTGTTTGACCCTCTCCTTGGTTCTCCCCCTCGGGGTGATCATCAGAATCAGAATCATCCCGTCTAGAAGCAACCGAGGCCGGTCTCCAAGATTCTAAAGCTAACAACCTCAACTCAAATGCAGCAAGTTTCGCATCATATTCAGCCTTTTGTTTTTCAACTTGATCTTGCAAAGCTTTGACCCTTCATTCGTTAGCAATTTCTCTTTCCCGCACCTCAAGAGAATTCAACACACTCCTTTCCGTCATAGTCAACAAATCTCCTTCAGAACGTAGAATGCTAAGTAAAACTTCACATGCTTGATCTTTGGTTGGAAGATTTGTTGTGGTTGATGATGTTTGAATAGGTGTTGGTGTTCTTTGTGTTTGTGTAGGAGGTGGAGTAGCCAACCTGGGGGTTGTTTGCACACTTGTGGTGTGACCTAAATTCAGCGTAGCTGATTCAGGATTTCCTGCAGATCCTCGGGTTATACCCTCACCAGCAGTTTCGGATTCAGTGGCTTTGCAACCAGAATCGGGTTGTGTCCTAGACTATGATAAATCACTGTCCGGGACTTGTTGTTGGGCAACACCACTAACAACACCGGGGGTCACTTAGAATTTCCGTTAATACAGTCTCAGATTGATCCTGAGGAACAATAGTGTCACCTTGGCGTTCATACTGTCCCCCAGTCTCGGTTTGAGAATTGTTACATGCGGCTAAAGCTGGCATGATGTTAGCTAAGGCAGGATTTCCAAGCTGCCCTTGAGGGTCACACAAAGTGGGTCCCTCTCCGCTTGTTCCGGCTCCAGTACTCAACTGGGCTTGTGAATCCGTGTACCTAGGAGATCTAGACTCTTGTGCACGAAATGAAGGCGAGAGGTGGGGCTGGTCCTCTCTATTTTCAACACTCTCATCCTCCAAATGAGGAGAGTGTGGTGAACGTGGCTGTTCCCCGTGCGTTTGTGAGACTAACTCCTGTTGTGAGGAGTCAGAATGGCGAGGAGAGTTCGGTGCAAGCGAGAATGGGGAGTTCTCGACTTCTACCCTAGGGTTGACATCCCGGCTAGACACATTGGTTTCAACTATCGGAGGGCCAACGTTTTCTTTATGCCCTTGTCCTAACCCGGACCTCTCAACCTCTCTGGTATTTTCAACTCCTCCCTCATTTCCTCCTTGTTCCTCCTGCACATCTGCATCTCCTGTGCTAACATGCTCAGTATTCAATTCAGAAACCACATTATCAATAACTCTTGTTGCTTGTTCAACATCAAACTCAGCTGAGGCACCAACTTGTTCATTCAAATCTGCTAAACTTAACTCAACTCTTTGTGTTGCAGATTTAGACGACTTATGTTTTCTTTTTGATTTCTTCTTCTTTGATGCCTGCTTTGGTGCACTTCTAGCAACCATTTTAAGTCGTCTACCAGGTGGTGGAGTTGGTTCATTTGGTAGTGCTGAAGCAAGCGGTGTAGGATTAAGTACAGGTGATAAACGAGGTGGTGTTAGAGTTGGTGGATTTGGTGAAACAACGGATGGTATAGGTGTAGATTGTGAAGGTGAAGATTGCGAAAATTGAACGGTTGGTGTAGATTGTGTTGATTGAATGGATGGTGAGGTTTGTGATGGAATTGTCGGTGTAGATTGAGAAATAGGTGAAGAAACAGGTTCAGGTGTAACAACATCTTGCTCAAACATAACTCTTTTTGACTTTCTTTTCCTCTGCTCAGAAGTCCCCTCATCACTAACCCCTCTTTTTCTTTTATCAGACCTAGGACCCTCACTAGGCGACCTATGCACAGCTTGGGTAGGAGTCTGTCGGCTTTCAGACCCCATTGCTGAGACTAACCACTCGAGATAAGCCCTAAGGTAAGGACTCTGAGCAGGAACCAGATTAATCAGGAATGGTGGAATCGGAAAAGGTCTTGCAGTTTCACTTCCTGTGCCTCTCAAGTTGGATTTATACATTGCAATTACACACTTAAAGTTGTCTTCCAATTTTGGAATTTCTTCTGCATTATCAAGAACGTCTTCGATAATCAGTGTGAAGAATCTGATAAAGGGAATATATTTTCTTTCTTGTGCATCCTTTCCCTTACTTGAATCATCTTATCCTATATAATCTTCGCAAAGTCACACTGCACATTGTGAGTGACTGCATAGTAAATTGATAATGAATGCTTCGTCATGAGATCAATTCCTTTCTGTGATGGCATCAAACAAGTGCTTAGAACATTGTACATCGTATGCCAGAGAGTTGCTACATTCATTCTTCTAAAATCTCTCATCGTTGCCAACTCTCCTTCATAACCCAACGAATGAACTCCAGCCAACATTTCTTCAACTGATGGAAGTTCTTCGTATTCTTCATGTTCAGGAAATCCAATGATAGTTCGAAACTCATCAGAGTGAATTTACAATTGAAAATTTCATCTTCTGACTATAGAGAAAATTTGAAGTAGTCTGCTGTCTTATGCCTTTTACTTCCTCTTACATATTCAATTGATTCCCACAACTCAAATACATACTTTTCGGGAACAATTGCACCTCCAGTCAAAGCATTATTCAACGGATGATGGCTCAGAATCCCCGTTATGATTGGGAATTTGCAAGCAAATGGGATATGTAGTGCTTGATTGTCTTGCATTTTCATTGAATCTCCTTCTTTGAACATAGCCATCTTGGTAATTTATAAGTTTTCTGTTAAGAAAAACTGACCAAAGTTTTGACCAGAAAATACATTTTAAACACAGAAAAATGACAACACATACCAACATTTAAGAAACACATTTATTACACATAGACAATGTTTTGCATATATATTAAAAATGAGAAAACAAAGTAGTACACAAAGGCGTTCGATACCTTGCCTCTCACCCCAAACACTTATGAAATACTATATATACAAACACAATACACATATACATTTATACATTTTAAAACACAACACAAATAATAATAAAAGAAACATAGAATAAAAATAATGGATAGAGAAAAAAAATTTAAAATTTCTATTTGTACTGTTTGCCGAGCAAAATGCTCTGCAAACAGTTGATTTGAAAACTTGGTGAAAAGTTTACACGCATTTGCCGAGCTCAAAGCTCTGCAAATGCATAAGTCTTGAAAAATTTTATAATTTGTACTGTTTGCCGAGCAAAATGCTCTGCAAACAGTTGATTTGAAAAACTTGGTGAAAAGTTTACACGCATTTGCCGAGCTCAAAGCTCTGCAAATGCATGGTTTAAGTCTTGACAAATTTGAAAATCCAATTTGTACTGTTTGCCGAGCAAAATGCTCTGCAAACAGTTGATTTGAAAACTTGGTGAAAAGTTTACACGCATTTGCCGAGCTCAAAGCTCTGCAAATGAGCAGTTCAGATTCACTCCTTTTAAATATATGAAATTTCCTTTTATTGATCAACAATAATGTTGTCAATTGATAAAGAAAAATTTCAATGAAAATTTCAATTTTGTACTGTTTGCCGAGCAAAATGCTCTGCAAACAGTTGGTTTAAAAACTTGGTGAAAAATTTCCACTTTGTACTGTTTGCCGAGCAAAATGCTCTGCAAACAGTTGATTTGAAAAACTTGGTGAAAAGTTTACACGCATTTGCCGAGCTCAAAGCTCTGCAAATGCATGGTTCAAGTCTTGACAAATTTGAAAATCCAATTTGTACTGTTTGCCGAGCAAAATGCTCTGCAAACAGTTGTTTTCAAGTCTTTAAAGAAAATGAAAATTCATTTTGTGCTGTTTTGTTGATGCATGTTGATGTGACAACAGCAACTTAGATTTGATTAGTCTTTTAGATTAAGACATTATGTTAATTTATGTCTTATTTATATATGTGTAATTGATAGATTATGGACTTCATGTTTTAATAATGATTGATTACATATTTTGGTGTTATATATATGTTGTTTATATATGATGTTTGTTATGTGTGTTATACAAGTACAAACATAATATATGTTAGGTTTCTTGTACATGAAGTACTTGGAAAATAACTAGGCATAGATGTTGATGGTAATTAGTACTAACGAAGATAATCTTCGTTAGGAACAAACGAAGATAATCTTCGTTATATGGGCTGGGCTGCTAAGTTCGTAAGAACAAAGCCCAGCAGGCCCAATATCGATCAGAAACATATATAAATGAATGGAAACCCTAAATTGAAATTTTCGGTTCAACTCTCACACACCTACGGCGACTAAGTTCGTTTCTAGCATATAGAAAACGAAGATAGATCACATACGGCTGATTATATACATATAATTAGCTATTCGTTTTGAGCAACAAGAAGGCTTCGATTACGATGAGACATTTGCACCAGTAGCTAGACTTGAAGCTATTCGATTATTTCTGGCATATGCTAGTTATAAAGGTATAAAGGTGTATCAACTTGACGTAAAAAGTGCCTTTTTGTATGGGGAAATACGAGAAGAAGTGTATGTAGATCAACCTCCCGGGTTTGAGGATCCAGACTTCCCTAATAGAGTATATCGTCTTGATAAGGCTCTATATGGTTTACATCAGGCTCCTCGATCATGGTATGAAAAACTGTCTACTCATCTGCATGAAAATGGTTTTACTAGAGGTTCTATTGACAGCACGTTGTTTATCAAATGGAAAGGGAAGGACTACTTGCTTGTACAGGTTTACGTCGATGATATTATTTTTGGTTCATCTGATGAGAATATGTGCAAGGAATTTGAGCATAGCATGAAGGCTAAGTTCGAAATGAGTGCTATGGGGGAATTAACTTTTTTCCTTGGACTACAGGTGGATCAACTGAAGGATGGGTTCTTTATTCATCAGACCAAGTATGTTCAAGATCTTCTTACTAGGTTTCGAATGACCGATGCTAAAGATGCTATTACTCCCATTCAGACTAATCATGGGCTATGTCCTGATAAGACTAATGATCCAGACGTCGATGCAACTCAATATCGGGCTATCATTGGTTCCTTGATGTATCTGACGGCTTCACGTCCAGAAATTACCTTTGCTGTTTGTATGTGTGCTAGATATCAGGCTAATCCGAAAGAGTCACATTTGAAAGCTGCGAAAAGGATTCTTCGTTATGTGAAGGCCAAGCCTCGACTAGGGATTTGGTATCCCATGCATGGTTCCTTTGAATTCAAAGCTTATACTGATTCGGATTATGGTGGCTGCAGTTCGGATAGGAAATCAACGTCAGGTGGATGTCAGCTTTTAGGGGGGAGAATTATATCATGGCAGTGCAAGAAGCAGACATCTGTTGCACAGTCTACCTGTGAAGCAGAGTACATAGCTGCTGGTCAATGTTGTTCTCAGGTACTTTGGATACAACAACAATTGCGCGACTATGGTATGGATATCTCAGACTCTCCTATTTGTATTGATAATAAGTCTGCCATAGATATTACTAAGAATCCGAAAAACTTTAAAGTCACCAAGCACATAGATATAAAGCATCACTTTTTACGTGACTGTTTTGAGAAAAAGCTTATTCACTTAGAAAAGGTTATTACTGATGATAACCTTGCTGATCTATACACTAAAGCTTTTGATAGACCTCGTCATGAGTTGTTATATTAACTCAATGGTATGAAGAATGCCGAGTAGTTTCTCTCAAAGAACTTAAATTTTCTTTTCGAGTCTTAGTAGTTTAAGTCGTATATAGATAGTGTCATAAAAAAAAAAAAAAAAAATTAAGGTTACTGCACTATAAGATTAGACGTGATGATACTTTAGCTTTTAAGCCTACTTAATTGTACTTTAAAATGCTCAGTTCAGTGATACCATTATATGATGTATCAATAGGCACAAAGTACCAAGGTTTTCTTTTAATCTGAACTTAAATGTATACAATGTTCTTATGGGAAACGTATTCAGATATATGGCTGAGAATGCTTGTTCTTAAAATAGACAAGTCCTTTAAATCTTATGAAAGATCTTGCATTATAATTATGTATATTTGGTCTTTATATAGAAGGTCTCGGGTACATATATGTGTATGTATTGCTTTTTCGGATGTATATTTGTGACAAGATACTCAAATATCAAATAAATCTGTTGAAAATATGAAGCTAATGTGGCCTTTGAGATTCGAACAAGTAAGTCCTTGGGGTGTCTTTGTATACCTAGCCTACCTAAAGCTTACAACTTGGGATAGGTTGTCAGAAAGTTCGCTACACGGGTCTCATCGAAAGTCACGGGTTTTCATAAGTGCTTTAAAAATAATGTCACAAATATGCAAGTACTTGGCATTATGCAATGTTAAGTATATTTCCGTACGTGAGTCAAGTTAAGTCGCTTTGCGTGTGAGGAATCACCGACCTGTCACCGCTGACTTGATTCTTAAAGACTTTCTCACTATACTCACCAAATGTCTTAATCTTAGTGCTTGTTTCGATTGTGAGAATGTATCTGAATATGGGGCACATAAGTTCGCAAACTAAAAGTGTGGCATGAGTAACTTACTAGGTTACATGGTGACTGTCCTTGGCTCAAGTAATACGAAAATGCCACAAACCAAAAAGGAGACTGGAAGTACCGAGTGTTTAAGAGGACAAACATATTGGTAATCATTTTTGGATCACTGTTCATAACTAATAATAAGAGAACTATTTCTCGCTAGTAGGCTTATGTAAATGCTAATCTGATCTGATCAGCAGTACCCAAGTTATATGTGAATAATGAATAAATTAAGTTAACTAGTGTTTAGATTAGTTTATTGTTCTGTAATTTTTATTCTAATTTATTTTTCATTTTATTGAGTCAAAATAGTATTTTCATAAGTTCTTATTGCACGAGAGATTCTACTTAAATTCTGTTGAGTATATGTTTTGCTGAATTCATTTATTTGAATTCTTGATGAGGTTATGTGATTTGTGAAAAATAAGATTTTCTGATATGGACATTAAATTGTTTAAGTTTAGAAAATGATCTTTTAAGTGTTATGTGAAAAGTCAAAGTTATTTGAAATCTCACAAGTTTAAGTTGTTACAAGTTACGAATTTAATTAATAACTTGGTGACCTTTTAGGGTTTGACAATGGAATGACCTCCCTTGATTTTTTTGTTAGAATCTTGAGTATTTCGTATTTGTTAACCCTAATTTTGTGTGTTTTAGCTTGAAATTTTCTGCATTATTATGCCTTTGCTCTTGATGCGTTAATGAGTTTTTGGTAAGTGTGCAGTGTTCAGGTTAAGAAGATCAAGTTGGAGTGCTGATTTTTGTTGCAATACAGTGTTATTCATACTGATGATATCATGGAGATAAGATTTTGTTTTGGTGTGAAGTGACAATATTGTGATACAGATATGAGCACGTGAAGGACGAATTCATGAACTTGTCTTTGGAGTTTTTTATTTACTTTACATTTCATGTATTTAGTGAAAATAATCAGTGTTGATACTTGTTTCTTTTGATTTTCGTACCTTGACTTATGACATGATTTCGGAAACTTTACTAAGTTCTTCATTGGATTTTTGGGCTATTCATTGGTTGTTTGTTTTGTAGACGGCATCTAATATGGGACTTAAGTGTTTCAAGATGGTTTGCCGTCAAGCATCTCAATGATTAGAGAAATGCTCTCCGTATCATGGTCGTGGTTGGTAACACTGTTATTATGTCAATTGATTATTTTCAGGTTTGTTGATGGTTGGTGTTAAACCTTGGGATTTTTCTATTCAAGATTATAATGTTTGTCAAATACTTACATTATGATGATGATTTTGGATGATAGTACTTTTTAGTACAAGGCATGAACAAGTTGCTTTTAACGAGTTTTTGCTATGTACAGGATTAGGTCAAAGGGTCGCATCGTGGAAAATTTCGTGATGAAGAATCTGAAAAAATTTCTAAGTACAAAATTGTTCTAACGAAGATAGTATTAACTTCGTTCAGAATTGCTCTTGAGAAAATTCGACTTATTTTCGTCACATCTAGTTTAGTTTTTCTTTGGTTTTAACGAAGATAACATCTATCTTCGTTCCAGTTGATCTTACGAAGGATAACTTCGTTCTAACATATTTTCGAACGATTTCCTAACCGACCCGTTTTGACCCATTTTTAACCATCTATATAAATACCAACTTAATTCGTTTTATCTTTTACATTGTCATATATTTTAAAAGAAAAACGAATTTAAGCTTCTTCTCCTGAATAAACTCCTATACTTTCATCAATCAAATCACTTGATTTCACTTGATTCTCTGCTTGTTATTTCGATTAATATTGAAATCAGTGATTCAGGTATATTATCGAGCATCGTCATTCACAAATCCCCAATTCTAAGTTCTTATTTTGCCTAATTTTTGCATGAACTCAATCGGTTTTATACATAATGTAGGTTTCTAGGGTTTAATTTCGTTTTTCGATTTTAACCCATTGGATCTTCAATTCATCTGTAAAATCGAAGTAGGTTATGCTTTGTTAGAAATACAATTTAGTGGTGTTAAATTGTAAATAAAGTTACATTTTATATTGTTGATAAAGTGCAAGGGGTCAAAGTGATAATTGTAATTAGGCATATATAAACCCCTTGCCTTCTCATTTGTAACTAGCTCTTGAACATAATTAACACACATTTGACTTATTTTCTCTCTCTACATCATCTTCAACCTCCAACCACCTTCACACACTAAAACACACACATTCCACCATTAAACCTCAATTAAGCTCAATTCTATATCTAACAATTGGTATCAGAGCATAATCGGTGTATCCGAACGATCTACAATCATTTTTACATCTGATTTTGTTCATAATTTTGAGAATTTGAGCTTAATTTCTGGAAATTCTGGAAAATTCTGTTTTATGCTGAATTTGAAGCTTAATAGTGATTCTGATCACTGTTTAGAGGTGGATTAGTGTTCAATTTCATGAATCAATACTAAATTTTTGAGTTTCTAATTGGATTTACATCTTCATGTTTTATCTCGGCATTTAGTATATTCAGAAAGTAAGAAAAGTCAATATTTTGTTCAAAAGAGAATCTGCTGCTACAGTAACTGCATTTTTTTTCAATTTCACGTGTGTAGTCAGAACATTGATATCATCAAATTACATTTAATTTGAAAAATAAAAAAAAAAAAAAAAAAAAAAAAAAAAAAAATAACAACTTTTCTTCAACTTCTCTCTTCAAATTGATCTTCATTGTTGATCGTTTGAAGCTGAAATTTACGAGGTTTTGTTCGCGGTCGAATCCTGATCGTAATCGTCTTTTCAATTTCTCGATTTGACAATTTTTGGTGACGGTTGAATTTTCCGGCGAGATTTTGAATTTTCCGGCGAGCTTTAATCGACTTAATTTTCAGTGAGGATTTGTTCGCGGTTTCATTTAGAGTATTTTGGTGGTGGTGACAAGTGTTAATCTGAAGGAAAGAAGGTTTAATCGGTGTTTGAAGGTTTTCCGGTGAAGTCTTTCCAGAATCCGGCCGCCGTGGTTAGTGTTGAATTGTTCCAGCCAAGAACTAGCCATTTGCCGAGCTAACCGTTCACAAAACTCGTGTTTGCCGAGTTATCTTCACGACCAGCATACCCATACTCGTGGTTGCCGAGCTAAAGTCTCAACCAAAAGTTGTGTTCTCGCATTTGCCGACCATTTATCTCGGCAAACCATTCAAATCACTCAAACCTTCCAAAACCCGCATTTGCCGAGCTCCCAGCTCGGCACCCAATACAAAATCAACCAAAACCAAAATCAAGTTTTTGCCGAAGTGAATTCTCGGCCCAAACCACTAACCGTGTCTCGTACCCGTGTTTGCAGAGCTAACCGATCAACCAAAACACCTTGTAACCAAGTCACTCCAAAACACCCATTTGCCGAGCTCCCAGCTCGGCACTCAATACAACTCGTGCAACACTTAGTATTTTTCAGTCGAATCACTCAAAAGCCGAGCTAATTGCTCTACAAATCCCCAATTCGAGCATTCCTTAACAAAATTTTCATCAAAACCTCATTTGTAGAGATAATATCTCGGCACTCTTTACAACTCGAGTCATACTTAGACAAAATTTCTCCAAAACCCCATTTGCAGAGCTCTATTCTCTGCAAATCAACCATTTGTCCAGACTTAACCAATTTTCACCCAACACTTCATTTGCCGAGCTTATATCTCGGCAAATAGACCAAAATTTCAAAAACATTGTTCAAGTCTTTTCCAAATCATTTTTATCTCTTACCCATCCATTGTGTGAAATTTGAAGAAAGTTGTTTGTGAAAACCCCATTTACCGAGCTATTATCTCGGCAAATAGCACTTTCGATCTTCAAGTGTTGAAACTTGGATGTGTGGTTGAGTCTTGCTTGGGTCTCTTGCTTTGTTCATAATTCTGGCTTTATAACCGTGTTTGTGAGTGGTCGTTTATGTAAAAGAAGGTATAATTGGTTAAGGTGAATTTGTTCTTTGAAAGAGAGAAACCAAATTGTGATCTATTTTATTTTGTTTGTGAATTTTTTTTGAGAGAGAGAGATACTTACTGGATATTGGTTTAAGTGGTTATGAGAAAGTGCGTTTTTGAAGGATTCATGGAGAGCATATAATATTAAAAGTAATACAAAAGTAATTTCGAAATTCAAAAGTAAAACGTAGAGGCGTGTTGTAGTGTTTGCGTGTGTCAGTTTTTGTTTAAGTGAATTGTCAAAAATGAATCTGGACATAATTTTGTCTATATTCAGAAGTGTCATTTGAATCTTTTTCAATTAAATTGACTCTTCACGTGGTACAGCTTGTACCGTGTGGCAGTGGGAATTGTTTTGTCAGGAATAAGTTGTCATTTTGGGTCTTGAAGTAGCTACCATTTACATTTCACGCATGACTTTCTTTTGTTGGGCTTCACTTTACATGCTGTCAAAGTAACGTGTGAGAATTGCTCAATTTTTTTTTAAAATTTTTGTCCGTTTGATTGTGTACAAGTTTCATTTTATCATTTTTTTTTTTCGTTATTTTTTTTCAAGTTTTATTGATTTTTTTTTTAATTAGAATTTTATTTGGGCTAAAGTGTGATTGGGCCAGATTCTGGACTAGTTAGTTTTGTTGGACTTATATTTGTTTTTGGGCTAATCATCAAGTTTTTGAGTCAAAATGTCAACCAAAACTTTCAAGTATAAACCAAGCACAGAGTCGTATCATCTTCATGAAAGTCGAGAGTGTTCATGTGTTCAAGGTCATGCTTGTGTTATTCAAATGCTACAAAAGTTTACGGAATATTTCGAGAAATACAGGGATCTTCGGAAGGAACATGAGAGTCTTAATTCTGTTAATGATCAACTCAAATCTGAAAACAAAAAGCTCTCTTTTGTTAATGATCTCAGTTTGACTAACATGGCAAGTCTTCAATCTAAAGTTGACCAACTCAAATCTGATAATAAAGCACTCAAATCTGCAAATGATCTCATTTTGTCCAACAAGGAAAGTATTCAAAAAGAAAATGATCATTTGCAATCAAAGATTTTCAAATTAACAAATGAGTTGGACAATTCTTCCAAAGAGCTCAATAAAAACATTTTGGACAGTCAATCGAAAGAAATTGTTTTGCAACAAAGTATTTCTAACCTTAATATTGAGTTGCAAAACAAGTCCACCATTTTTGAGACCACACTTGAAAAAGAAAGATCCACTTTTTGTGCTAAAATCAAGTGTCTTGAAGACAAGTGTTTGCAATTTCAGTCAAAAGAAACAACTTTGACAACGGAAATTTTCAACCTTGAGATTGAATTGCAAACACAAACCAAATCTGTGAATTCTGACCTTCCCAAAGTCATGATTGATGTTTGTACTCAAACTAATTGTCCTATGTTTGTGAATTCTTCTGTGCAGACTGATTGTGATAAGGTTGAGACTGTTGAGACTTCTATTCAGACTGATCCTGATGTTCCAAAGAGGATTTACACGGGTAAATCTTCTAAACCTTTTGAAAGAAAGGTGTCTCAGTTTACTAATTACTCCTTGCAAAAGGGTAAAAAGTACTCTAAGAAACCTATTTTTGATGGAACAACTACTTTTGTATCTTTTCTATCCTTCGAGGATAATTCTGAACACATTTTTCAAGCAAAATCTCAATTGACTAAATCTAAATGGAAACCGATTTCAAAAGATAAGTCAGTTGAGTCAAAATCATTCAAATATTCATTTTCGGAACTTTTTGATCTTGCACCAAAACCTGTGAAAGCAGTTGTGCAAAAAGTGAATGATTTTGTTCCGAAAAATCATTTTTCAAATCAATCTCCCAAGATTGACAACTTTTCAACGAAATCAAATGATTTTTCACCGTTGCTTCCACGGAAACTCTTTTCAACTAAACCACCGGGTTTTAGTTCTCCGTGGAATGCAACATCTATTCATCAAATCGATGAGACTTACATTTGGACTTTCAAGAATTCAAAAACCATTGGACCCAATCTCAAATGGGTTCCAAAAGTGATTTCCAAGTGATTTGATGAATGGTGGCTTATGCACACATCAGTGTATAACCCGTGCTAAAACCGTTTTCGTAATTTCATCATTTTTAGAAAAATCCAAAAAAAAAGATTTTCATTTTCTTATTTTGAAAAATCCAAAAAGATTTTCTCTTTTCATCATTTGTTTTATTTACTTTGTCTTTTAGTTACTCACAATGTTTTGGATGAGATGCAAGGCATCGAACGCCTCTGTGTACTGCCTTTGTTGTCTCATTTTTAATGTTTGTGAGCAACTTTCAAACCTTTTACTCACCCTTTATATGCTAAAACTTTGTTTATATCATGCATATATTTAGGGGGAGTTTGTTTATAAAACCAAAACTTCCAAGTGTTCAAACTCATTTTCCATTTTAAAAACACTTTGGATGATTTTCAACCATTTTCGATCAAATTCAAAGAAGTTCGGTGTTAGATTTGCACATGAGAGTTTAGGCCACTCATAAAAACTCCATGATCTTGTCATCGCCGATGAGATCTAACCCCGGAGTTATATTCTCAATCTTAGATTGTAAGGGTTTATGAGCGTGGTGATGATGTTTGTGCAAATAGGAGATGAGGGAGTAGTCGAAAAGTGAGAGGTTACGGTGAAAAGATGATGTGAGAAAGGGCTAAAAGAAATGAAAGCCCTCCCAAAATTCTCTAAACGCCGGGTCAACACGTTTCTATCGGATTTCATATGTTGATTTCTCGATATTGAAAAAGACTTCATGGACCCAGTGAAGCAATGCACATCTTTACCTAACCACTCAAGTGTTTCTTAACAAATACTTGTTTTATTCTCACGGAGATTTTCACATTTCTATTGACTCTTCTTTTGGAAGATGTTGATATTGAAAAAGGGAGACACTCTGCTCCGGTCCCCGACTTCAGTTGATCACTATTGAGTCTAGAGCGTACTTGATATATCTTTCATTTGACTAGGACACATAGAGTCTTTTTATGTCTTTGTGACATTGCATATCTTTGTGATATTGCCGGAACATTCGTAGTGATATCATATTATTGATATTCCACGATGATTGAATGGAAATCCTACCAATGCTAACATCTTTTCCAACGTTGAACGTAGGTCTCACATTTTCATTTTATGAATTTGCTGAGTAAACGAGAAGTCTATGTGACCTCGGATTTATTTTCCCAAAAGTCTTTGAGGATAGTAAGACATGGTTATCGAACGCCTTTGTGACACTGACCATGAATTACATTCTTTAAAGCAATCTATCGGTTGAAAAGCCATAGACCGAACCATTTAGAGATAAGCTCTGTGCATTTCTCGATGATAATGGGAAGTCCTAAAATAGTAATCGTATTTTTAGGCCACACCATTAATCCTTTTGATTTTTGGTTGTGTTAACGGATCATTATTATCCGGTTTTCACTTCTCTTCACACAAACACAAAGAACCCAAACACCATTATAAAATCTTTTTCCAACAACGCAACCTCACATTCTAGTTCACCAATAGGTTCATTGGGAATTGGGAATTGGGTTGGGTTACTTTGCTTGCTTGTCGTTTGTTGGTATCTACCATTTATGCTATCAATCATTATTGTATGATGAAACCGTTTCACATTTTCATCATAAGGGGGAGAAATGATTAAATGATTGATAGATAGAATTCAAGGATATAGGTAGAATTTGATTGATAGAATTTGTTTGAGGATGATTCATAGTGTTTGGTTGTTTAAAGGATCGTTAGTTTAGGTGAAGAGAGTGAATAATTATTGTGCTAAGTTGAAAGATTGTTTTGAGAAAGTTAAAGAAAGATTGATTCGAGATCGAGTATATTCAATATGATGTACATGGTCGATAATTGAAAGATTTATTGGATAATTGACCAGTGGTTGATGATCACAAGAGTTTGAGATTGAATAATGTTTGAGAAGAAATGAAAAGTTTGAGATTGAATAGAGATTGTCGTTTGTTGATGCTACAAAGAAAATTAAGTTGGATAGTTAAGTTTGTTCTTTAATTGAAGAGATTGTTCATTTGAGGGGGAGCAAGAGTAATCTCATGAAATGTTAAATATGCTCCGAAATGATTGTTTGTTCGAGGGGGAGCAAGAGATTAAAGATTTGTTATTGAATAATTTGCTCCGAGATAGTTGTTTGATTGAGGGGGAGCAAAAGTTAATTGATCAAAGAATCAAGTGCTCCAAGATGTTTATTGATTTAGAGACAAGTTCGATCAAGAATTGAAGTTTTAAAGTCAAATCAAATTTCCGCATTCCAAAACCAAGCTTCCGCAAAGCCAAAAGAATTCAAAGTTAAATCAAGCTTCCGCAAAGCCAAAAGAATTCAAAGTCAAATCCAAGCTTCCGCATGCTACTCAAAGTTCAACTTACTTCTCAAAGCAACATCAAGTTGAAATCAACATACAAAGGTTCAAGTTGTGAAAGCTTAAAAGCTACAAAGATTTCAAAGGTGCTTCCAAAGTATTCAAAGTTGCAAGAGAAGATCAAGTTGTAGAAAGTCATCGTCAAGAATATTTGTTTGTTGAGAAGATTCAAAGTCAAGGTTGATATAAGAAGTTGAAGACAATGAGAAAGCTTCAAAGTCCAATCAACATTGAAGATTTTCAACAAATGGGCTCATCATGTTATTTAAAGACCGAAGACGATGCAACATTTACAATTCAACACCAAGGGGGAGATTGTTAGAAATACAATTTAGTGGTGTTAAATTGTAAATAAAGTTACATTTTATATTGTTGATAAAGTGCAAGGGGTCAAAGTGATAATTGTAATTAGGCATATATAAACCCCTTGCCTTCTCATTTGTAACTAGCTCTTGAACATAATTAACACACATTTGACTTATTTTCTCTCTCTACATCATCTTCAACCTCCAACCACCTTCACACACTAAAACACACACATTCCACCATTAAACCTCAATTAAGCTCAATTCTATATCTAACATGCTTCATTTAAGTGATACAAATGTTTTGTAATTGATTTCGGGCAAATCAAGTGTTAATCAATTTTTGAACAAATCGAATGTTTGATTTTGGAAACAACATGCTGTTCAGAATTGTTACGAACTTATCCTTCGTTCATTGTCTACGAACTTAAGTTCTGAAACAGAACTTACGAACTTAGTCTCTGTTTTCAACTAACGAATTTAGGATTTCTTGTTGACAAACGAACTTAGTTATGATTCAAAGCTATCTTCGTTTATTGTTACCTAACGAACTTAAACCTTATTTTCGTACATTTTTAACTAACGAACTTAAACCTATTTTCGTACATTTTTAACTAACGAACTTAAAGAGTAATTTCGTACAGTCTAACCTTATGAAATTATTGATTAAGTTCATCTAAGCCTGCAACTCATTTCTTGTGCTAATCTTATAATTGTTTTTATATTATGATTTGTTTTGCAGAAATGGCTCTTGCTCCGCGTCAGTTCATTAAGAAGCACAATCTTGCCTTAAATCTTGATCCAGATCAGCATAATTGTGAACGTTATCATGAGATGTTTGATTTTATTGCTCGCTCTAGGCTTTCTTTTGCATTTTGTGATTCACCTAGACTCATTCGGCAGTTTATTGATGCCTTCTGGAGGACTGCTCATCAGGTCATGTTTAATGGTCGTAGTTTTATTCGTGCTACTGTAGAAGGAATCACATTTGATTTCAATGCTGCGATGCTTCGTGATATTCTGCATTTGGGAGAAGAACCAGACGAAGCAGTGGAATTGGCTTATGACTTTGACCTTATTCGTAGATGTTTTCAAAGAATGGGATATGTTGGTCAAATAAAGCTTCCTTTTGACAAAAGTGGATTTCAAGGACGTTGGAGATATCTTGCTTACGCTTTGTTGGTAAGTCTGAGCAATCGTAAGGCTGGATTTGATCAGCTTTCTGCTCAGATTTCTTCGCAGATGGTTGCCTTGGTCTATAATCGACCTTATCCTTTTTCAGCATATTTCTATCAAGAGTTTATTGGTCAAATCAATGCCAAAGCGAAAAATAGGTTTCTCTTATATCCTCGCTTTGTTATGGCAATCGTTAGACATTTTTGTCCGAACTTGGTATTTGATCAAGGTCCTCGCTATGCACCACATGCTTGGCCTTTACGTTTATTTGCTGATCTAGAAGCCAACACTCGTAATGTGGCTGGTCTTAATGATCCACCGCTTTTTGGTCATTTGTTTAATCCAAATTATCGATCACGTTTTGAGGATGATATGTTAGTGGATGATGATGACGATTCTGATCATGAGGATGAAGAGAGTTCTGATGATGGTTCTGATGGTGATTCTAATTCTGATGACTCTGATCATGGGAATGATGGTGGTGATGATGTAGTTGAAATAGACACAGATGACTATGATAGTGTCGCTGCTGATTCTAGTAATGAGCATCGAACTAAGATGGCTCATGATGTCCCTGCTGCTTCAGGAAGTGATCATTCATATCACTTTTCTCGAGAAGATGTACCTAGTGCTTTATGCCGAGAGCGTCGGAGTAAGGCATGTCATTCTTCTCCTGTTCTTTCTGATACGGATCAATCCGTTCATGATGCACATGATACTCAAGTTAATCAGAATGATGATGCTGAACAAGAAGCTATACTTCATTATCAAGAAGACGTGGAACATAGAGATATGGCACCAAGTCCAATTCATGAAGGTACAAGTACTGTTGGACCTAAGAGGACACTGGATACTCCTCTTACTTATCGCAGAGCTAAGCGTGCACGAATTTCTGAGGCTACTTCAGTATCTACAGCTGCTGCTGCTATTCCTGTTGTCTCTACAACACCGGTTGCTTCTGTTGCCGATAGTGTAACGTTGCGTCCACTGTTGCCTCCTGCCTTACCAATATTGCCCAGATTGCCTACTTTTCCTCCTCTTCCTTCAGATTACTCACTAGTTAGGCGTATCGATGTTCTTCAGACTCGTGTTGATACATTAGAGTCTGATCTTACGAATGTTCGAGGTGCTTTGACCTTTTTAATAAACTGGGTCAAGAATCAAGGGGGAGATGTTCCTGAAGAAGTTTGCAGATTGTCAGTAGTTCAGCCAAGACGTCAGAATGATGATGATGATGCTGATAATGCTGGTAATAAGAGTGATTCTCGCCCAGTTTCTGACAAAGGAAAAGTTGTTGAGACTCAGGGGGAGACAGGAAGGGATACTACCCAGGTTGGTGCATCTGGTGCGGGTGGATCAAGTGCTCATCGTGATGCTGAAGTTATTGAAGCACTTGACTCAGGTAATTCTTCGAAATCGGTTGATTATTTAAGTGATGATCAAGTTGAAGCTGAAACTGAACGATTAAAGCGTGAAGTTAAGGCAAATTTTGGACATGACTGTAATACTGAAGAAAATGCTTTTCATTCTGTATTTGATAACTTATTAGATAGACAGCAAGAAGCAGAAACTGAAAGAGAAAAAGAATTACAGATTCAAAGGCAAACAGCCTTGGAATCTGATTCTGATTCTGATTCAACTTATGATTCTGATAAAGATTGATAAAGTGTATATTAGGTTGCATGTAATAAGTTTATGACATGTGAATGTAATCTATCTTATTTCAATGCAATTATATTTCATCTTTATTATTATTATCATGATTATTCATTGTATCTTGGTGTTTACTTTGTGTAATCTTAATAGATGATACAGATGATGCAGAATTATTCTTTGATGGTGATGAACTTGAGGAAGGTGAGTTTGTTCCTGAACCGGATCTAAACATATTCAAGAAACCTTATGGGTTTGATGATGTTTGGGACTCAATTCCGCAAGATCCATCTATAGAAGAAAGAAAAGAGTTAGAGATAAAGAGAAAAGAAGTTAAAGAAAGAATGCTTCAAGCTTCAATTAGTAGTTCCGCTAAAGTTTTAAATTTTGTGGTATATGCTAAGATTGATGATGCATTGATTCCTTTCCACTGGGAAATTAACTTGACAAGACCTTTTGATCCAAATGATTATCCAGTTCCTCTCAGAGAAGATGATCCACTACAAGAGATTGATCGACTTGTGCCTGGGCAAAGAATTAATGAATATATAGTCACATGGGATACTATGAAACCCATTATGTATTGGACTCACATCTCAGATAAAGATGCTGCAAAATATAAGACAATAATCTGGAGTTGGTTCTATGACGAAGAATTGAAGTTGTTCGTTCTTAAAAGACCAGAAGGTTGTCAGTATTTAGCATGGCGTGAGAGACACTTCAGAAGTTTGTGTGAAGAAGATTTACATGAACTAGGAAATAACAGGATTATCAATCCAAGTGGTTATGGTCTTGCTGATGTGGTTGGTAAGAATCTTCATGAAGATTTCAAGATGAGATCGAATATGAAAGACTCTGAGAAACCAAAGTTTCATATTGAACCAAGACGGAAGAAGAAGGTGGTTAAGCCAGATAAAAGCGTTGAGTATATTCAACATGATATTAAGTGTATGATCAAAGTCCCTGCCAAGAAGTGGGCACAAGATGTCTTGAATAAGATGGACAATTGGGAGATTGATCGGAATTCTGGTGAAGCCAAGATGTATGCAGACTCGAAGAAGAAGATGTTGTTGAGAAGGATGTATGATCCAATGCAGTTGGTTAACTTCTCAAGAAATGATCAGAGGAAATTATACGATACTAAATGTTCATTTTTACCATTTTGGAAGAATGAAGAAGGTCGATATTGTAAGATTCTCCAAGTCTGCTTACATGAAAATATCCATGCCAATAGCAAACGATTGTTATTTGATGAATGATGAAGATTTTTTTGAAGACTGAAGAAATCGAAGATGCTGCTGTCAAGGGGGAGTTTGTTGATGCATGTTGATGTGACAACAGCAACTTAGATTTGATTAGTCTTTTAGATTAAGACATTATGTTAATTTATGTCTTATTTATATATGTGTAATTGATAGATTATGGACTTCATGTTTTAATAATGATTGATTACATATTTTGGTGTTATATATATGTTGTTTATATATGATGTTTGTTATGTGTGTTATACAAGTACAAACATAATATATGTTAGGTTTCTTGTACATGAAGTACTTGGAAAATAACTAGGCATAGATGTTGATGGTAATTAGTACTAACGAAGATAATCTTCGTTAGGAACAAACGAAGATAATCTTCGTTATATGGGCTGGGCTGCTAAGTTCGTAAGAACAAAGCCCAGCAGGCCCAATATCGATCAGAAACATATATAAATGAATGGAAACCCTAAATTGAAATTTTCGGTTCAACTCTCACACACCTACGGCGACTAAGTTCGTTTCTAGCATATAGAAAACGAAGATAGATCATGGAACAAACGAAGATAATCTTGTTAGGAACTAAACGAAGATAATCTTCGTTAGGAACAAACGAAGATAATCTTCGTTAGGAACAAACGAAGATAATCTTCGTTAGGAACAAACGAAGATAATCTTCGTTAGGAACAAACGAAGATAATCTTCGTTAGGAACAAACGAAGATAATCTTCGTTAGGAACAAACGAAGATAATCTTCGTTAGGAACAAACGAAGATAATCTTCGTTAGGAACAAACGAAGATAATCTTCGTTAGGAACAAACGAAGATAATCTTCGTTAGGAACAAACGAAGATAATCTTCGTTAGGAACAAACGAAGATAATCTTCGTTAGGAACAAACGAAGATAATCTTCGTTAGGAACAAACGAAGATAATCTTCGTTAGGAACAAACGAAGATAATCTTCGTTAGGAACTAAACGAAGATAATCTTCGTTAGGAACAAACGAAGATAATCTTCGTTAGGAACTAACGAAGATAATCTTCGTTATGGGCTGGACTGCTAAGTTCGTAAGAACAAAGCCCGAAGATATCTTCGTTAGGAACAAACGAAGATGATCTTCGTTAGGAACAAACGAAGATAATCTTCGTTAGGAACAAACGAAGATGATCTTCGTTAGGAACAAACGAAGATAATCTTCGTTAGGAACAAACGAAGATAATCTTCGTTAGGAACAAACGAAGATAATCTTGGAAAATAACTAGGCATAGATGCTGATGTTCGTACTAACGAAGATAATCTTCGTTAGGAACAAACGAAGATAATCTTCGTTATATGGGCTGGGCTGCTAAGTTCGTAAGAACAAAGCCCAGCAGGCCCAATATCGATCAGAAACATATATAAATGAATGGAAACCCTAAATTGAAATTTTCGGTTCAACTCTCACACACCTACGGCGACTAAGTTCGTTTCTAGCATATAGAAAACGAAGATAGATCAGTGGAACAAACGAAGATAATCTTGTTAGGAACAAACGAAGATAATCTTCGTTAGGAACAAACGAAGATAATCTTCGTTAGGAACAAACGAAGATAATCTTCGTTAGGAACAAACGAAGATAATCTTCGTCAGGAACAAACGAAGATAATCTTCGTTAGGAACAAACGAAGATAATCTTCGTTAGGAACAAACGAAGATAATCTTCGTTAGGAACAAACGAAGATAATCTTCGTTAGGAACAAACGAAGATAATCTTCGTTAGGAACAAACGAAGATAATCTTCGTTAGGAACAAACGAAGATAATCTTCGTTAGGAACAAACGAAGATAATCTTCGTTAGGAACAAACGAAGATAATCTTCGTTAGGAACAAACGAAGATAATCTTCGTTAGGAACAAACGAAGATAATCTTCGTTAGGAACAAACGAAGATAATCTTCGTTAGGAACAAACGAAGATAATCTTCGTTAGGAACAAACGAAGATAATCTTCGTTAGGAACAAACGAAGATAATCTTCGTTAGGAACAAACGAAGATAATCTTCGTTAGGAACAAACGAAGATAATCTTCGTTAGGAACAAACGAAGATAATCTTCGTTAGGAACAAACGAAGATAATCTTCGTTAGGAACAAACGAAGATAATCTTCGTTAGGAACAAACGAAGATAATCTTCGTTAGGAACAAACGAAGATAATCTTCGTTAGGAACAAACGAAGATAATCTTCGTTAGGAACAAACGAAGATAATCTTCGTTAGGAACAAACGAAGATAATCTTCGTTAGGAACAAACGAAGATAATCTTCGTTAGGAACAAACGAAGATAATCTTCGTTAGGAACTAACGAAGATAATCTTCGTTAGACAAACGAAGATAATCTTCGTTAGACAAACGAAGATAATCTTCGTTAGCAAACGAAGATAATCTTCGTTAGAAACGAAGATAATCTTCGTTAGAACGAAGATAATCTTCGTTAGAACGAAGATAATCTTCGTTAGAAAACGAAGATAATCTTCGTTAGACAAACGAAGATAATCTTCGTTAGGAAAATAACTAGGCATAGATGCTGATGGAAGTTAGTACTAACGAAGATAATCTTCGTTAGGAACAAACGAAGATAATCTTCGTTATATGGGCTGGGCTGCTAAGTTCGTAAGAACAAAGCCCAGCAGGCCCAATATCGATCAGAAACATATATAAATGAATGGAAACCCTAAATTGAAATTTTCGGTTCAACTCTCACACACCTACGGCGACTAAGTTCGTTTCTAGCATATAGAAAACGAAGATAGATTAGATTAAACAACAACGCATTTGCCGAGCAAAATGCTCTGCAAATGGCACTTTTCATCAAAAGTTCATTTAATACCCAGCCCTTCAACAAATCATACCCAGAAAAATCAGAAATATGAGCAGATTAAGGTATAACATTTAGATAAACACCAAGAAAAGACCCTAATCATGCAATTAACACAACAGCTAATCACAATCAATCATCACAAAATTCATAACAAACAAGAAAGTTCATTCATGCATTTAATCAAACAGTTTGAATGCAATATGAACACAAGAAATCTTACCTTTAAAACCGATGATCTGATGAAGAAAGAATATAAACTACACCACAAAATATGATCACCAGATTACACCCTCTTCGATTATTATGAAATTAATGGAAAGTTTGATTGATTGATGGACTATGATCGGTTTTTGAGAGAAAAATAATGAAGTAAGAAATGATTTGAATTTGAAATGAAATAAGGTTGGCCCGCCCAAATTCTATTTATATCTCAAATCCGGGTCGCGAGTCTGGGATTGACCTGCGTGTCAACCCGATTCTTGAAATGGTCTTGGGCTAACCAATTCAGTTGGGCTCTTTTGGTTTTGGGCTTTAAACTCATAAAACAAAAATCAAACAAATGAAATAAACACAACAAAAAAAATATGTAAAAGAAAACTTTCAGAGAAAAAAAAAAAATTTAAAATACATTTAGAAAATAAAAAATTTAAAGAAAAATATTTTTATCTTTTAAATTTTTTTTCTAATTTTGTATTTGGTTTTTCAGTTTTAAAACAAACACACATAAAGAAAAAAAATAATAAACAAATAAAACAAACAAATATTCACATGCATTTGCACACTCCTCCTCAAATAATGCATATATGGCTATACTAAATTTACAAACTCCCCCTAAAATCATGCATTCTACCCTTTTTCTCCCCCTCAAACATTGCATGTAATAACAAGTAAAACACATCAATGTTTGAAACAGAAAATGAACATAGAATACATGGCATGAAAGCATTTAAGTTTGTAAATCAAGCATTCCCAACTTGGTTTTCAGAAAGTTAAACCTGTTTTCATCCAAAGGTTTGGTGAAAAGGTCAGCAAGTTGGTAGTCTGTTGGGACAAAATAGAGTTCGATGTTACCTTTATCGACATGATCTTTAAGAAAATGGTATCGAACATCTATATGCTTGGTATTTGTGTGTTGCACCGGGTTGCAAGAAATAGCAATAACACTCTTTGAGTCACAGTAAATGAGGATTCTGTTGAATTGAAATCCATAATCAGTCAACTGCGTCTTCATCCAAAGAACTTGTGAACAACAGCTTGCTGCAGCAACGTATTCAGCTTCTGCAGTAGATGTGGATACACAGTTTTGTTTCTTCGAAGACCAACTGACTAATCTATCCCCTAAAAACTGTACGCTCCCAGAAGTACTCTTTCAATCAAGCTTACAACCTGCATGATCAGCATTCGAATATGCAATTAACTGAAACCCGGTATCCTTTGGATACCAGAGACCAAGATTCACTGTGCCTTTTAGGTATCGGAAGATCCGTTTAACGGCCTGGAAATGACTTTCCTTGGGATTGGCCTGGTACCTGGCACACATGCATGTGGCGAACATAATATCCGGTCGACTTGCAGTCAAGTACATGAGAGATCCTATCATACTGCGATACTTCTTTTGATCAAAAGATTTTCCATTTAAATCAGCATTGATTTTTGTTCGAGCTTCCATGGGTGTTTCAATTGGTTGACAATTCATCATATCAAACTTTTTTAACATGTCAAGAATGTACTTAGATTGACAAATAAAAGTACCAGTTGACAATTATGTTACTTGAAGACCAAGGAAAAGGTTTAATTCACCCATCATGCTCATTTCAAATTTCTTGATCATTAAAAGCTGAAAAATTCTTGCAGTATTTAGGATTAGTTGGCCCGAAAATTATGTCATCAACATAAATCTGGATTAGAATAATGTCACTCCCTTGTCGTTTGATAAACAAGGTAGTGTCAATTGAACCTTTGCTAAAACCAGATTTCACCAGATAAGAGGAGAGAGCATCATACCATGCACGAGGCGCTTGTTTCATGCCATATAAGGCCTTATCTAACCTGTAAACATAGTCCAGATGTTTAGAATTCACAAAAACTTCTGGTTGTTCAACGTACACTTCTTCTTTGAGAATCCCATTCAAGAAGGCAGTTTTTACATCCATCTGGTAGACTGTGAATTTCTTGTAAGCAGCATAAGCAAGAAACATCCGAATAGCCTCAATTCGTGCAACTGGTGCGAATGTCTCATCGTAATCAATCCCATCTTGTTGGCAATATCCCTTTGCAACCAATCGTGCTTTGTTTCGGACAACAACTCCAGTTTCATCCTCCTTGTTCTTGAAAATCCATTTGGTCTTAATTGGCTCCTTATTCTTGTAAGGATTGGGAACCAATTTCCACACCTCAAGATGTTCGAACTGATTAAGTTCTTCCTGCATTGCTTTCACCCAATCTGGACAATTTAGAGCTTCATTCACTGTCTTTGGTTCAACAATACTCAGAAAATTCACAAACAGACATTCATTCGCGGATGCGGATCTTGTCTGAACTCCAGTTGTTGGATTACCAATGACTTGAGAAATTGGATGAGCTCTAGTCCATTTGGTTGTGTGAGGAATTGGATCAAGTGGATCACCAGATTCTTCAGAATCAATAAAATCAGGAGAATGTTGCTTAGTCAATTGTTCAAAAGAGGTAGCAATTGGTTCAACAAAGTCATCGGGATCATAATCTTCTGGATTGGTTGACGGATTTGTCACTTGAGAGATATTATGAGGTTGAGCATGCACTTCAGAATTATCATTCAATGGAGGAGAATCAGATGAAGAATAAACATCTGATGTTTGTGATGGTGAAGACTCATTTGGATCTGTCTCTTTTGAATTTGAACTGGACGGTTCATTTGTAGTCACTTCAGTTTCAGGAACTTTCTTTGGAACTTGGAAAAATTCTTCAAACAAGATATCCAAACTTGTGAAGTCGGAGTAGAGAATGATGATTTGACATTTGATGCAGTCTTTGTTGCGGAAGCTTGTGGACTTTGAAGTTCGGGTCTTGAACTGTGTTGTTCAAGAACCATTCCTGAGAGTTCATCAAATTTAACATTCATACTCTCTTCTATTCTCTTGGTTCTTCGGTTATACACACGGTAAGCAATCGATTCTTTTGAATAACCGATGAAATATGCCTCATCGCCTTTTGGTTCAAATTTGCCCAAATTATCTCGATCATTGAGAACATAACAAACACATCCGAATATGTGTAAGAAGTTCACATTGGGCTTCCTTTTGTTAATCACCTCATACGGAGTTTTATCAAACCTCTTGTTTATGATGGATCTATTTTGAGTAAAACAAGCAGTAGCAACAGCTTCAGCCCATAGATTTGGTGGCAACTTCGAATAGGCAAGCATTGTTCTAGCTGCTTCAACAAGAGTTTGATTTCGATGTTCAACTACTCCATTCTGTTGAGGTGTTCTGGCAGCGGAAAATTGATGAGTAATACCCATGGACTTGAAGAAAGAATCAATTGTTGAATTCTTGAATTCAGTGCCATTGTCTGAGCGAACAATTCTAACTGATGATTTGAGATTGACTTGGGTCTTCTTGATGAAATCAATAATCACTTGCGGAGCATCACTCTTTGCGTGAAGAAAGAATACCCAAGTGTAACGAGAATAATCATCTACAATCACTAGAATGTATCGCTTTCCATGGATACTTTGAACTTTCATTGGGCCACACAAATCCATATGAATAAGGTGCAACGGACCTTCTGTACTTAGAAACTTCTTTAGTTTGTGTGATGCTTTCTTCATCTTTCCAAATGCACAAGCTGGACAAACATGTTCACTTTCATACTTGTAATCCGGAAGACCTTCAACAAGTTGTTTATCCACGAGTGTATTAATCGTTTGAAAGTTAAGATGAGAAAGTCGGCGATGCCATAACCAAGAGTTTTGTGCAGTTGCTTTCGAAAGAAGACAAATCTCTGAAGAATTAGGTGGAATGTTGTTGAGATCAATTGTGAACAAATTATTATCTCTTTTTCCGGTAAGAATATCCACACCTTCTTCAGTCTGCACTTTGCATTCATATCTCCTAAATAATACTTGAAGATCATTGTCACAAAATTGTCCAACACTGAAAAGATTGTGTCCTAGTCCTTCAACATAGGAAACTCTCTTGATAGTGACACCATTTTTAACAATGTTTCCATAACCGAGAATAGGAGCATTATGATCATTTCCGAATCTTACGGTTCCCATAAACTTTTCAACAAAGTTCGAAAGAATGGACTTGTTTCCAGTCATATGACGTGAACATCCCGAGTCAACATACCATACACAAATAAGGTATTCCTGCAAGGACAAGAAATATGTTTTAGGTACCCATGTTGATTGGGTCCTTGCAGGTCCATGTTAATTGGGTCCTTGCAGGTTAGAGGGATAACATGCAAGTTCACATTAACAAAAATAAACATCAAGCAAAATAACACAGAAACAAACATTTTATTCAAATAACAAACAAACACACATAATTGTTCAAACCACAAATAAGAATTACAAGTAAAGAAATGTAAAAGTTTATACACAAGTTTTGATACAAGCGGGACTGGTCCTAGATGTATTAGCATTATCTAATGTATTCGATCTATGGATAATCCACACTTGTTTGACATTGGCTGTTTTCCCATCAAGCTTGACTTTACTAGAAGCATTCAAATATCTATCCTTAGGGATCCATCTACTGCTACTAGTTAAGCACAAGTCACCTGAAACATGATCATTCTTTGAGTTAGCAAACAATTTGTTAATTTTGTTCTTAACAGGTTTCTTCTTGATGGGTTCTGTGGTCTTGTTCACTTTCTTTATGTTATTAGGTGACAACCAACCATACTGATCTTTGTATTTAGTCATTCCAGTATCAGTATCTCTAACCCTCTGTAAAGTGCACTTAGGATTCCTCTGAGAATACCTAGGAAAACTAGAATACCTAACCTGCTGAGGTTGTTTGTTACCTAATGAGAAAGTTTCATTCTTAATAATCTTTGGACCACTGCTTGTTTTGACTTCTTTTTGGGACTGAGGTTCAGATTTAACCTTGTACATCTGTGGATGCTTAGAAGTCTTTGATTTCTTTGGGACTGTGTGACTTTTCTTTGGTTTTGGACTTGAATCCGTCTTAGGTGATTGATTGGACTTTGGTTTTGACTCATTCTTGGGTGATGGTTTGGTCTTTTGTTTTGAAACATTCTTGGGTGATGGTTTGGTCTTTTGTTTTGAAACAGTCTTGGGTGATGAGTCTGTCTTTGGTCTTGAATCAGTCTTTGGTGTTGGTATGGTCTTTGTTCTTGAATCAGTCTTGGTTGTTGGTATAGTCTTTGGTCTTGAATCAGTCTTTGGTGTTGGTATGGTCTTTGTTCTTGAATCAGTCTTTGGTGTTGGTATGGTCTTTGTTCTTGAATCAGTCTTTGGTGTTGGTATGGTCTTTGTTCTTGAATCAGTCTTTGGTGTTGGTATGGTCTTTGTTCTTGAATCAGTCTTGGTGTTGGTATGGTCTTTGGTCTTGAATCAGTCTTTGGTGTTGGTATGGTCTTTGTTCTTGAATCAGTCTTTGGTGTTGGTATGGTCTTTGTTCTTGAATCAGTCTTTGGTGTTGGTATGGTCTTTGTTCTTGAATCAGTCTTTGGTGTTGGTATGGTCTTTGTTCTTGAATCAGTCTTGGTGTTGGTATGGTCTTTGGTCTTGAATCAGTCTTTGGTGTTGGTATGGTCTTTGTTCTTGAATCAGTCTTTGGTGTTGGTATGGTCTTTGTTCTTGAATCAGTCTTTGGTGTTGGTATGGTCTTTGTTCTTGAATCAGTCTTTGGTGTTGGTATGGTCTTTGTTCTTGAATCAGTCTTGGTGTTGGTATGGTCTTTGGTCTTGAATCAGTCTTTGGTGTTGGTATGGTCTTTGTTCTTGAATCAGTCTTTGGTGTTGGTATGGTCTTTGTTCTTGAATCAGTCTTTGGTGTTGGTATGGTCTTTGTTCTTGAATCAGTCTTTGGTGTTGGTATGGTCTTTGTTCTTGAATCAGTCTTGGTGTTGGTATGGTCTTTGGTCTTGAATCAGTCTTTGGTGTTGGTATGGTCTTTGTTCTTGAATCAGTCTTTGGTGTTGGTATGGTCTTTGTTCTTGAATCAGTCTTTGGTGTTGGTATGGTCTTTGTTCTTGAATCAGTCTTTGGTGTTGGTATGGTCTTTGTTCTTGAATCAGTCTTGGTGTTGGTATGGTCTTTGGTCTTGAATCAGTCTTTGGTGTTGGTATGGTCTTTGTTCTTGAATCAGTCTTTGGTGTTGGTATGGTCTTTGTTCTTGAATCAGTCTTTGGTGTTGGTATGGTCTTTGTTCTTGAATCAGTCTTTGGTGTTGGTATGGTCTTTGTTCTTGAATCAGTCTTGGTGTTGGTATGGTCTTTGGTCTTGAATCAGTCTTTGGTGTTGGTATGGTCTTTGTTCTTGAATCAGTCTTTGGTGTTGGTATGGTCTTTGTTCTTGAATCAGTCTTTGGTGTTGGTATGGTCTTTGTTCTTGAATCAGTCTTTGGTGTTGGTATGGTCTTTGTTCTTGAATCAGTCTTGGTGTTGGTATGGTCTTTGGTCTTGAATCAGTCTTTGGTGTTGGTATGGTCTTTGTTCTTGAATCAGTCTTTGGTGTTGGTATGGTCTTTGTTCTTGAATCAGTCTTTGGTGTTGGTATGGTCTTTGTTCTTGAATCAGTCTTTGGTGTTGGTATGGTCTTTGTTCTTGAATCAGTCTTGGTGTTGGTATGGTCTTTGGTCTTGAATCAGTCTTTGGTGTTGGTATGGTCTTTGTTCTTGAATCAGTCTTTGGTGTTGGTATGGTCTTTGTTCTTGAATCAGTCTTTGGTGTTGGTATGGTCTTTGTTCTTGAATCAGTCTTTGGTGTTGGTATGGTCTTTGTTCTTGAATCAGTCTTGGTGTTGGTATGGTCTTTGGTCTTGAATCAGTCTTTGGTGTTGGTATGGTCTTTGTTCTTGAATCAGTCTTTGGTGTTGGTATGGTCTTTGTTCTTGAATCAGTCTTTGGTGTTGGTATGGTCTTTGTTCTTGAATCAGTCTTTGGTGTTGGTATGGTCTTTGTTCTTGAATCAGTCTTGGTGTTGGTATGGTCTTTGGTCTTGAATCAGTCTTTGGTGTTGGTATGGTCTTTGTTCTTGAATCAGTCTTTGGTGTTGGTATGGTCTTTGTTCTTGAATCAGTCTTTGGTGTTGGTATGGTCTTTGTTCTTGAATCAGTCTTTGGTGTTGGTATGGTCTTTGTTCTTGAATCAGTCTTGGTGTTGGTATGGTCTTTGGTCTTGAATCAGTCTTTGGTGTTGGTATGGTCTTTGTTCTTGAATCAGTCTTTGGTGTTGGTATGGTCTTTGTTCTTGAATCAGTCTTTGGTGTTGGTATGGTCTTTGTTCTTGAATCAGTCTTTGGTGTTGGTATGGTCTTTGTTCTTGAATCAGTCTTGGTGTTGGTATGGTCTTTGGTCTTGAATCAGTCTTTGGTGTTGGTATGGTCTTTGTTCTTGAATCAGTCTTTGGTGTTGGTATGGTCTTTGTTCTTGAATCAGTCTTGGTTGTTGGTCTTCTTGGTTGAGGAATCCTTCTTGGAGGATTCAATACCTGCTTCACAACCTTCTTAACATTTGCAATTCTTTTAAGAATCCCACTGGCCCTATTCTCCTTAGCCTTCTCCACTGATATGTTTAAACTTCTGGCATCAAATTCAGCTTCATCCTCAGGATAGTGTCTGTCCAGTTCAACATCTAGCATTTCTTTCAACTGGTCAACTATCCTGGGATCATTTTTAATTCTGGCATACTCCTCCTTAGTGATACCCAAAAGATTGGCATCACTCATATCAAGCAGTTTGATCTGAGCAAGATGTGCCCTGGCTTCAACTTGGTTTCTTTGTTTCATCTTCTTTCTTTCTTTAATATCATTGCCAAGTCTAGCCAGTCTTCTGCTATCACTATCTGAAACTGGAGGAAGTATATCAGCATTGCCAGTTTCTAGCATTGGCACATCAGTGGCCGGCTGGGCAGATGTATCAACAGCTAAACCTTTTCCCTTATCCAACACATTCCCCCTAACATCTTGCTCACCAGCTTCAGTACTGGCAGCTACAACCATTTCCATACCAGCTTGTCTTCCAGATGAAGTTCTTCCAGGTGCAACTGGTGGAAGGACTGCACTTCTTTCCCCCTTGGCAGCATCTAGACCTGCCCTAATAGCTTCCCATTCAGAAGGGTGAGATGGCAACCGGTCAAGAGGCTGCCATTATTGCATGTCCTTGCACTCCTTAAAAATTCCACACATCATCCTGAAAGACCTCCACAAATGGTTGGTCTCCTTTGACTGGGTCAAAACATTTGCAGTAACCTGTTCTTGACCAATTTTTAATTCATTTAAGATCTTGGAGTCTTCATCCAAACCGGAGACAACCTTATCCTTTACCTCATCATCCTTCTTCTTCAGATTCTCTACTTCAGTTGTCAGTTTATCTAAAGATTGAGCATGTAGAGATACCTGGGTGTTCAAGTTCTCAATGCTGCCTCTCAACTGGTTGATCTCACTGGTGAGTGGGGCCAGATCAACCTGAGGAGTGTCCAGCTTGGTGATCTCAGACATCACTTTTTCAATCAATTGTGCTTCTCTAGCACCCAGCGTATCCTCTATCTTCTGACCAACTGAAGTCATCAACTGCTCACCAAGTTCAGTCACATTTAGGCCAGGTTTTTCAATCAGTTCCTTTACCTGCCTTTCAATCTCCTTCAAATCTACTTCAGATGTTCTTACAGTGTTTCCAAGCAGATTGGAGATTGAAGTTGTGACCTTGGACTGAGTAAGGTCAAAGGCTTCCTTTAAAGTACCAACCAGATTGTTGCAGCTAGTGACCAACTCATTCAACTTGTTGAACACCAAGTCTTCATTAGATGAAAACTTGTTAATCCCAGATCAACCACCTTAATATTTGTCAAGTGATCTTTGTGTTTTTGTCAAGTGTCTTTTGAATCTCCTCCACCCTGGTAAGAAGGTTTTGGAGATCGGCTTGTAAAGAGACAACTTGACTGTCCAGTGACAAAGGAGAAGGTGTCACTGGACCAGTAACAGTTACTACTGGAGCAACTGGAGGAGGCAAACTTAAAGAAGTCTCCCCAGTTGTCATCCCAGCAGTTGAAGATATAATAGGAGTGGTGGATGAAGAAAGGACTGGAAAATCAATGTGTTGTTCATGCTGAGAATGCTCAGGTGTGAACAACGGCGTCGGTGGGGGTGGCATTTCTCGAGCAAATGAGAATTGCCCAGTTGGTGAAGGAGCGGTATAAGTTTGGAAAGATATATCAGTATGCACATTTTGTTGGGATTGTGAAAGTGAAATTGATGCATTTGGAAGTGAGACTAGAGATGAAGGGTTTTGATCTGGTACAGCAGAATCAAAAATCTCCAAGTCTGTTTCAGTACCTTCTGAATCCGAAGATTCAATAAGGATTTCCTCGTTATTAACATTCATGTCCAGATCCATGAATGTAACTGAGGGCTGACCAGAATGGTCAGTCTCCAGATGACCTTCCCCAGTTTCCTGGATGGGTGCATCTGTTGGAGGATCAGATACCGAAGTATCTTCACCAGGGATAGATGTGATTGGAGTTGCTTCAGTTATGGTTGCTCTATCCTCAACCACAACATTAGACGAACTGGAGGGTCCTTCATTATTTTGAGGCCCGCCCAGTTTCCTTTCTGACTCACCTTCAATTGGTGCATCAGTTGAAGTGAATGCCAGTTGCATTCGTTCTGGAATTTCAACCTCTCCAGCTTCAGATACCAGAGAGTCTAGATTCCTCAACATATCTGGCCTAGTGTACGGTGAATCTGTACTTTTATATGCTTCATTGCCCAGAATATGTTTAAAACAGAGAGAGAGAAACCTTGAAAAGGGGATACAAACACCCCTGGTGCCCTTCAGCTTTTGTACTAGGCTTCTATACAAAATATCTGCAAAGTCTACTCTCAATCCATTCCACAAGCAGTAAGCCATTTCTGCTTGTGAGGAGTTTATCTAGTCAAGACCACCAGAACTCCCACCCATACTCTCCACCAGGTGGATGAAAAAATACCTCCATGAAGGTGTAAGACCCTTCATGGTCATCGCACCCTTCGTCTTCAACACTCCATTCTCCAAGCACTCCTTGTGTCCCATTTCAAGAAGGACTTGGCGAAAATTTAAATTTGGGGTAAGACGACTGGAGATTCACCCTCTCTCCAGTAATTGAGGTGTAAGGCATCCCTCAATACGTCAGCAGACAAGGTACACTGGATTGTTCCATCCTTTAATGTGAAACTGATGGAGGAACAATCGGAAGAAAGAACGGCAGTGTACCAAAACTCACACAAGTAGTTGTGAAACAACTTGCGTGGGTTAAGAGAGAATGAGGGTCCTATTGGAGAATCCTTCAAAAAATTTTGGATTCTACCAATAAGGGTATTTATAAGGGATTCAAGATCCCAATGAAGTACCAAAATTATATTTTATTTAACCAAAACAACTTTGTAGATATTTTAACAAAAGAGGTTTGAATTTTGAAATAAAATCATAATTTGCCATGTCAACATTAAATGCTACCATGTCAGCATTAAATGCTACGACGGCTTATCTTACCCATGAGCCCACTCACTTTTTATTATCTTACCATGCACATAAATGCACCATGTCAAACATTAATCTACTGACATTAAATGCTACCATGTCAACATTAAATGCTACCATGTCAGCATTAAATGCTACCATGTAGCATTAAATGCTACCATGTCACATTAAATGCTACCATGTCAGCATTAAATGCTACCATGTCAGCATTAAATGCTACCATGTCAGCATTAAATGCTACCATGTCACATTAAATGCTACCATGTCACATTAAATGCTACCATGTCAGCATTAAATGCTACCATGTCAGCATTAAATGCTACCAGTCACTTATCTACCATGCACATTAAATGCTACCATGTCAAACATTAATGCTACCATTAAATGCTACCATGTCAACATTAAATGCTACCATGTCAGCATTAAATGCTACCGCACATTAAATCCATGTTGCAAACATTATATCTACCATTAAATGCTACCATGTCAACATTAAATGCTACCATGTCAGCATTAAATGCTACCGGCTTAAATGCTACCATGCAGCATTAAATGAAGTTTGAATTTTGAAATAATCATAATTTTCCATGTCAGCATTAAATGCTACCATGTCAGCATTAAATGCTACGACGGCTTATCTTACCCACGCGCCCACTCACTTTTTATTTTCCCAATACAAACAGTTGTCAAGTACTAAAATAGCTTTAAACACGTCAGATCACAATACCAAGTGGTTTAAAACACTCGAGTATCATCACGTGTCACAAATATTGACCAAGTATTTCTAACATTATAAAAACAAGACAAGACTGAACCTGGTCACTGGAGGATTAGTCCAGTGCCAGTTTCCAACTGAAGAGTTCTCTAGTTGCCATTTTCAAACAAAAACGAATTTTAGTCAGAAAATTATTTTGAGTCTTTCCCCCTAAAATGATGATCCAGAAATCGATTAGTGCCAGGATAGTATGTCACACCCGCCCTAGACGGGGTATGACTTACATGGATTCACAACACAAGATATACTGAATGACACAAAACGTTGTCGTTTTAAAATACATTTATATAAAAGCATTGTTCACAAATTTATATTACAATTTATGAAAGATATTATTCTTGAAAACAATTATTTAATATTAAACAATATTAAATAGTAGCCTGAGACTTTAGCCAATTGATGAGTCAGTCCTAAAGTCTGAGGGTGGTCCATGGTTCATCATGTTGTATGCAGCGGATAAATGTCCCATGTATAGTGTATCGTCTAGTTACCTGAGAATACATGCTAAAATACGTCAACATAAAGTTGGTGAGTTCCATAAGTTTTTCATATAGAAAATATAGTTTCCAAAAAATACCAGAGTTCAGTGTAACCATTGCCTTACCGCAATGTCAAATAGTTATGATACAATATCAGCAAAGAGTATCATATGTTTTTAATCAAAATACAGAGTATGAACCACAAGACTTAAAGTAACCATTTGATCACACAATGGATCAAATATAAGCAAGAGTTGAAACTGTATATATCAAGTTCTAAGCTCATGAACCGAAACTAGACAAGTGTGTGTTTGTTTGCCTCCAGAGTAGGTACCTTGTTCAGGGTACTCTAAGTTTTCCAAATATAATATGCATCCGTATACAGTTGGTATGACCAACACGAATGGGGGTGCCTACCCCAATAGTACTATTCAATATACCCACGTTTATGTTTCCATAATTAATCGTTCATGATAGTGAGGACTTTGAGTGAACATAGCAACTTAGAATCAACCATATATACATTTCTGGAGTACTTGTGTTCATCATAACAGTAAAGAGTTTGTATTTTACCCCGAAGGTAAAATAAATAAAACGGAGTTACAAAATATATAATATAATATATATATTTGTAAATATACATATAAGTATATAACTTTGAAAATATACATATAAGTATATAATGTAAATATACATATAAGTATATAACTTTGAAAATATACATATAAGTATAACAAACAGTTTTCATGCATGTATCTCAGCCCCTAAATAAATAAAAGAGTTGAAAAGGGGATTATAGAAACTCACCTTAGTGTTGTAGAAGAAAGATCACTTAGACGTACTTAATCTTGTGTGATTATCAGAGAGAAATTTAGAAGTGAATATATGTTGGTGTGAGTTTTATAATTAAACTGAAGTCGCTATTTATAGAAAATAATTTTAGAATATTCTTTGGAATATGCCTTGGCATATTCTTGGAATATGCTTTATAATAATTAATTTTGGAATATGCTTCAGAATATGCTTTAGCATATTCTTCGGAATATGCTTTATAATAATTAATTTTAGAATATGCTTCAGAATATGCTTTTTACTAATTAATTTTAGATATGCTTCAGTTTACTTTTTACCTTTACCGTTACTATTCATAGTAACTATTCACTGTCACTATTCATAAATACGGTTTCTGAATACGGTTACTATTCATTGATACGGCACTATTCATGTATATGGTTACTATTCAAAAATACGGTACTATTCATAAGTACGATTACTATTCACAAATACGGTACTATTCACAAAAACGGTACTATTCACAAATACGTTTACTATTCACGTATACGGCATTATTCACAATTATGGTACTATTCATAAATAAGGTTATTGATAGTATAAGTATGAAAAAGTATTTACAAGTAACTCTCAAATAACTATTTGAGTTCTTGGCAATAATTATCCATAATTTATAAAAATACTTGTTCAGTTTATTATGCCATAAAATGTTTGTTCATATTGTTTGATCAACAAAAATTTAAATAGTACACATAATAGTAAAATTAATCAACCTGAAATTTTGGCGGTTGTCACATTCTCCCCCAGTTATTTAAATTTCGTCCCGAAATTTAGCGCGTGTGGTCGGAATGTATGGCTTTTTCGAACAAGTGAGAATACTTTTGTTTCATTTGATCCTCACGTTCCCAGGTAAACTCAGGACCTCGCTTTGAATTCCATCGGACTTTGACAATAGGAATTCGACTCTGTTTCAACTGCTTGGCATCTCTATCCATAATCTCTACTGGTTCTTCAACAAAGTGCAGCTTGTCATCCATTCGAAGTTCTTCCAATGGAATAATTTGTGTTTCGTCAGACAAACACTTTTTCAAGTTTGAGACGTGAAACACATCGTGTATACGGCTAAGTTCTTGTGGCAGTCTAAGCCTATAAGCTACTGGACCAATTCTTTCTAGTATTTCGAAAGGTCCAATAAACCTAGGATTTAGCTTACCTCGTTTTCCAAATCGGATGGCTCCTTTCCAAGGAGATACTTTCAGCATAACCTTGTCTCCTACTTGAAATTCCAAAGGCTTTCTTCTTACATCAGCATAGTTCTTTTGACGATCTCGTGCTGCCTTTAATCGGTTTTGTATCTGTACGATCTTCTCAGTAGTCTCATGAATGAGCTCGGGACCTGTAATTGGACTGTTTTTCTTTACTGAAATTTTGTCACCTAATTCAACCCAACAGATGGGTGAACGACATTTTCTTCCATACAGTGCCTCAAATGGTGCAGCCTTGATGCTAGTGTGGTAACTGTTGTTCTACGAGAACTCACACAAAGGCAAGTGTTTTTCCCAACCATTCCCAAAATCAACTATGCAAGCGCGCAACATGTCTTCAAGCGTTTGAATGGTCCTTTCACTTTGACCATCGGTCTGCGGGTGGTATGCAGTACTCATATCTAATCGTGTACCTAGGGCTCTCTGTAGAGTCTGCCAAAATCTGGAAGTAAAATGACTATCCCTATCAGAAATAATCGAAATAGGTATTCCATGTCGTGATACTACTTCCTTTATGTACAATCTAGCCAGCTTGCTCATTTTATCAGTTTCTTTTATGGGCAAAAAATGTGCAGACTTAGTGAGTCGGTCTACAATTACCCATATCGTATCACAACCATTAGCAGTCTTTGGTAACTTTGTGATAAAGTCCATGGCTATACATTCCCACTTCCATTGGGGAATCTCTGGTTGTTGTAGCAATCCAGATGGCTTTTGATGTTCTGCCTTCACCTTTGAGCACGTTAGACATTTGCTAACATAAGTGGCTATGTCAGCTTTCATGTTAGGCCACCAGTATAATTCTTTTAGTCCATGATACATCTTATCTGATCCAGGATGTATCGAATATCTTGACTTGTGTGATTCATTCATCACCAAGTTTCTTAAATCTCCATAGCTTGGTAGCCAAATCCGGTTAGAAAAATACCGGGTTCCATCGGGTCTAACTTCAAATTGCTCTTCCATTCCCTTCAAAGCTTCTTCTTTGAGATTGTCTTTCTTTAATGCTTCAAGTTGAGCTTCACGAATTTGAGAAGTAAGATGAGTATGAATGGTCATACTTAAAGCTCGTACTCGAAGTAGCTTTACTCTTTCTTTACGACTTAAAGCATCTGCTACAATGTTTGCTTTGCCCGGATGATAACGAATTTCACAATCGTAATCACTGAGCAATTCCACCCATCTACATTGCCTCATGTTCAAATCTTTCTGGTCAAAAATATGTTGGAGACTTTTATGGTCGGTGAATATAGTACACTTTGTACCATATAAATAGTGTCTCCAAATCTTCAGAGCGAATATTACAGCTCCTAGTTCAAGATCATGAGTCGTGTAGTTCTTCTCGTGCACCTTAAGTTGACGCGAGGCATAGGCTATCACCTTATCTTTCTGCATCAGCACACATCCCAATCCTTGATGAGATGCGTCGCAATAGACCACAAAATTTTCCGTTCCTTCGGGTAGTGACAAAATCGGAGCACTACAGAGCTTCTCCTTCAACAGTTGAAATGCTTTTTCTTGTTTATCTTCCCAGGCAAACTTCTTGTCTTTTTGAGCCAACGACGTTAAAGGTTGGGCTATCTTAGAAAAATTCTCGATGAATCTTCTATAATAGCCAGCAAGACCTAAAAATTGTCGTATTTCTGTTGGTGTTTTTGGTGCTTCCCAGTTCTTAATAGCCACGATCTTGGCAGGATCTACATGAATTCCTTGACTATCAATGACATGGCCTAAGAATTGTACTGTACGAATCCAGAATTCGCATTTTGAAAACTTTGCGTACAATTCTTCCTTCTTGAGTAGTTCCAAAATTTTCTTCAGATGTACCTCGTGCTCTTCTTTGGTTTTAGAATAGATTAGAATGTCATCTATGAATACGATAACAAACTTATCTAAATATGGTTTGCACACACGATTCATGAGGTCCATGAAAATTGCGGGTGCATTCGTCAAACCAAATGGCATCACTTCAAACTTGTAATGGCCATAGCGTGTTCTAAACGCTGTCTTCGGAATGTCTTCTTCTGAAACTCTAAGCTGATGGTAACCGGATCTAAGATCGATTTTTGAGTAGCAACTCGACCCTTGTAATTGATCAAACAGGTCATCGATCCTAGGAAGTGGGTACCGGTTTTTAACCGTCAACTTATTCAACTCCCTATAGTCTATACACATGCGAAAAGATCCGTCTTTCTTCTTGACGAACAAGACTGGAGCTCCCCAAGGTGAGGAACTCGGTCGAATGAATCCTTTCTCTAAAAGTTATTGCAATTGACTTGCAAGTTCTTTCATTTCGGAAGGAGCTAATCGATATGGTGCTCGTGCCACTGGTGCAGCACCATGTACTAAGTCTATTTTGAATTCCACCTGCCGGATTGGTGGAAGACCAGGCAAGTCTTCAGGAAAGACTTCTGGAAAGTCTCGTACGATGGGTATGTCTTCAAGCCGTTTCTCCGGAGTCTTTTTCTCTGATATATGGGCTAGGATTGCCTGGTATCCCTTTCTGAGATACTTCTGAGTCTTCATGCAAGATATAATGTTACATCGTACTCCATTCTTATCGCCTTGAATAATCAACTTCTCACCGTTTGCAATTGGAATTCGAACAACTTTTTCGTGACAGACTATTTCTGCTTGATTTTTAGACAACCAGTCCATACCAATGATAATATCAAAGCTTCCTATTTCGAATGGTATTAGATCTATAGCAAATAATTCTTTTGCCAATTCTAAGGTACAACCTTGGATTATGCTTTCGACTTCGATCATTTTACCATTTGCTAATTCTACAGAATATTTAGCATCTAATGGGGTAGGTATAATTGAAAGCAGATGAATAATTTTATTTGACACAAAACTTCTATCAGCACCAGGATCAAATAAAGCAGAGACACAATGATTATTCAGATGAAACATACCCGTGACGATGTTTGGGTCTTGGCGAGCTTCTCCCGCATTGATCATGAATGCCCTTCCTCGAGCATTGTTGTTGTTGTTGTTGTGGTTGTTGTTGTTGTTTCGATTGTTGTTGTTGTTTCGATTGTTATTGTTGTGGTTGTTGTTGTTGTTGTTGTTGTTGTTGTGGTTGTTGCTGTTGTTGTTGTTTCGATTGTTATTGTTGTGGTTGTTGTTGTTGTTGTTGTTTCCGTTGTTGTTGTTGTTGCTTCTCAGCTTTGGACATTTATTCCTGAAATGTCCTTCTTCACCACACTCATAACACCTTATTTTTGTTCCATTGTTGACAGTTGGATTAGGGATTCTACAGTTCTTGGCCAGATGACCAATTTTCTTGCAATTATTGCATTGTAATGGGCAAGAACCGGTGTGATGTAAATTACACCTATTGCAATATGGCCTGGTTCCTATATAACCATTATTTGATGATGGTCCTGAGGTTTGAGCAGGTCTCTTTGTCTGTTGATCCCCTTGATTCTTCCCAAAGTTATCTTCCCATCTCCTTTTCTTATTGAACCCTTTTTGATCACCAGACTTTCCTTCTGTATTAGCATGAAGTTTTGCTTTGTCAGCCAAACTGTTTGCCAACCGAACCGCATGTTCGATGTCAGTGGTTTCGGTAGTAGTGATCAAATCTTGAATCTTTGGTGGAAGTCCAGAAATGTACTGCTCAATCTTCTTATAATCAGGTGTAACCATGGTTGGACAAAGAAGTGCCAACTCGTGAAAGCGGTTGGTGTATTCAGATACTTCGTATCCCTTCGTCTTCAAATTATGAAATTCTACCTCCATTTTCTGAATTTCGCTCCTCGGGCAATACTTGGCTTTCATACGTTTCTTTAAATCTTCCCATGACATTTCATAAGCTGCATCAATTCCTACTGTAGTGGCGTACTCATTCCACCATGTAAGAGCTTGATCTTGTAGTGTGCAGGTAGCATATTTTACTCGACTATCTTCAGCGCAGTTACTAACACGAAATATGGACTCCAGCTTCTCGAACCATCGGATGAGTGCAATTGCTCCTTCAGTACCATTGTATATAATGGGTTTACATTGTTGAAATTCTCTGTAAGTACAACCTCTAGGTGTACCATTATTGACATGATTATTGTTTCCGTTTGGGTTTTGAGTTGCAAAAGCTACTGCTATACTTTCTGCTACAATTCTAGCAATATCTGTTGCGTTCATTTCTGGTACTTCTTTTGACGGCCAGATCCTTAAATATAAATAAAGAAATTGATGAGATACTACCACATCATACTATAACCACAATTCAATAGTTATGACTAAAAGAAATGTAAATCAAGATAAAGATAGTAGATTTAATGGATAACAAACTTTGAGATATAAACATCTCAAGAATCTATTATTTTATCTAAAATTACATTTCCCGACATATACGCCGTAAATAGCAAGTAACTAGACAATATCTACTGTGACAGAGTAGATGGGGTTATAGTAGTGGCTCTCGATATAGCCTCAAACATAGCTTCAAATCTTGTTATCTTCTCTTGTAGTTCCAACACGGTGTCTTCAAGACCATGTATCCTGAAGTGAGCTTCCTCCATCTCTCCTTCCAATGCAACTATCATATTATCTTGATTTTCCACCTTCCTCCGCAATATATTTGTTCTTTCCCTTAACTCCGTGATACATCTTTCTGCTCGGACTATGCGTAGAACCAGTGTAGGGACAGTGTCATGCAAAGGTTCCATGGTTAATGCAGGAACATTGGTTGGACCGTTGGCTCTTCTGAACCGGTTAGAGTTAAGGAGTCCTTCTTCAAATCTCCATTCCGCCAGGAATCTTGGTATAGCATTAATAGATCTCTGCAGCCGCTGAGCGGGTGGTTCAGGATGAGTAAGTTGAGCACGTTGGATCCTTCGTATTATAGATCGAGATGAGCTTGAAGCGCCTTCCCCAGATGGATTTGAAAAAATAAAAATAGGCGTAGTGCTAGTAAAAGCATTAGTGGTGACAGTAGTGTTTGGTCCAGGGACAAGTGCGTTATCAGCTTCTTCTCCAACGTGATTGGTCTCCTCCATTGGCTGATCTTGGTATTGATTACAATTGAAGAGATACCTTAAATGGCAGGAAAAACCAGCATTTTATTTCCAAGTTGTGTTAGAGTTGGCCTTGGGTCGTGAAGAATACCGGGGCGAATTAAGTTGCTTAGTGATTGCTTATGCAAACTTTTCGCGAACTACCTTTCATTCCTCCGGTATAAGCCTAAGAGGCCCAAGGTGCAATCACTTTCGGAAACATTGTGCGGTTAAAAGCGTATCAAGGATATATTCTATCCATAAATCAAACAATTTGAAAATACGAAATAATTCACAGATGGTGAATAGTAATTATATGAATTAGGATAGTTAGGTATATAACTATGCCCTTGTTTATATACCATAATAAGTATTCCAGAATTAATCCGGACATTATTCTGTTGTTATATATTTATATATATATAATATATATATATATATATATATATATGATCTGACATACATATATATATATATATATATAATATACATTAAATTATATATTCTAAACATATATAATCAAGTAGGGATTATTCATAAAATTATGCATGTATGTGGGTGTTGTTCTATATGGGGTTATAGTCTAGGTCCATCAATTTGATACCTAGTTCACTATAACTTGGGCTCTGATACCAATCTGTCACACCCGCCCTAGACGGGGTATGACTTACATGGATTCACAACACAAGATATACTGAACGACACAAAACGTTGTCGTTTTAAAATACATTTATATAAAAGCATTGTTCACAAATTTATATTACAATTTATGAAAGATATTATTCTTGAAAACAATTATTTAATATTAAACAATATTAAATAGTAGCCTGAGACTTTAGCCAATTGATGAGTCAGTCCTAAAGTCTGAGGGTGGTCCATGGTTCATCATGTTGTATGCAGCGGATAAATGTCCCATGTATAGTGTATCGTCTAGTTACCTGAGAATACATGCTAAAATACGTCAACATAAAGTTGGTGAGTTCCATAAGTTTTTCATATAGAAAATATAGTTTCCAAAAAATACCAGAGTTCAGTGTAACCATTGCCTTACCGCAATGTCAAATAGTTATGATACAATATCAGCAAAGAGTATCATATGTTTTTAATCAAAATACAGAGTATGAACCACAAGACTTAAAGTAACCATTTGATCACACAATGGATCAAATATAAGCAAGAGTTGAAACTGTATATATCAAGTTCTAAGCTCATGAACCGAAACTAGACAAGTGTGTGTTTGTTTGCCTCCAGAGTAGGTACCTTGTTCAGGGTACTCTAAGTTTTCCAAATATAATGCATCCGTATACAGTTGGTATGACCAACACGAATGGGGGTGCCTACCCCAATAGTACTATTCAATATACCCACGTTTATGTTTCCATAATTAATCGTTCATGATAGTGAGGACTTTGAGTGAACAGAGCAACTTAGAATCAACCATATATACATTTCTGGAGTACTTGTGTTCATCATAACAGTAAAGAGTTTGTATTTTACCCCGAAGGTAAAATAAATAAAACGGAGTTACAAAATATATAATATAATATATATATTTGTAAATATACATATAAGTATATAACTTTGAAAATATACATATAAGTATAATAAGATATTTTATGATTTATAACTATATATATATATATATATATATATATATATATATATATATATATATATATATATATATATATATATATATATATATATATATATATATATATATATATATATATATATATATATATATATATATATATATATATATATATATATATATATATATATATATATATATATATATATATATATATATATATATATATATATATATATATATATATATATATATATATATATATATATATATATATATATATATATATATATATATATATATATATATATATATATATATATATATATATATATATATATATATATATATATATATATATATATATATATATATATATATATATATATATATATATATATATATATATATATATATATATATATATATATATATATATATATATATATATATATATATATATATATATATATATATATATATATATATATATATATATATATATATATATATATATATATATATATATATATATATATATATATATATATATATATATATATATATATATATATATATATATATATATATATATATATATATATATATATATATATATATATATATATATATATATATATATATATATATATATATATATATATATATATATATATATATATATATATATATATATATATATATATATATATATATATATATATATATATATATATATATATATATATATATATATATATATATATATATATATATATATATATATATATATATATATATATATATATATATATATATATATATATATATATATATATATATATATATATATATATATATATATATATATATATATATATATATATATATATATATATATATATATATATATATATATATATATATATATATATATATATATATATATATATATATATATATATATATATATATATATATATATATATATATATATATATATATATATATATATATATATATATATATATATATATATATATATATATATATATATATATATATATATATATATATATATATATATATATATATATATATATATATATATATATATATATATATATATATATATATATATATATATATATATATATATATATATATATATATATATATATATATATATATATATATATATATATATATATATATATATATATATATATATATATATATATATATATATATATATATATATATATATATATATATATATATATATATATATATATATATATATATATATATATATATATATATATATATATATATATATATATATATAATATATCATATATTATATATAAAATTTTGCAATTATACATATAAGTATAACAAATAGTTTTTATGCATGTATCTCAGCCCCTAAATAAATAAAAGAGTTGAAAAGAGGATTATAGAAACTCACCTTAGTGTTGTAGAAGAAAGATCACTTAGACGTACTTAATCTTGTGTGATTATAGAGAGAAATTTAGAAGTGAATATATGTTGGTGTGAGTTTTATAATTAAACTGAAGTCGCTATTTATAGAAAATAATTTTAGAATATTCTTTGGAATATGCCTTGGCATATTCTTGGAATATGCTTTATAATAATTAATTTTAGAATATGCTTCAGAATATGCTTTTTACCTTTACTATCTACAATTTACTTTTTACCTTTACCGTTACTATTCATAGTAACTATTCACTGTCACTATTCATAAATACGATTTCTGAATACGGTTACTATTCATTGATATGACTATTCATGTATACGGTTACTATTCAAAAATACGGTACTATTCATAAGTACGATTATTATTCACAAATACGGTACTATTCACAAATATGGTTACTATTCATAGTACTATTCACTGTCACTATTCATAAATACGTTTCTGAATACGGTTACTATTCATAAATAAGGTTATTGATAGTATAAGTATGAAAAAGTATTTACAAGTAACTCTCAAATAACTATTTGAGTTCTTGGCAATAATTATCCATAATTTATAAAAATACTTGTTCAGTTTATTATGCCATAAAATGTTTGTTCATATTGTTTGATCAACAAAAATTTAAATAGTACACATAATAGTAAAATTAATCAACCTGAAATTTTGGCGGTTGTCACATTCTCCCCCAGTTATTTAAATTTCGTCCCGAAATTTTGTATGGTTTTAGGGCTTTTTTTTTTTTTTTTTTAACCTGAAATTTTGGCGGTTGTCACATAGTATCACAAAGGCGTTCGATAGCCTGGCGAGCAAAGATTATCTGGACCTCCTCAACTGGAGAACTTCATCAGTGTCACTAACGCGTTCAATAACAAAGAAAGCTCCAGTTTTAAGGATTTAACATTCCCAGTTCGCTGATGAGATGTTTAAAGGTTTTCTCATCGAGAGGTTTTGTAAAAACATCAGCTAACTGTTTGTCAGTGGGGATGAAATGTAATTCAATGTCTCCTTTCATAACATGATCATGAATAAAATGATACCTGATGTCAATATGCTTTGTTTTGGAGTGCATCACTGGGTTGTGAGATATAGCAATTGCACTGGTGTTGTCACAAAAGATTGGGGTCCTTGTATACTTTTGACCATAATCTAGTAACTGGTTCTTGATCCAGAGAATCTGGGCACAGCAACTGGCCGCAGAAATGTACTCTGCCTCAGCAGTGGACATAGAGACTGAAGTCTGCTTCTTGCTGGTCCAACTTACCAGTTTTCCTCCAAGGAAAAGACAACCACCAGTTGTTGATTTTCTATCTATCTTACAACCTGCATGATCAGAATCTGAATAACCCATTAGATCTAATCCTGAGCCTTTGGGGTACCAAAGACCAAGATTAGGACACCCTTTCAGGTATCTAAAGATACGCTTTACAGCGTGCAAATGTGATTCTTTAGGGTTAGCCTGAAACCTGGCACATAAACATGTTGCAAACATTATATCTGGTCGACTGGCAGTTAAGTACATCAGTGAACCAACCATACCACGATAGTCAGTTATGTTAACTGGTTTGCCAGTTGGGTCAGAGTCCAAATTTAATGGTGCTACAATAGGTGTGTTTTTCGATGGGATTGAATCATATTTGTATTTTCTTAACAAATCTCTGACATATTTTCCTTGGTTTATGAAAATTCCATTTTCAGTTTGCTGAATCTGAAGACCTAAGAAAAATGTTAATTCACCCATTAAACTCATCTCATACTCAGATGACATGATTTTAGAAAACTTTTTACACATTGCATCATCAGTTGAACCAAATATAATATCATCAACATAAATTTGTACCAATAAGATATTACCTTTTTCTTTCAAAATAAATAAGGTATTATCTATTGCACCTCTTTGAAAGCCATTTTTAAGAAGATGTTTAGTTAAAGTATCATACCAGGCTCTTGGGGCTTGTCTTAGACCATACAATGCTTTGTTCAGTCTATAAACCCAATGAGGATGCTTCTCATCGATGAAACCTGGAGTCTGCTTAACATAAACTTCTTCTTCCAATGTTCCATTAAGGAACGCACTTTTGACATCCATCTGGAAGACTTTGAACTGCAGATGGGCTGCATAAGCCAGAAATATTCTGATGGCTTCAAGTCTTGCAACTGGAGCAAAAGTTTCATCAAAGTCAACGCCTTCTGCTTGACAATAACCATGGGCAACTAATCTGGCCTTGTTTCTTACAACATGGCCATCTTCATCCATCTTGTTTCGGTAGACCCATCTTGTACCAATAGGTTCTTTCTTTAACCCTGGTAGACAAGGAACAAGCTCCCAAACATTGTTCCTTTCAAACCGGATGAGCTCTTCTTACATAGCTTCCACCCAGCTTGGGTCTGCCAGAGCCTCGTCAATCTTCTTTGGTTGAATTAGAGATAAGAAGGTGACGTTTAAGCATTGCTCATTGGTGGCTCTTATAGTCTGAACCCCACTATTTGGATTTCCCACAATTTGTTTAATTGGATAGGCTCGAGTCCATCTAGTGTATTGACTAGGCAGGTGAACTACAATATCAGTGCAAGTTACCTGGCGATCTTCTTCAGTTGCAACTGCATCTGGAGGAGGATCGGTCCAAACTACTTCTACATCCTCATCAGAGTCAATGAGGTCACGATTTGCATCATGAAATTCTTCATTCAAAGGCATTTCTTGAAGAACTGGAGAAGTTGGAGTTTGAACTGGAGCTGATATTGGAGTGGCACGTACATCAGATCCAATCACCAATTCTTGTGGTAAGTTGAAATTGATGGAGGGATAGAATGATGTGTCACTGGTGCTTTTCTTCTTCATAACTGGTTCCAATTTGTTGTAACTGGAAACATCTTTTGGTGAAACAACTGACGGATGAACTTGGTCAGTTTCACCAAAATTGATTGGAATGACTGGAGTAATATCAAGGCTTGGTATCTTGTTGATTGCTTCAGTTGACTCGTCGAATATGACATGAATTGTCTCATGAACCTTTTGGAGTCTATAATTATAAACTCTAAAGGCCTTTCGAATATCTGAATAACCTAAAAATACCCCTTCATCAGCTTTTGCATCAAACTTTCCAAGCTGACTGGAATCGTTTAAGATATAAACTGGACACCCAAATACATGAAAGTATCCAATATTTGGTTTACGATTCCTGAGTACTTCATAGGCAGTCTTCTTATATCTCTTGATGTAGACTGACCGGTTTTGGGTGTGACAAGCAGTTGCAACTGCCTCAGCCCAAAAACTGGTGGGAAGATTTAATTCAGATAGCATACTTCCGGCCGCTTCTATCAGTGTGCGATTCTTTCTTTCCACAACTCCATTCTGCTCTGGAGAGTGTGCTGATGAGAAGTTTTGAGAGATGCCAGTGTTATTGCAAAATGTTTCAAGTACCTTATTTCGAAATTTAGTACCATTATCACTTCGCAACTGACAAACTTTTCGAGTATACTTGAGTTCAATTCTCTTGATGAGAGAGATGATTTCAGCAGGTGCATCACTTTTGGATCTGAGGAATACCACCCAGCAGTATCTGGTGAATTCATCAACCACAACTAGAGTGTACTTCTTTCCAGCTCTAGTTTGAACATTCATTGGACCAAAGAGATCCATATGAAGCATGTGAAGAGGTTCAGTGATGCTAAAATTTTGCCTAGTTTTGAAACTGGCTCTTTTCTGCTTGCCCATCTCACACCCTGGACATGGCTTTTCTTTATTAAAAGAAATCTGAGGTATCCCATCAACCAGTTGTTTGCGAGACAACTTGTTAATATTTTTAAAATTAAGATGGGATAATCTTTTATGCCATAGCCAGTTGGTGTCCTCATCAGCCTTGGTATAGAAACATTGCTCTTTTGGAGCTGGTTCCACATCCATGATGTACACATTTCCTTTTCTTGGTGCAACCATCACCACTTTCCAATCCTTGTTAAATATGGTGCCTTGTGCAATATCGAACAAAACTCTGAAGCCATCATCACAAAGTTGGCTGACACTAATCAGGTTGTATTTCAAACCATTCACAAATGCAACTCTTTTGAATTCGACTTGTCCATTATTGAGCACACCATATCCTTCAGTCTTTCCAGATTGATCATTACCAAACGTCACTGTCGGTCCATCTTGGACAGTGAAATCTTCAAGCAGGGGCTTACATCCGGTCATAGTCCGGCCAGCTACGCTGTCCAGATACTAGATATTCTTCTTTCGATCGCCCTGCACAACCACAAAAATCATCAGTTATTTTTGTGAACCCATCTTTTCTTGATGGGTTCACTGGACTTCTCTACAGAAGTCACAGTAGATTGTTGTGGTGTTGAACCGGAGGCTGCATCTGGAGCTTTTTCACCAGCTCCAGGTGCAGGAGTAAAAACGATTGGTACTTGATACTTACTCCCCTTATTTTTACCAGATTTTGTTCCAGATGGAACATTCTTTTGATTAGGTTTTGAAGGGAGTGGTTTAATATTTTGTTTGAAAACTAGAGGTAATGAACCTCCTTCCAGATTTTTAATCCGGGCAGTACAACTCTGAACCTGTCGAGACAAAAGTTGGAGTTGACTTTCCAGATTAACCAAAATATTATATTCTTCAGGCAACTGAACCTTGGACCTTGGTTCAGCTGGAGTTTTAGTCTGTCGGGTCTTGGGCACCTTAGACTTTTGAGGTAAAGGCTTGTTACCAGTGGCATTTTTGACTGGAGCTTTAGCCTGTTTGGCTCCAGTTTTAACCTCAATGGGGGTGGTCTCAATGGGTTTAGTTTCAACAGCTTCAGGTTGATCATAAGGTGTTTCAACCCTGAGAGCTGGAGGCAATGCATGAAGATCTGGTTTGAGAGCTGCCATATCCAGATCTCCAGATTTCCATGCATTCTTCTGGGCATCGATAGTTCTTGAAAATGCATCATAGTTTTTGCCAGATGCTTTTACCCATGACTTGATAATCTTTTGTTCTTTTTCAAGATCAGAAAATAATTTTTGATTATCAAGTTCTAAAGCCTCAATCTTTAAAACTGACTCCTTGAGAGCCAACTGGACACTTTGTAAATCCTTCAGTTGTGGTTTAACATTGTTCAGTTCAATTAAGATAGTGTCAAGATATCTTTCACTATCAGATCTTACAGTTTCCACAAAAGCTAAATCACCACTTAATGATTCAGCCAGGTCCAGTTTCAGTTCAGGGTCAACCTGATTATCATAGTCACATACATTTTTCAAGATGATGTCCACCCATCTTCCAGTGATGACATCTTCTTTTGCCACGTGCAGTTGTTGCTCTTCCAAGGCCATGAAACACATGTCCCTTTCCTCTTCTTCATCAGCTGATGAGTCATCAGAGTACTCCCATTTTCCCTCAGTTTGTGCCATTAAGCACTGATCCTTTTCCTTTTCCATGGATAGGAGGGCAATCTGGGCCTTAAGCTTCTTGTATTTAGCTTTGTAGCTATCATCAGGACCGATTGAAATTAGGGACAGGGGGGCCAGTTTGGTTGTTCAACTGACTAGATCTACATTCCTTCATAAAGTGACCTTTCTTACCACACTTATAGCAGGTAAGATTGGTTTTATCCAAAGAGCTGGAGCTGGAAGCATTGTTTGGGCCATTAAATCTTTTAGATTTATGCTTAAACCTGTTAAAGGTTTTAGCAATCATGGCTACCAGATCATCATCGTCAGTTTCCTCACAACCATCACTGATTTCAAAGGTCAGACCAGAATTCAAGAAACTGTTTAACATCTTCTTCATCGAGTGTACCTGGACACTCTCTGCAGACATTAAAGCAGCACAAGGTCGCTCAGTTACACTAGCTACCTTGGAACTCTGGGCATGGTTCATGACATCTTGCTCAGCCACCAGTCTTGCAGCATTGTTATCTTCAGTGAATCTGAAGGCTCCATAAAGCGATGCAAGAGTATGGCTGTGCAAGGTTTTAAGAACCATGTTTTCCCATTTGGAAGGAAGAATATCACAAAACTTCTCAAGAAGAATATCCTTATCCTTCTCTACACCCAAGCCTCTCAGCTGATTAATGAGGCTAGAAAATCTGGTGTATGTACCAGTTAGACTTTCATTGGGCAAGGCAAAGAAGGATTCATACTTCTTATTCAAGGCAACTTTCCTGGTGACAATAGTGTCATCACCTCCTTCAAACTGAATAACTAATTCATCCCACATTGACTTTGCACTGGGGAACAACATAAGTGTTGGAATTAGATCTTCAGGAACAGCCCCAAGGATCATGTTCTTGAGTCTGGTGTCCAGATCAACAAGTCTACGATCCTCATCAGACCAATGGTCTTCGGGCTTTTCTCTTGAACCTCTTCTTCCAGTTGGATCTAGAAGAGGACTTACCCCAAGAGACATGGGTATATATGGTCCATCCTTAAGGATTTTCAACATATACCTTTCTATCCAACCAAAATGCAAAAGCATTCTAGCCTTCCATGTACCAAAAGTCTCACTGTTTCCATCGAATTTGGGAACAGGAGTGTTAGAATAATGTACATGGACGTGGTTTGGGGCAGTAGGAGGAGGAGGGTTAGCATTAACATTTTGAAAAGGTTGGGCATTATTATTCAAGGGGGTTTCACCTGAACCAGAACCATCTCCACCTTCAGTAGTGTTCATCTTAGCAGATCTAGGTAAGTTTATTAGCCTTCTGCTCTGATACCACTTGTAAGTCCCAACTCAATAGATGGCACTACCTGAAGATACCTCTATGTCGATGGTGGAGTTACTTTGCAATATATGCACTGAACTGGAGACGACCAGTTGCAGTGAGTATATACCAAGTTCTAGATAGATTACTTATTAAGTGACAATAAGTAAAGAACAATGCAATAATACAAATAACTTGTAAGATAAATTGGTGAGACAATATGTAATTTTCAATGTGTAATTTATTTATTGATGTTAAACAAATTACAAGGTTGTTGCGGAACCAAGATAATACAAGAATGTAAATATCCTAACAACCTATGAAATACAATTGATCTACACTCGAAATTTCTCTAAACAATCGAAACACTTAAAGTTGTGAAATGTTCCTTTTAGCGATTGAGAGAAGATTGCACAAGTTCACCAAGAATATTGCAGGTTTGCAAAGTGTGAATTCTATCGAAGTGTATTCGAAGAAGTGATATTCTTGTTGTGCAATGACTTGTATTTATAGGCAAAGTTAACATTGGGATGTTAACTTTGGTCGTACAAATGTGGTTGAGAGTATTTAAGGAATAACATTTAATTCCTTAAAAAGCAGTATAAAGTTGTCGGATAAAGCAACTTTATTCAACCAGCTTTATGTACCTTTTATTACTTAAATAATAAGATAAGTCTTATTATCTGGGTAAGGGGACATAAAGCACACAAGTCAATTCCTCGTAATCAGTGTAAAGCTTTGTAAGGGCTTTCCACTGATGGTCTCCAGTTTGTAACCGACTAGAATGTCAACTGGGCTTCGCTGCCATTGCCATTCTCTATCTTCCATTTGTTGTCTTCGACTTCAACTGGAAGGATTCTTCAGCTGGTCAGTTCTCAGCTGGAGGAAGTCTTCAGTTGCGTTGACTGTACGGTGCAACTAGACTTCAATATATTTCTCGACAAATCATCTAGGTCTCAAGTTTCACTGGACAGTTTCACTGGGTCTCCAGGTGCAACTGGAGACTGGCCAGTTTTACCAGGTGAACTGGTTATAACAGAAACAAAAGTTTCAATTTTAAAATCTGATCGAAAAATTTCGATGGTCTGTTGTTCGATGACGGCGAACAAAAATAAACTTTGATCTTCTGTTGTTTGGTAATCGGCAAACAACTTTTCTGAAAAAGGTTGTATAACAGCGATTGAAACGGCAATCGAAAATCTGATTAACGGTGATTGAGAACGGCAATCAAGATGAATTGTAAACGGCGATTGAAACGGCAATCGAAGTGAATCTAAACGGCGATTGAAACGGCAATCAAAGTGAATCTAATCGGCGATTGAAAAACGGCAATCAAAGTGAATCTAATCGGCGATTGAAAAAGGCAATCGAAGTGGTAAGCGGTGATTGAAAACGACAATCAAATGGTTGTAAACGGAGATTGAAAACTGCAATTGAAGTGGTTGTAAGCGGCGATTGAAACGGCAATCGAAGTGAATCTAATCGGCGATTGAAAACGGCAATCGAAGTGGTAAGCGGTGATTGAAAACGGCAATCGAAGTGGTAAGCGGTGATTGAAAACGACAATCAAATGGTTGTAAACGGAGATTGAAAACTGCAATTGAAGTGGTTGTAAGCGGCGATTGAAGACGGCAATCGAAGTGACTGAAAAACGGCAGTCAAACGGCAATCGAGTAAGAACGGTACCCAATTGTAAGGTATGTAAAATCTGATTTTGTAGACACAATAAACTGGTGATTTAGGGTTGATTCTAAATCACAAAAGGCTGTGCTCTGATACCACTGTTGTCCCAGTAGGATCAAGAACAAGAAATATGTAATAATCTATGAATATAGAATATATTGTTGTTATTACACACTTGCGAATTGTTGTGCAGACTTTCATCTTGTCTTGCACAACCGTTTGACATACTAAAACTATACAAATGACCATATATTTATAGACAATGAAATGGTACGAGTGAAGAGGTGTGTTGGTTCGTTGGTGTCTCTTCGTGAACCATTGTAATGTTTCGGTGGTGTTGTTTGGTGGTAACCGCCACCCTTTCCTACGGTTTCCTACGGTTGTGTCTATTGACCAACCATTGCACCTATTCAACTTTAATCTAATTACATAACACAACCTTCTAATTACATACTAATATAATCATGCCTATGAGTCTTTGTTTTAACTATGTCAATGGTTAATTCCAACATTTATCTTGTCATGATCATATTTATAAGCAGGAATCTTGATGACATGCTGCATCGTGGAGAATATTCATCAGTGGTTACGAGAAGTAAATCGTCATAGATAAGGACCTTGAGGTCCTTTTCTTGGGTCCATTTCACAAAAACATGAAGGCCCGCATTGTCAAACTTATACATGTAGCTGATTTTTGTTCCTCTTTGCCATGGATGCATTTAAAAAGGCTTTTCTCGCTGCCAAACAGAGAATCACTACCAAGCACAAAAAAGGTGTTATTTCGAGTGGGATTAGGAAATGCTAATGAAGCCATTAGTTTACGCATAAAGCTCAACAGAGTGGATTGTCACGATGTCGAGATTCTTGATTTGGGCAACTTTATGCTTTGCAGTCACTTCAGAGTATATGGGTTGCCAATTTTGCCTTGGAGTTTGAGTTACTAAATTGGACAACGTATAACCCCATCAATGTAACAGAACATACGAAGACTGGTATGTTATATACAGTATAACTTTTGCTAACTTGGATATGAAGGACTCAATAGTTCGGAAAGGAAGGTATCCATATAAGCATAAGTAGGAACTGACAATGTTCAGTAGCTAGCTTATTAGTGATTTGGTTCCAGTGTGGTTTTATATTTTTGGAAAATTGACTATTTAGTCATTGTAGTATTGTGTCACTTCTTTTAAATTTAAAAAGGATATAATATATACTTAAAATCATGATCAAATGCTTCTATGTTATATGTAGCTATTGATTTCATATTTACATGTATAACTTTAAATGGCGATCTGACCCGTTTGATCTGTTCTCTTCTTTAATACCTTATGTTTGATGTATAAGGTACAAATTGACTTCCAAACCTCTTTTTACCCGATTTGTGATGTTGTTGACACTGCTAAATGCTTGTTTATCCACTGTCTGTTTTCAGCAAACCTCTGGAATGTTATAACTTATAAATATAAATTTGGTGGAATGTTAGTGACCCATGTGTTCGTTCTATTAATGCACTTTTGCGTGGGCCGATAACTCTACCTTTGCTTTCGATATCGGTTATTATTTGATGCTGTCATCCAATCTACTCCTTGGCTTATATGGAAGAATCAAAGTGGAGAATTCAACAATCTGCAAATTTGGTTAGGATATTCGATGCTGTAACTGTAAAGAATTATAGAGAGATTTAAAGAGATGAATATGAATTTTATTATATCAAAACATTACAATTGAGATATATTTTATACACAAATTCATGAACTAAATATGGTAAGATCTTAAATGGTGTTTGACTGTCCATTAGCTGGTCATTAGCTGGTCTTTGACTGATGATATCTTCTTTGCTGAAATTAGGGAAATGATGACTCATACTCTGATCCCATTCTTGTTAACACTCCCCCTCAAGTTGAATCGTGGGATTCCCAAAATTCAACTTGCTAAGACAGTTGTGAAACACCTTTGTTCCTACTGCTTTTGTTAGGACATCAGCCAGTTGATCTGTGGATCTGACAAACGGTAGTTCAATAATTCCTGCTTCTAGCTTCTCCTTGATAAAATGTCTATCGACCTCTACATGCTTCGTTCTGTCATGCTGTACCGGATTTTCTGAGATCTGAATGGCTGCCTCATTATCACACATGATCTGAGTACTTGTCTTTGGAGGAAATCCTATCTCGGTGATAAGCCTTTTTATCCATAATGCTTCTGCTATTCCTTTCGCTATGCCTCTGAATTCAGCTTCAGCACTTGATAGTGATACCACCTTTTGCTTCTTACTTCTCCAGGTGACAAGATTACCTCCTACTAATGAAAAATAACCTGAGGTTGATCGTCTATTTCCTTTATCTCCAGCCCAGTCAGCATCTGTATATACTTGAATATTCAGGTGTCCATTTGATCTGAACAAAACTCCATGGCCAATGGTTCCTTTGAGATACCTGATGATCCTTAAGACTGCATTCATATGGGCAACTTGTGGTAGGTGCATAAACTGACTCACTACTCCAACGGCATATGCAATGTCTAGGCGAGTGTGTGACAGATATATTAGTTTTCCTACCAATCGTTGATACCTATTTTTATCTGCCTGCTCAGCCTCTTCTTCGATAAACAGCTTCTGGTTCATTATCATTGGTGTATCAGCTGGTTTGCAATCAATCATCCCTACTTCCGATAGGAGATCCAATATGTACTTTTTCTGACATATAAATATTCCTTTTGCCGATCTAAGCACTTCAATTCTAAGGAAATATTTGAGGTTTCGCAGATCTTTCATTTCGAATTCTATGAACAACTCTTCTTTTAACCTCCTCATTTCTTCTTCATCATTTCTAGTTATAACCATATCATCGACATAGATGATCAAACATGTTACACGAGTTCCTCTGGTTTTTAGGAACAATGTGTGATCCGAATTACTCTGTTTATATCCATTTTTCTTCATTACAAGAGTGAATCTTCCAAACCAAGCTCTGGGAGACTGTTTAAGTCCATAAAGTGACTTTTTCAATCGACACACTTCTCTAGGCTTAAAATTTTTTGAAAAACCAGGTGGGGCATCCATGTACACTTCTTCTTTCAGTTCTCCATGTAGAAAGGCATTTTTAACATCAAACTGATGAAGAGACCATCCTTGATTAGCTGCAATTGAAAGAAGTACTCTTATAGTGTCCATTTTTGCAACTGGAGAGAAGGTTTCTGAATAGTCGATCCCATATGTTTGAGTGTATCCTTTTGCAACTAACCGAGCTTTATATCGTTCAATTTCTCCATCTGGTTTGTATTTTATTGTGAAGATCCATCGACAAGCTACTGTTGATTTTCCTTTTGGTAGAGCACATTGATCCCATGTCTCATTCTTTTCTAATGATTTCATCTCTTCGACCATAGCATTCTTCCATTTTTCCGATTTTAAAGCTTGTTCAACACTTGAATGAATTTCATCTGCGTAGAGGCTCACAGTGAAAGCTCTTGCGTTATCAGACAGATTTCCCTCTGCTATGTTGGCCATCGGGTATTTGCTTCCCCTGGTGGTTTTTTCTGGAGAGTATCTTTTTGCTGGGACTCCCCTGTTTGCTCTTGCTGGGAGAACATATTTTGGCACTTCTTCTTCATTTTCCTGCACACTGTTAGAGGGGAAACCTTGGATATTCAAATTTCCAGATTGAGAATTTTCATTCTCCAAGTCATTTGACTGATGAGAACTAGATTGAGAAGAGCTTGATGAAGGAGAGCTTGATGAAAGAGAGCTAGATTGAGAAGAGCTACTTACCTCAGATATCACGGTAGGACCAGGACTTTCAGGGGTGGCACTGATATTTGGTTCGAGAGATGTGGTACCATGATTTTGGAGCTCAGTACTCATGGTAGTGCCATAACTCATCCAACTTAGTGGGTCACTTTGTTTCTCCCCCTGGCCACTATGTTGGGGTGAGTAGTAGTACTTTGTTTCCAGAAAGTCACAATTCATTGTGGTGAACATACGCCGTGTCTGTGGATTATAACATCTGTATCCTTTTTGATTTACCCCATATCCCACAAAGACACATTTTTCAGCACAAGGGTCAAGTTTATCCCTGTATGACTTGGGAATGTGAGCAAAAACAGTGCATCCAAAGACTTTGGGTTGGAGAGATAGAGGTTGCGGAATTGTGGTGTGTTCAGAAAGGGTATCTAATGGTGTTTTCATTTTTAAGATTTTGGTTGGGAGACGATTGATTAGATATGTGGCAGTGGCAACAGCTTCTGGCCAAAAAGATCTAGGTACATGAGACTCAATTATGAGTGCTCTTGTTATTTCTAGAAGGAACCTGTTTTTCCGTTCTGCAACACCATTTTGTTCAGGGGTATGAGGACAAGTAGTTTGGTGTACTATACCTTTGGATTGGAAAAATGTTTTCATTTGTAAATTTATGTATTCCCCACCATTATCAGATCGAAAGATTTGAATAGATTTTTGGAATTGATTCTGAATCATGGTATAAAATTTGGTGAATCTATCGTACACTTCATCCTTACCTTTTAGGAAATAAATCCAAGTCATGCGAGTGCAATCATCAACAAATATAATGTAATACCGAAAGTTTTGACCCCCTATTACAGGGGCAGGACCCCACACATCATAATGAACCAAAGAAAAAGGGTTTTTGACCCTTGTATTACTGGGTTTAAAAGGTTGTCTATGACTTTTAGCTAAAATGCATGTCTCACAAGTACTTGGTTTATTTAATGGAAACAAATCCGGAAACAGAGTATGTAAATAACTGACTGAAGGATGTCCAAGTCTTCTGTGCCATAATCATGCTTCTCTTTCAGTAGTCCCATGAGCTAACATCACAGTACCATCTTGAACCACCTCGTCAACATAGTATAGTCCATTCTTCTCAGTGCCACGCCCAATAATCCGGCCCGTCCTGATATCCTGTAAGAGACAAAAAGTTGGGTGCATTAGAACCGAACAATTGAGTTCTTTTGTAACATGACTAATTGACAAGAGTTTGTGTGATAAAGAGGGAACATGAAGGCAATTTGGAAGTTTGATGTTTGGAGAAATTTTAATTGTTCCCCCGGTTTTTACATCCATTTTTTCTTTATTTGCAGCTTGGATGTGAGTTTTTATTGGTTTGGATATTTCGGTAAAATCTGATAGCTCATATGTCATCGTATCAGTTGCTCCACAGTCGAATATCCAAGACCCATTTGGGTTTTTAAAACTGTTTTGGGCCATGTAAGATGATCCATTTAAATTCGATGGGCCATTATAAGGTCTAGTAAATTGGTTTGGGCTAAGCTTTGGTGGGCTTTTAAAAGAACAATTTGGGCCTTTAATAGATCTTTTAGGGTTTGGAAAATGAATTTGGTTTTTAAACCCCCCCTTTTGACCGGTTCTACTTATGGAAACATATTTCCAATATTTGGAAATGGATCTATCATCAATAATTGGAGATATGGAGGCTCCTTCTTCCCTTTTACCTCCAACCGAAAAACCCTCCCCCTCTTTTTCTTCTCCGGCCGCCGCTGCTATTCCCCCAAATCCTCCTTGTATATTATTGTTTGTGGTGGTGGTGCTACTGGTTGTGGCCGGATTTCTTTTGGCCGGTTTCTTGCTTGCCGTTTTGTGACCGTCGGTCCACCAATCTGGGTACCCTATGATCTCGAAGCACTGATCTTTGGTATGTTTATACATACCGCACTTTCACACTTAAGATGTGATTTATCCTCGTTGGTTGCTGGTTTCTTTTTGCCGTCGAAGCGGCGGAAGCCCTTGGTAGCCATCCCCATTCCTTCGGTTTCTCCGACCATTAATCCGGTTCCTATGCCATGACTCTCACTGTTGGTTGCTCCCAAGATGACTTGGTGAGCGGCCTCTTTTCGAACCATGGCGTACGCTGCTTCAGCCGTGGGTAATGGGTCAACACGGAGGATCTCCCTTTTTGTTGAATCGAACTTTCGATCGATTTCATTCAAAAACTGGAACAATTTTTGTTCTGATCTGATTTGATTATATGCTTGAATATCTTCTTTACACTTCATTGGGTTCGGGTCTATTCGATCGATCTCTCCCCAGATGCCTTGAAGCGAGATCCAGAAATCTTCAAGGGATTTATCTTCTTGTTTGATTTCATTGGCCTTTACATGGAGGGTGAAGGTCTGAAGTTTGTCCTTGCCACTGCTGTATGTAACCACCAAGGCATCCCACAAGGCTTTTGCGGTGAGATACTCGGTTAGGTTGCCAGCAATTTCGGGCTCGATATTTTGAATGAGCCATGAGAAAACAATCAGGTCTTCCTGTTCCCATATTCCTTGTTGTTCGGCTGTAAGTTTATCTGTTGATGATTCGGTTAAATGATTCAGTAAAGTTTTTGATTTTCCGCTTATTGCGACTCGAATCATTCGAGTCCATAGAGCGTAATTTTGGCTGTTTAATTTGATACTGATGTGTAGGCTATCTGAAAGTTTTGGATTTGAGGTTTGTTGATTCATATTTTGTTGCAATAAGTTTGCTAATTGAGTTGCGAGATCTGAACCTGAGCCGCCGGCTCCATCAGCCATGGTGGCTAAGGTTTTGATTGATGATTATGGTGGGTAAATAGGTAGATGATGAGACCAGAACCATGGGCTCTGATACCATGTAAAGAATTATAGAGAGATTTAAAGAGATGAATATGAATTTTATTATATCAAAACATTACAATTGAGATGGATTTTATACACAAATTCATGAACTAAATATGGTAAGATCTTAAATGGTGTTTGACTGTCCATTAGTTGGTCATTAGCTGGTCTTTGACTGATGATATCTTCTTTGCTGAAATTAGGGAAATGATGACTCATACTCTGATCCCATTCTTGTTAACAGTAACGTTCTACTTCTTTACTTGAATAATCACTAGCAACAAAAACTGTAATTTTAGCTGACCAAATTCGATTTCCACCCATATAACCTGTGGCCCTGTTACTTTGTAAATGTTTTAGCTGCCTGCTAATACTTTAGTTGACCTTTAATTTTAAGATAGAAAATTAAGCCAACAATCGTTTTATGTTTGCACTATATATATAATCTAAATTGGTATGTGAAAAAACGATAAGCTGAAGCATAGACCTCATCATTTTCACTATATTATATTTAATTTAAAACATAATAATAACATAATGTCATTAATATATTGCATCAGTTAAGTTACATCATAAATATCAAACTGTTGAGTCATGGATTCGTTGATAGACTCAGCGAGAGACTTTGTCAGCTATCTGTCAGCGATCATCAATTATCTTCGAGTTGAAGGATAAGTTCAATGACTCACCGTCATGTTTTGTAAGTCAAATATGGGCGGGAAGATGAAGATAAGAAGGCTGGTCCCCAAGGACACGTGTTGATAGATCAGAATGAAGCCATGTGACTTTGTACCATTTTGGTACTAAGGTATTTCCCTTTCATACCGGTTTGGGAAAGAAACAAGATGGTAAAAGAGACTCCTGCAGATCTGGTTTATCCACCAATAGATGGTTGACAACCTTCATGTGTCAACATCTATTGGGTTGTCATGTGATGTCTTTTCTCCCCTATATAAAGCATCACTTGACCTAGCCGCAACTCAGTTGGTTTGTTCCACAATTACACTTAGTGTGTTTTTCTCTGTTTGTATAATTGTTAAGTTTTTAGTGTGTCGAAAAACTTAACAATATTTTTCTCTTTTCTTTCTTTGTAAACCGACCATGTATTCATCGTTTAATCAATGTTACTTATGATTAAACTTCTTTACTTTCTTGTCTTATGTTCTTAGAGTAATTTACATTAGTTGTTAATTACATAATCGTTGCAAACTTGGGACTTTCAGTTGGTATCAGAGCAGTGTTTCGATACACTAAAACTGATCTGAAAAGTGTTTGCAAGATTATCTTTCTTTCTATACTTTTAATTTTCTGCATCTAAAATCTATTCTTTTCTTTTCTATAAACTTATCTTTTTACATGGCTTCGGTTCCTACTCTGGTTAATACCAGAGACTTTGGGTATGTCTCTATCCCACCAAGATTCGAAACCCATGATTTTGGATCTTGGAAAGAGAGAATGCTCCTACACATCGTAGGAGTTGAACCTTACCTAATGACCATTCTAACCAGAGGGCCATATGTACCGATTCTGGTTTCCAGGACACCAGGAGCTACTACTGATGCTCCTGAAGTTGTTACTGATATTATTAAACCAGAAGTACAATGGACAGATGATGAGCGTAGGCTTGTCAATCTGGATGCTCGGTTGAGAAATTTAATTATCAACACCCTTCCCATTGACATAATGAAATCTGTCATCAAACTTTCTTCTGCTAAAAAGGTGTGGGTTAATCTTTGTACCAGATTTGATGGTACAGAAGATGTTCTTGCTACCAAAAAGATAGATCTGAAACGTGCCTATGAAGGATTTTCTCTCTTCCTAATGAAAATCTGGATGACACTTATAATCGTTTCAAATGTCTTCTGAATGATATGACCAACGCTGGCATAGAGCATGATATGCTTGAAGTATGCCACAAGTTCATTGACAGCTTGCCTATCAAGTGGCAAGGTCTAAGACAAATTCTTAGAACCACTAAGCTGCTAAAACAGCATGACTTGGAGTCACTCTATGGCACTCTTCAATTTGAAGAGAGAGCCCTTGCTCAAAACTTGAGAGCTGACGCTGATTCCAAAAGGCATGCTGGCTCTTCTTCTTCTTCTTCTTTATCTAGCACCCCTCACATTCATGACCCTCTTGCTTTGGTCTCTGCTGAAGCTAGCACTATTCATATTAACAACACCAATTCCACCCCATCTCATATCCAAGATCTTGTCAATGACCTCGATTTCGAGGAGAGACAAGAGATGTTCTCGGATTTCATGCAATTTGCTCTTATCGCTGGTAAAAGATATTCTAAGAAATGGAACAGTCGTAGGTCGAATGTTTCACAAAAACCAGTGGTGGACAAATCGCAAGAAGAATGTTGGAGATGTGGTCGAAGAGGCCATTATCAAAAAGAATGCAAAGTTTCTATTCCTTTTTTGCAGGTAGTGAAGTCCTCTTCTTCGTCAGCAAGACCCTCTTCTTCATCAGTCAAGCCTGCTGATGAATATAAAAAGAAGTACTATGAGCTTCGTGCTAAAATGGCTGAAGTGGAAGAAGCCAAAGCTCCTGCCAAAGGTCTTGTTGCTGAAGAACATGACTGGGCTAAATCTGATGTTTCTGACAGCAGGGACTTCGTTGATGCCATCTGCTTCATGGCACTCGCTGATGACCAGGCGCTGACTAAAGATCAAGTGTGCTCCAGTCAGTGGGTGAATGTCACAATCAAGAAGGTATGCAATTTTTCCTCTGCCTCTGAAGAGGACAAACCTAAAATTCTTGAATCTCTTACTTGTGATATTCAGTACGTCGAATCAATTCGTGCTGACCTTCAATCCAAGCTTAACTCAGTCAGTGCAGAGCTAAGAGATAAAACTGACAAGCTCAAGGACTTGAGAAATGTCCATGTTGAGCTTGAATCTCAAAAGCTTCTTAATCAAACTCTTCAAGTATCAAATGAGAAGCTGAAAAATCAGGTCGCTGACCTTGAAAAAATTGTCACCTCATGGTCTAAAGCCTCCAGGCTTTACGACCAAATCTTCAGTAAGCAGGTTCCTGCTCAAATGAAAGCCATCATTGGTGGTGATTATGAGACTGCCGCTGTCATTACTAACATGTTCAGCGACGGTCCTGCTTCTGAAGAGAGGATTCCTCCAAGTGTTGTGGCATCTCCTGAGGAAATGCTGAAATATTATTTCATTAAAGGCATGAATGACTACTATTCTGAACTGAATGAAGAGTCACCTCCACCCAACATTTCCTCTTCTTCCTCACAAGCTGAAACTAGTTCATCAGCTAGTTTTGCTAAAACTGTCTTCACAAATCATCCTATCATTGATATGATGCCAAACGAAGGCAGAGTTCAATATTCTTCTCCTCAAACATTTGAAGGAAATCTTTCAAGTGATGGTTATAAACCTCTTGCTCCTCAGCTTTTGACTGTTAAGTCTAAGGCTGTTGAACCTTTTAAGAGGAGCAAGGTTGCCATTCCATATGACTACAGCACTCCTCAGCGAGCTGTGCCTGTCAGTCAGCCTGCTGAGAATTCTGTTCCCTCAGCAGTCGCTGAACGCCCTGCGTCTCAGCCCTCCTCATCTTCTAATCCTCCTCATGCTGGCAGAAAGTCTGTTACGCATGATCGCTTGATGAATAGACGAGCAAGGTTCACTGATGCTCGTTATCAGCAACCCAATCGTGTCTATGTTCAAAAAGGAACCTTTGTTTCTCAGCAACCCAAACCTGTTCAGCAGGTTAGTCCTCCTCAGCAAGGAAGTCAGCGAGCTGTGCCTGTCAGTCAGCCTGCTGAGAATTCTGTTCCCTCAGCAGTCGCTGAACGCCCTGCGTCTCAGCCCTCCTCATCTTCTAATCCTCCTCAGCAAGGAAGTCAGCGAGCTGTTCAGACACATCCTGGTCCTTCCTCTTCTAACACTCAATCAAAGGGCAAGTCCATTTTGGTCCTGTTCCCAAGTCTCTTCCTCTTCAATTTAGAAAGAAAAAGGCTTCTTCAGCAGCATCAACTTCTTCCTCCAATCATGAGATATGTGAGTTGACTAAACGTGTCAATGACTTGTCCTCACAACTCAAGGAGTTTTTGATTCAAAATCAAAAACCAAGAAAGTGTTATCTTTGTGGTGAAAGAGGACACATTGCTGCTGACTGTACTGACAAGGAATCCAGGAATCCTCCTGAAGTTGTCATTCAGCAAAATCCATCCTCAGCTTCTGCTGCTCCTTCTACCTCTGTAATTGCTGAACAAACTCCTCCAGCTGAGCCCAACATCAGCTCGAGTAAAGCAGTTGTCCTTAATGAGGACAACATTGCTGAGTACATTGCCTCGCATCGAATCTCCATTCCCCACTCTTAAGAGATCATTTCAAATGGTCACGATAGCATTCTAGTTGAATATGGGAACAATAACCAGGTTAGTAATATATTTGTTCTTGGCACTGGCAACAATGTCACTCATACTTCTCTTATGAGGTTACTCGTGACATGCTTCCTGCTCATCAACTTGTTGATGATTTTCCAAGAGATGAGATTACTGACCCAAATGCTCCTCTTCCTCTCTCTACTGATGATACTCTCAGTGGAGAAAATCTCGATTGCGCCTAAATCCTTCTATTGTTATCCATGCACGCCTCGCTAGGAAAAGAAGTGTGGTATTTGGACAGTGGCTGTTCAAAACACATGACTGGATCCAAGGACCTGCTGGATAACTTTGTGGCGACTGATGGTCCCACAGTTGTGTTTGGTGATAACTCTACTGGCCAAACTGAAGGATATGGCTCTCTCTCAAATGGGCTGATCAAGTTCACTAAGGTTGCTTATGTGAATGGATTAAAATACAATCTGATCAGCATCAGTCAACTGTGTGATGCTGACTACAAGGTTATCCTTGATAAGCATCAAGGCACAGTAATTAACATCAATAAAGAGGTAGTCTTGGTTGCTCCTAGAAAAAGGGATATCTACTTGGTAGATTTCACTCCTGTCAAAACTGACAGCGAGACCTGCTTCTTTTCAAAAGCTGCCTCACAAATCAATTGGTTGTGGCACAAGCGTTTGTCGCATGTGAATTTTAAAACAATCAATTCTCTTGCCAAGAAAAATCTTGTTCGAGGCCTTCATCCTCTCATTTATGAGAAGGACAGACTTTGTGGCGCTTGTGAGAAAGGAAAAAGTCACAGGGCCACATTCAAGACCAAACAAGCCAATTCAATAAATGGCTGCTTCCATCTCCTTCACATGGACCTTTTTGGTCCAGTGAATGTCCAAAGTCTAAGGGGTAGCAGATACACCTTAGTTATTGTGGATGAATATTCACGATATACTTGGACAATATTTCTTCATTCCAAGAGTGATGCTGCTGAGGAAATAATAAATTTCATCAAAAAGGTGAAAAACCTTAACAACATAAGGGTTAAAGAACTTAGAAGCGATCATGGCATTGAGTTCAGAAACCACACTCTTGAGAATTTTTGTGCTGATCAAGGGATTAGACAAAACTTCTCTTCTGTTAGAACTCCTGAGCAAAATGGAGTAGCTGAAAGGAGAAACAGAACTCTCATTGAAGCTGCTCGAACTATGCTCAGTGAGTCTTCCCTTCCTAGTAAATTCTGGGCTGAAGCAGTTAGTACTGCTTGCCACACTCAGAATAGGTGTCTTATTGTCAAGAGACATGACAAGACTGCCTATGAAATTCTTAAGGGCAAGAAACCTCAAATTGGATATTTCCATGTCTTTGGATGTCCAGTTTTCATCCTGAATGATAAGGATCATTTGGGTAAGTTTGATCCCAAAGCTGATGATGGCTATTTTCTGGGATATTCTTCTATTAGTAAGGCTTTCAGAGTTTTCAATACTCGCACTCAAAAAGTAGATGAATCAATTCATGTTACTTTTGATGAAAGTTGATCAGCTCTAGGTGATCTTTCAAGTGAGTCATCTGCTGAAGTAATCCTCAGCGATCTTGCTGATCCTTCAGTAGAGTCAGCGACACATAATGATGTTGCTGCCTCATCTGCTGCTGATACTTCAAGCCTCTCAACAAATGATGAGTATGTGGCAGCTCATATTTACTCTATTGATCCAGTTGAGCCTCTCCTTAGGACAGTTAATGCCACTTCCATTAACGTTATTCCCTCAGCTGAACCTCAAGCTGCTGACAGTGTCGCTGAGGAAATCTTTCATGATGCTTCAGCGAATCCTATTTCCGGAGACGCTGATGAAGACACATCTCAGCAAGAGGTACCCACTGTTCTCAATGACCCTCCTGTCAGCAACTCTGAACCTTCTCTAACCATTGATCTTTCCACTTATTCTCTTACACCAAATGATCCTACCACCACCTTATCCGCTGTCACTCACTCTTCTTCTATCCATACACCAGCACTCCAATGGACTGTTGATCACCCTCTTGACCATGTGATTGGTAATCCACACAATGGTGTCCAAACTCGCTCAGCGACAAGTAATACTTGTCTCTATGTCAATTTCTTATCTCAAATTGTGCCTGCCAATATTGGCGAAGCCATGGCTGATCCTTCTTGGGTGGAAGCCATGCAAGAAGAATTGACACAATTTGAAAGAAATCACGTTTGGTTTCTTGTTCCTCCTCCCTATAAGGAACCCATTGGCACTAGATGGGTGTAATACCCGACATTTAAAAATATGGGTTTTCAAAAACTTTCACCTAACGGTGTCAAATTGCGGAAGAAAGGACTTTAAAAGTCAAAACCAATAAAACTGTTCGGTTTCTACGTTTAGTTGGTGTTACATGCAATACCATCAAATAGTTTAAAATGAAAACTCAATGGTTGCCCAACACAAAACAACCGTTCAACAATACTACGTAATTTCGACATCAAGTACGAAATGTAAATAAATGTCTAAAGAGATAATCGTCTATGGGTAGCTAAGTTCTTCTGCATGCATCTACTCAACTCTCACTCTTCCTGCATCAACTAGTCCTTCAAGCTAAACCTGAGGGAACAACCACATATAAGAAACAAGTGTTAGCTAACGAATTAGCTAAGTAAGATAACACTATGTTATTAATACGTTTGTCCAATTAAAACAATCTTCATTATTAGACAAGTTTATTTAGGCACAACACACATCACACGTTCACACATAACTGCATATCAACTTCATATCAATTAGGGTGAATCCCCCTAAATGTGCCTATCCTTCATTTTATTCACACATTATCACACGTATCTTCATTAACTGCATATAAGTGTAACATAAGTCACACCCGACTAGATGCTTCACCAAAAGGCGAGTCATACTTCGTCGTTGAGGAATGGCAAGCCAATCCAAGAGTAATCCGTATGTGGAGGTTGGTCAAACCCCTCGTATTACTCGCCCTGCATTATAATGACCATGTTGCAAGGAGCCACCCAAGCAACAACTACGTTAACGCACTCGTCGGCTAAGACCAGTACGGGTTAAGCTTAACACTTTCCCTGCATCATATTTACGAGCTCGGTTTCACACATATGGTTTTGGTAACACACATTCCTAAACCGTCACACACATATAGTCTAGGTAACACACATTCCTAGACATTCACACACTTTATCTTCATTACGTTTGGATCCTTAAACGTGCAAGTGACATGGCAACCTAATAAGTCTAGTGAGCTAGGTGTACAAGCCATGTAAGCATGCATATATCACACATCAACTTCATTTCTACATTTCATGCATAATGAGATACTTCGTAAAACTACATAAACTGCATAACAATACACTACATTAAGCAATACTTCATTTCACTACATTAGGGACTGCATTTCAGGTCTCATGGTCAACTACATAACCCATAATACCTCCCGTGTAACCCCATATGCCCACATGTAATATAAAGATACCAAATGGAAGTATTTATGATTTGAAACCAGCTTTTTGTTGAATCCCCCAGCGTGTCAAAGTAGTGTATCTTACCTCGGCGTAGTTCACAACAATCAACAACTAGTCACTGTGTAAAGCAACTATGCTCGTCTACCTATAATTAGTAAACGATCATTAGACAACTACATACTCACGTCATTAAGGTCAATAACTAGACCCACACACCTTAAAGACTCACTTAAGATTCAGGTGTAATCTACATGTCAAACATCGTTACGGTTCAAAAGTATACAGTTTCTGAAAACAGTTGAGTTGCGCCGCAACTCACACCTATCATTGCGCCACAATGCGCCCAATTGCACCGCAACTTATCTTTCTGGAAACCAGTTGCGCCGCAACTGGCCCCGATTCTGCACAAGTCTGAACGATTTCCCCCCAAACCAGGTCCAAATGACTCTACATCAATTACATGACTTTCGTACATCAAAATCCTTCATATTCAAATCATTATAAAGCATTTCAATCATTACTTACACCATGTATTACTTTAATCCAACAAAACCACCATTAATCTTCGTTAAACGATTCCCCCATAATCCAATAATTAATCCTAATGACTCATAATATCAAAAGGACCTGAAAACAATGAAATTATACCTGCTCTACCTGTAGATATCAATTAGGATGCAAAACTCTTGACAATACATACTCGAATCACACATAAGGAAGCTTTTCGGCTTGCAATTTGATGGAGGAACTATGTGGGGCGGTTAGGGCTTGTTTAGGAGGAAGGAAATCTGCAACTAATGACCTAATGACCCTCCTTAAACTCCTTAACCCGTTTTTGACTTTGCTCCTATGTCAAAACTAGTCCCTAAGCTTCCTAATCCTTCATTACTAGTCAAAAACTACCATATGGACCACATATAACACGATTACTTCTTTAAATACCACTACATAGGCATTTAGCTACATTTTACACACATATATACTTCATTATAAGTTTAGGCTTTCAAGCCTCACACATAACACACAATAACTACATATAAGCATTAAATCTAAAATAGACTTAACGACACCCTATGTTGACTTAACGACATTAGTCAACCGTTAAATAAAAAGTTTAGGATGTTCCAATTACCTCCCCCTTAAGAGGATTCCGTCCCCGGAATCTCATCAGTAAGGAACAACTCCGGATACTTCTCCTTCATTACTGCTTCAGTTTCCCACGTTAAGCTTTCTCCATGGTTATGCTTCCACTTTATCAACACAAGGTCAATCACTTTTCGGCGTAACTTCTTTTGCTTCCTTCCAAGTATCGCTACCGGTTCATCTACTATTTTCTTCATTGGGTCAATACTCACATCTTCAATGGGAATCACACTTGACTCATCGGCTAAGCATTTCCTCAAGTAGGATACATGAAAGGTGTTGTGAATTCCATCCAATTCTGGAGGTAATTCCAACTGATATGCCACGTCTTTAATGCGCTTCAGAACTTTAAAAGGTCCAATGAAACGTGGACTCAACTTTCCCTTCTTTCCAAATCTAATAACTCCTTTCCATGGTGACACTTTCAGCATTACTAAATCACCAACATTAAACTCAATCGGTCTCCTTTTCTTATCTGCATATGTTTTCTGTCTTTCTCTTGCCACACGTAAAGCTTCTTTAGCTACATTAACTTTCTCCGCTGAGATCTCTATAATTTCAGGACCTGTGATTTGCTTTTCACCGGGCTCCATCCAACAACTTGGAGTCCTACATCTTCTTCCATATAGCATTTCAAATGGTCGCATACCAATACTTGCATGGTGACTATTGTTGTAAGAAAACTCAATCAACTTCAAATGATCATCCCATGCTCCACCATATTCAAGTACACACGTTCTCAACATATCCTCTAAGGTTTGAATAGTTCTCTCACTTTGCCCATCGGTTTGAGGGTGATAGGCGGTACTCAAATTTATTCTACTGCCCAACTCCCGTTGAAGACCCTTCCAAAAGTTGGACACAAATATCGAGTCTCGATCCGAAACAATAGATAAAGGAACTCCATGTTTCGCAACTACTTCATCAATGTATATCTTTGCCATCTTCGTTAAAGGCACATCTTGTCGGGTAGCTAGAAAATGGGCACTCTTCGTCAATCTATCTACAATCACCCATATCATATCATTCCCTTTCGGCGTTTTAGGTAGCTTTGTTACAAAGTCTATGGTAATATGATCCCATTTCCACTCGGGAATGTCTAATTGATGTAGCAAACCATACGGCTTATGATGGTCCGTTTTCACACGTGCACACGTTAAACATTTTGCTACAAAATGAGCCACTTCTCCTTTAATATCCGGCCACCAATAAATCGGCTTCAAATCTGCATACATTTTGGTGACACCGGGATGAACCGAATATCTACTTCTATGGGCTTCCTCAAGGATCAATTCTCGGTTACCACCAAGCAATGGCACCCAAATTCGACCTTGTATGTTTTGAACCCATGGCTATTAGTCTCCATCACAAGATGTTTCTTCTTTCCAATGCTTTCTTTGTCAATGTTATCCTTCATTAATGCCCTCGCTTGTGCTTCTTTAATTCGATCAAGTAGCCCGACTTGGCTTGAACTTGCATGCTCATCAACTTACAAGAAGAACTTTGCACCTTCCTACTTAGTGCATCCGCCACTACATTGGTTTTACCCGGATGGTATTTGATTTCACAATCATAATCCTTAAGTAATTCCATCTACCTCCTTTGTCTCACGTTCATCTCCTTTTGATTAAAGACATACTGCAAACTTTTATGATCGGTAAACAAAGTGCATTTTGTACCATAAAGGTAATGTCTCCACAATTTCAATGCAAATATAACTGCTGCCAACTCAAGATCATGGGTAGGGTAATTCTTCTTAAGTGGCTTCAACTGGCGTGAAGCATAGGCGATCACCTTGTCCCTTTTCATCAGTACACAACCCAAACCCGTAATAGATGCATCACTATACACAACCAAATCATTGGTACCTTCAGGCAAGGTCAGTATAGGAGCTTCACACAACTTCTTTTTCAATGTTTGAAATGCATTTTCCTGCTTATCGGTCCACTCAAACTTTACTCCTTTCTTCGTTAGTTCAGTCATAGGCTTGGCTATTCGGGAGAAATCCTGAATGAATCTTCTATAATATCCAACCAAACCAAGAAAACTTTTAATCTCAGTAGGAGTCTTTGGCTGCTCCCACTTTGAAACAGCTTCAATCTTTGAAGGATCTACTTTAATACCTTCTGATGAAATGACATGACCAAGAACTCATAATGCCCATATCTAGTCCGGAAAGCTGTCTTTGCTACATCTTCCTTCTTAACCTTCAATTGATAATAACCGGACCGCAAATCTATCTTTGAAAAATATGAAGCACCATGTAGTTGATCAAAGAGATTATCAATTCGTGGAGAGAATATTTATTCTTAACCGTCCGCTTATTCAGCTCACGGTAGTCTAGGCACATGCGCATAGATCCATCATTCTTTTTAACAAAGAGAACCTGAGCTCCCCAAGGCGAGGAACTAAGTTGTATGAACCCTTTGTCAAGTAATTCCTAAAGTTGAGCCATTAACTCCTTCATTTTTGTAGGAGCTAATCGGTAAGGTGCTTTAGCAACAGGGGTAGCACCGGGAATAAGATCTATCTGAAAAGTAACTTCACGATCGAGAGGAATACCGGGAAGATCATTGGGAAACACATCGGGAAAATCGGATACTACATCAACACTAGCAATAGAAGGCTTATCCTTTCATGTCATGAAAGGTGAAATTGAAATCTATTTCATCCCAATTGATGATCAAATCGCTGATATTTTCACTAAACCATTGGATGAAACTAGATTGAAATTGCTTGTCAGCAAATTAGGAATACTGAATGGGGAATCAGCGACATGATTTGACATGTATGCTAACTCAGCGAGTTTAAGTCTGTCTTAGTCGCTGAACCTAAAGCAATGAAGAGCTTAAAGTCTTCATCTAGTCCAATAGCAAACGGCTATGGTAAAGACTTCTTAAATCCGTTGATCCCTGTTGCTTTGGAAAAAGCAAAATAAAGCAATGGAGAGCTAAAAGTCTTCATCTAGTCCAGCAGCAAACATCTCTGGTAAAGACTTATTAAATCCGTTTATCCCTGTTGCTTTGGTAAAAAGCAAATTAAAGCAATGGAGAGCTAAAAGTCTTCATCTAGTCCAATAGCAAACGGCTATGGTAAAGACTTCTTAAATCCGTTGATCCCTGTTGCTTTGGGAAAAAGCAAAATTAAAGCAATGGAGAGCTAAAAGTCTTCATCTAGTCCAATAGCAAACGGCTATGGTAAAGACTTCTTAAATCCGTTGATGGCTGACAGTTTGCCAAAAACTGTAGTCAGCGACCAACGTTAGTTGTGAAGTCGCTGACAAAACATTAGACATGCTGAGCATCTTCCAGCATGTGGTCTTTCCAAATAATTAAATGTTCTCAGCATTCAAACTTCTTTTCTCAAAAGGGTGCTGAAGTAAAAGGCATTTAATTATATTAAATATCTTTCTTAAACAATAAAATTCTTATTTAATAAAACATAGGATATTTTCGAAACTAAGTGTTTTCAAAGTAACTATGTGGGTGACGTGGCAAAATTTTGAACCACATGTTTTATAAATTCAAACTGAAAGGTCACCTCGATTTCTTCCTTGATCACGTCATTTGTCTGTATATGACAGTCTGATTGACAAGTTACAACTGCACATACGGCGCACACTCAAGTATTTTTGGATAAAATTTTCTTTTCTTTTTATTTAAACGTTACTCACAATCAATTTAAATATATTATATATATACTATTTATAAGTATATACAAATACTGTTTACTAAACAGTTGTTGATTACAACTGTTATACAAAGGAGAGAGAAAACCGCTTAGTCTTCTCGTGTGTAAGATCGTGGCCCACCACCATACTCTATATATTTCCTTTATTTTCTCACACCACTATTTACGCACACAAATCTCTTTCTCTTTATGTTCATCTTCTTTCATAAATTTCTTCATCTTCTCCGATCAAATTTCTCAAATATATCAATGGCATCTTCTTCCGAAATCCCTCAATCAACTGAAAATGTTGAAGTTCCTTCTTCTTCAACCGCTGCCATACAAAATCCACCGGTTCTTGAACCACAAGTTCAGGAACAAGAACAAATTCCCATTACTTATTTGAACTCTCCTGTATATACACCTGTAAATGTAACTAAATCCTCCAAAGTCTCTTTCTCTCCCTCTCAAATGATTGTGAAATCCAACAATCATATCGGCACATCTGAATTGCCAAAGGGTACAAAAGGATATACGCCCATGTTGGACTTTATCCATGCCTCTCCTGCAAATTATTGCATTATGGCAGACCCAGAAAAAATATTCGTTCACCTTCTTCGTGAATTTTGGTGGACTTGTGAGTACGATGATGGATCCAGGTCCATCACTGGTACTGTTCGTCAGGGGGAGAAATCGATAACCATTACTCCGGCGTCTCTTCGCCAAACCCTAAGATTCCCACAAGAGACTGATGAAAATAAGTTTGTGGAGGCAGCAAGTGATAATGTGTGGAAGGCATGGTTGCCTTCCATTGGGTATAATTACAATTTGAAGAACCCTCCAGCGATCCCAAGCAATCCTTTAAAGCAAAATCTTTCTGGGATCTGGAGAGTTCTGTTCACCCATGTAATTCAGTGCATGGGTTGAAATTCTGAATCATATAATCAAGCATCAGCGACATCGAGGCCTATGATCCGTGCACTTACTGAGGGGCGGTTTGTTGATTACGCCCAGCTGATCTTCAACGATTTGAAGAATAAGATCAGCATGAATAATAGGTCGCACACGGTGCCATTCACCAGAATCTTCTCTCTCATCTTCAAAGAGGCGCTTGGTGAAGAGTATGTATTACCCAATGCTGCCACAATTCCAATAGCGAGGGTGGGCAACAATATTTACAAGCAGCCAGCTGAACACTTGGTTGCTCGCCTCACTGCCCACATGAAAGAGGTACTTTTTGTTGGTGCATGTTTCTCGGTGACAAAAGCATTCTAGATGTGTGACGTATATTTACATATATTCAAGTCTTGTAATTTATCTTGTAATTACCGTTTGTCAATAATATTACCTTGGCATATATTGTTGATCATATTGGGATCCATTTATGTTTATATATGTGTTTATTATTTGTGTTTTACAGGTTCTAGACATTACATGTAAAGAGTCATTAAGTTAATTGTGTTTCTGCGTATTAACAGCAGGAGAAACATTAACTTAATCAATACTTCCAATAGGTAATATAGAAAATGTTGTTTCTGCGTATTCACAGCAGCAGAAACATTGTCGTAGCTGATGTTGGTTCTGCGTATATTTACATATATTCAAGTCTTGTAATTTATCTTGTAATTACCGTTTGTCAATAATATTACCTTGGCATATATTGTTGATCATATTGGGATCCATTTATGTTTATATATGTGTTTATTATTTGTGTTTTACAGGTTCTAGACATTACATGTAAAGAGTCATTAAGTTAATATTGTTTATGCGTTTAACAGAAGTTGAAATATTAACTTAATGTACTTCCAGATGGAAGTTAAGTTAATTGTGTTTCTGTGTATTAACAGCAGGAGAAACATTAACTTAATCAATACTTCCAATAGGTAATATAGAAAATGTTGTTTCTGCGTATTCACAGCAGCAGAAACATTGTCGTAGCTGATGTTGGTTCTGCGTATATTTACAGAAGTATAAACATTGGCTGAGTTAATGTTGGTTCTGCGTCTTGACAGCAGTTGAAACATTAACTCAAATATTCCTAAGTGTTTTTTGAGGGTTCTTGGGAACGAGCAAAATAGTTGCTTGTGGAAAGAACACTCAAATGGTCATTTGAGAGTTTTTGAGGAACAAGCAAAAGTTTGCTTGTTCATAAGAACTCTCAAATGGTTTGAGAGTTTCTGTATAAACAAGCAAAAGCATGCTTGTCCATAAGAACTCTCAAACAGTTTGTGTGTTCTGGGAAACACACAAACAGGACAAAACCCTCATGGGCCTGACATGAGAACACTCAAACCCATTGGATTTGAGAGTTCTTGTCACTTGCCTATAAATAGAGGTGTGTGTTTTGAACAAGAGTGTAGAGAGAGAAACGAGCAAAACCTAGAGAGAGAAACCCAAGAACACGCACGGGTAGATCTTGTGGGTGGTACTCGACTCACGCACGAACCGCAAACACACACCCGGTTTGGACGGATCGTAGACTTAGATTACCACGTTGGTTGGTAAAGTTTGTCCGGAGAGCCGTTTCACTATAGTAACCAAACACGAGTGTTTATATTTACGCAAAAGATATATATATATATATATATATAGATATATAGAGATAATATAATAATATATATATATATATATATATACAAATATATATATATAGTGATATATATATATCATAAAAGGTAGATATAGAAACCGTGGGTTATCTCGAGGAATTCCTCACCTCGACATATCCTTAAGTCAATCTCGGTTCGGTAAGACCCGGGGGACTTACAACTGGTATCAGAGCCATAGGTTATCAACAACCTTGGTTCGAGATTGATCACGGTTTGGGTATCCCACTTTTTGCGTGTTTTTTAGGTGGAGAAGTGTTTTCGGGTTCGTTTGAAATAAAGGTTCAAACTTGACACCAAAATAAGACATATCTCATTCCTAAAATCATTTTCTTAAGTTTTCTCTGATCAAGGAACAATATCGGGTTCGGGATCTAAGAAATTGTGAGAAAACTGTGTTTGCGTGTTCTTGGTACTGTACCATTTGCGTGTTTCTGGTACTGTACCATTTGCGTGTTTCTGTACAATCCCCAGATCTGCGTGTTTCTCAAATTTTGCGTGTTTCTTTGAGAGTTCTTGAGGTTTTGAGAGTTCTTGAGGCTTTGAGAGTTCTTGAGGCTTTGAGAGTTCTTGTGGTTTGCTTGTTTAGTACACTTTTGCTCATTTCATTTGAGTGTTCCTGTTTTTTGCGTTCTTGTGTATTTGAGTGTTTATAAGTTAAACTTCATACACAATGGCAGCAAACTATCTTAACCAATTAATACTAATGGACCATGAGACTGGTAAGGGTAATTCACCACCTAAACTGATGATCATTGACCAATACTTTTCTTGGAAAGGTCGATTCGAATCCTTTATGCAATTCACGGATATTAGAATGTGGACTTGTATGACTGAAGGATATAGTGTCCAAACATATGAGGACAGTTGTGTTAACAAAGTTTATGCTTACCAAGATATGACTGAATCTAATAAAAAATTGTATGAGGCGGAGAAAAAGGCACTATCATGTTTAAAAATGTCATTGCCACAAGAAATATTACATTTATTTAATGGATTCAGTACATCAAAAGAACTTTGGTTAGCATTAAAAAATCATTGTGAAGGGGATGAAACACTTAAAAAGAATCGTAGAGACCTTCTAAAGCATCAATATAAAGTATTTAATGGGTTAAGAAGTGAAAACTTAGATCAACTAATTACAAGGTATTATCATTTGCTAGCAGAGTTGCAAGCATTTGAAGTTACCTATTCTGAGGAAGAAAAAGTCGAGAAATTTTTGAGTTTCTTGCCAGAAAAGTGGAGTAATTATATTACCACTTTGCAGGAAAAAGCAGATTTCTCTTATATGTCTTTGACTCAGATAGTTGCTGAGTTTAGGGGACAAGAAATGAAACTAAAAAGGAGGGAAGCAGGATATAATAATGCTCAGATTCCCAAGCTTTATTACGGTAGGCCTACGATCAATGTAAGTCCAGGTTCCTCTGAAGGAAGCACTAGGGCATTCCTGAGTGAAGATGTTGACTTACAAAAGATCTCGTTTGACTCTGAGGGGAACATATGTCTTGTTTCAAGTCAGAGCGACAATTTAGGCAATCGTGGATATCCTACCTGCAGTGCTAGTTCCACCGTGCCTATAAGTGTCAAATGTGCGGAAAGTCACTTATCCGTTCTTGCGTCATTTGTGACATCATATGAACTATTTATCCAGGGAAAGGTTCAAGATCCAAGTCTTATAAATGAAGACTATGAGCAGATTGATCCTTTGGACTTAGAAGAGATGGATCTGCAATGGCAAATGGCTATGCTAACTCTTCGGGCTAAACGGTTCTTATCAAGAACAGGGCGAAAGGTTGTGGGTTCCAAGCTTGGCTTTGATAAGTCAAAGATAAAGTGTTACAATTGCGAGGGCTTTGGACACTTTGCTAGGGAATGCCAGAGACCTAAGAAGGATGATAGGTCTATTGTGACTCGTCAGAACTTCAACCAAGGTGGAACAATGCCTTCATCTTCTAACACCTCTAGACAAAAGTCATACTATGATGGGTCTAATGGAAAACAAGGTCTAATTGATCAAAGTAATTCAAGAGCCTTGGTTGTCCAACAACAAGACGGATCATATGACTGGAGTTCAAAAGTCAATGAAGAAGATAATGCTTATGTTGCTGAGGTTGATTCAGGAAGTAGTATTGTTCCTTTGGACGAGACATCTTCTCAAGAATCAACAAACCCTACTCATGAAAATGTTCCTTTCACCTCACTTGAGAGATCATCTTCAAATGTTGAAGCATCAAGTATAAAAGATGGTGATAGTTGTTCAAAGGGAGTTACTTCAAAGGTTGATAATGTAAAGATTCCAGAAAACTTGGGAGTAAAGGATCTAGTTACCTTTATGATAGACTTACATGCTCCTGGGCAGCGAATAGATTTTTCTTTGCATTCATTAATTGATGTCTGTAAAGATAATTTTAAAATATCTCAAACTGCATGTGAGTTATATCTAAAGGTTGATGATTTACAAAAGAAGGTAGATGAGGATCAAGAGGAAAAATCTCTCTTGAGACAGCAAGTGAACATCTTGACTAAAAGAGAAAAGGATCTCTCAGACAAGATTAGACTTAATGAAAGAGAGAATGATTGTATTAGAAATGAGTTGAGGGAAATCAATATTAGAAAACAATTGGGACAAGAGAATCATGAGAAATTGAGTAATAAGTACACTTCTCTACAAAAGGAACTACTCTCTGCTCAATCTGAGATTACTGACTTACAATCCCGAATTGACAAAATGAGAGATATTCAAATTATGACAAGTCATGCCTATGAAAGCATTAAAAATGGAAATTGTCATAATATTGAAGAAATCTCAAATAAAAAGAATCATAATGTTGAGATCCCTCCTCCTATCAATCATATCTATGATCCTATCGTTAAAGTGAGTGATGATGACAAAAAGATCTCTTCTGACGATTTCAAAGAACAACATAAGAAGCCAGAATCTTCTAATCAAACCAAATACATTTATAATAAGGGTTCAATCACTCACTACACACTAAAAGGTAGTAGGAAAGTGTTTACTGAAAAGGAGTATTCCTTGGATAGTATTGAACCAAATCTAATTGATAAAGTTTGGGAAGTTGATGTAGCTGATTTGGGGCAACAAAATAGACAAATCAAAAATGTGAGTCCTAGGAGATGGTCATCAATGAAAACCATTAGGAGTCCTCATTTTGTAAAATCAAGAATAGATCCTACTGCCCAGTCAGAAGTTGCTCCCGAACAATCTGCAAAATTGAAGTTACAAGAGATGACATCGAAAGCTCAAAATTCTCACACTTTGTCTGATCAAGATATGCATTCATCTTACCATGCAAAGGATAAAAGGAAGAAAATGAAAAATCTTGATAAGATCTCTTGCTTCATTTGCAGAGAATAGGGACACGTGGCAAGTATGTGTCCAGAAAAGGGTAAATCCAGCAGATCAAGGCAGTCTAATGACTCAGGTGACAGAGATGTTGAAGATATGGATGTTCAGTTGAGAAAGAACAAGGGTAAACAAGTTGAAGATAGGTCAACGAGTGTTTCACCTAAAAGATTTTTTCAAAGGAACTCACCCGCACGGAGTGGTTTGTCTAGAAATAATCAAGTTAGTACTTCAAATCCAACTTTTATGAGGTATTATAAGAAGAAATACTATGAAGATTATGTTTCTAGAAATCCCTCGATTTATGTTGCTAAGGAACATGGAAAACCAAGAAGTGTATCTCCAAAGAAGACTTCAAATGGTGGCCAAGTTCGTAGCAAAACTCCTAAGAGGAATCCCACTCCAAGACGAGGAGTCTTTAATCGTGTTGGTGAAGATGATACATGTTTTTATGATCGCTTCACAGGAACGGTAAAGACTGGTCGTTCCTCAATGTTTCAAAAGCATAGTCCCAGGAGAAAGATTGAGCTATCTCCTGAGAGGGTGCCGAGAAACAGAAGACAGACTTCAAAATCCAGAACTCCCACTGAGAGTGATGGATATTGGACAAATGTCTCAGTGAAAGATAGGTAACGAGTGTTTCACCTAAAAGATTTTTTCAAAGGAACTCACCCGCACGGAGTGGTTTGTCTAGAAATAATCAAGTTAGTACTTCAAATCCAACTTTTATGAGGTATTATAAGAAGAAATACTATGAAGATTATGTTTCTAGAAATCCCTCGATTTATGTTGCTAAGGAACATGGAAAACCAAGAAGTGTATCTCCAAAGAAGACTTCAAATGGTGGCCAAGTTCGTAGCAAAACTCCTAAGAGGAATCCCACTCCAAGACGAGGAGTCTTTAATCGTGTTGGTGAAGATGATACATGTTTTTATGATCGCTTCACAGGAACGGTAAAGACTGGTCGTTCCTCAATGTTTCAAAAGCATAGTCCCAGGAGAAAGATTGAGCTATCTCCTGAGAGGGTGCCGAGAAACAGAAGACAGACTTCAAAATCCAGAACTCCCACTGAGAGTGATGGATATTGGACAAATGTCTCAGTGAAAGATAAGGACGGTAAATTCAAGTCTACAGAGGCTTGGGTACCGTTTCGCAACTAAGCGCTTATCTTTCGTGCGGAGGACATAAGTTAAGGAGAACCATGTACTTTCGGTGATCGGTGACTGAGTCCTAGGCACATTTTTATTAGGTAACATATTGGGTTATCAAACGTTTATTGTATTTTCTTCATTATAAATCATTGTGCAAGTCCTATGTATGTTATTTATAATTTGTTTATAAAGGAACGTATTTGGGAAAAACGAGTATATTTAAAGTGCTACTTTATTTTATGCTTGTTAATAAATCATTTGAGATAACATGATTATTCATATAATGGTTGTTATCCTATGATGAATATGCAAAGTTGATTTATTTATAATGGTTACACTAAGGTCTTTGATCAATCGCTTTTCGAGTTGCTAGTCCAGTTGGCTGGAATGAGTAATTCTTAGTCACTATTTCTCAAGAACCGTTCTTATTCAGAAAAGGGGTTCTATTACACGAGAGACAATGTTACTTAGGGTATCTGGTTTCCAGGGGGAGTTAATTGTGTTCTTAGTGAACACCGAATAAATGTGTATCGTGATAAGGGTATAGTGTAAGTAAAGACTAATTTGAGTGTGTTTGGTACACCTTGAATTAAGTCTTACATGTAAATTGCACGAAAGATTAAGTAAAACACTTAAGGTTTCAGTCAAAATAGGTCAAACGGAGTCACTGAGTTGATATATTTGACAAATATTTTGATTTGCAATTTACTTTAAATAATTGAATCAAAAATACTTAATGTGTGAGCTAACATGATAAAGGCTTTGATTCTAATCTTAATTGAGAGAATCAGTCATTAATTATCTGTTATATATCGGTTTAAGTGTTTTCAAGTTCAATTATTTACCTTTGAGATGAATACATGTGTTGTATAGATCTCATGGGTTTGTTGATGTGGTCGCAGAATTATTTATCTTAATTGGATGTGTGTCAACCGTTAAGATTAAAGATCTCCAAAGTGTATGAAAATTGGGTCTATCCAGTCCGGAATGGAGAAAACTTAAGCTTAAAAGGGAAGCAGAGTACACTTACACGTCAACAACTCAACGAAATTCAAACGGAGACAAAGATATAGATGGAAAGATTGTTTATCAAGATATACAATCTTATGTCTTTATTTTTGTTGTATTTGAATTTAATTAACTGCATTGTTGTGTCCAATGTCTGTGATTGTCAAATACTTAACAATGGTGCTTTGTAATTCATTAATTAGTGACATATCAGGTCTTAATTAATGATCGTACATTGTAAGTTTGTTCAAGTGGTGACAATTATCAAGAATTTCTTTATTGAGAAAAATACTAAGAATAGTGATATAGAATTTGAATTCGGTGTCTGTCTTATCATGTTCTCTGAAGAATTCTTTTCGCTAATCATATCGGGTTCAAGAAAATTCTTGGTGAATTTTCAATGTGTTAATCAATTTTGTGAAGGTTGACCTTTTAGAAAGTCAAGGTTCACATGAGTCGAGAAAATTAGGCTAAGTGTTAAATGCGTATTAAGCAAAGTGGGCTGATATATGCGTGTTTTCATTTTGGGCTTAATATGCGTGTTCTGACATAGTGGGCCGGATTTGCGTGTTTCAGTGTCTCTAGGGTTTGCGTGTTTTAAATGGATATAAATAGGAAAATAACACGCATTTAATGATAGTTTTGAAATCATTTGCGTGTTTCAGTGTCTCTAGGGTTTGCGTGTTTTAAATGGATATAAATAGGAAAATAACACGCATTTAATGATAGTTTTGAAATCATTTGCGTGTTTCAGTGTCTCTAGGGTTTGCGTGTTTTAAATGGATATAAATAGGAAAATAACACGCATTTAATGATAGTTTTGAAATCATTTGCGTGGGCTGATATATGCGTGTTTTCATTTTGGGCTTAATATGCGTGTTCTGACATAGTGGGCCGGATTTGCGTGTTTCAGTGTCTCTAGGGTTTGCGTGTTTTAAATGGATATAAAAAGGAAAATAACACGCATTTAATGATAGTTTTGAAATCATTTGCGTGTTCTTCCTAAAAACCTCTCTATTTGCGTGTTCCCTGTTCGAGCACTGTTCACACTCTCGATCCATACAACTTGATCTATACGTGTTTTGTTTTTTATCTATACCTGTTTTAGACACAAGAAACACTTACATTAACACATATCGAACAAAGGTATATGATTAACATGATTTCTAAATCCACTTTTCATAGGTTATAGTCAAGATTTGGGGTTTTATATTTCGGTTATAAAATCACTAAAAGGGACTAATTAAATGAAATGGATAAGGAAATGGAACCAATAAACTGATAAATTGGATAAATACGTATCAATTCGTACTAGATTTAAGAGTTTTGGGGTTCAAATCATCTGTTTGAGTTTTGGAGATGACGATCTGCATATGCGTGTTCATACACCATATGCGTGTTCTTATGACCCAGATGCACATCTTCAAAATTCTTAAGATTTTGCGTGTTGTGATGACGTCATCACATAGAACACGCATTTGACTGGTCAACTCCCTTTGCGAGTTCTTAATGTCAAATACACCATTTGCGTGTTGTGGCACTGTATGCGTGTTTCATGACTTAGAAAATTTTTAAATAGGAAAAAATTTTAACAAGTAAAATATGAAACATAACACGCATTGACTAGTCAAACCCGACACCATATGTGTGTATTGTCACCATATGTGTGTGTATAAGGAATTTGCTTGTTCTAGGACTTCGGAAAATTTTCAAAATGGGAAAATTTTCAAATAAGTCAAATTAGAAAATGTAAATTGTCTTATAATATTGAACTTTAAAATTTAAGAAAAACAAATGGTTTTAGTTAAATTTAGTAAAGTTCAAAGTGTCGTTTATTAAAACCAAAAATGTTTTGGAAGGTTATGAAACAAACGGTTTCGCGACCTTGGAAAACCTTAAATGTTTTAATTTCGACGTGTTGATTCGATAAAATTGGTATTGTTTTAGAGGATTATGAAACAAAGGGTTTCAATATCTTGGAAAACACTAATATTTTTATCGTTCAACTTGTTTGTCGATTGTTAAAGTTGATAACATTCTCGGAACCGATGAAACTATGAGTTTCAGGGGTTTAGAAAATGTTAAGAGCTTTAAAGTTCGACTTTAATTGTTGTGGCTAATCGTTTGTTTGGTTGTTGTTTGTATCATTGTGCAGATGGCTGAGAGACACTTTCACAAGAATCATAACTACTTGATTGATCTGGATGTGAATCAAGCCAATGCTGGGAGATTTGTCAGGATTCTTGAGTTTCTGCAGCAATCTAGGATCACACATGTTCTCACTGCTGACCCAGTTATCTATCTGACTTTCGTAAGTCAATTCTGGGCATCTGCAAGATTGTTACCCGGTGCTGTCCCAAGTATTGAAGCGAGGGTGAACAATCAGACCTTTCAGTTCACTGCCTCTGACTTGATTGGTATTCTCAACTTGGGAACTGAAGACCAAGATGGAGGAGTGAATGGTCCAACCACATATCCCCAAGCACTCAGACTGGGAGCATTCAGAAGAATGGGGTATGCTGGTCCTGCAAATCGAAACACATTCCAGAAGAATTGTTTGATGGGCAGATGGAACTTCTTTTCACATGTGATTCTTGTTGCTTTGAGCAATAAGAAGTCGGGTTACGATTCATTGAATGTCGAAACCCAATCACAAGTGATTTCTTTGGTGCTGAACAAGCCTTATAGCTTCTCTCGTTATATCTTTAATGAGATGTGTAGGCAGATAAGGGCAAGGGATGATGAGAAGTTTTTGATGTCTCCGAGGTTCGTGATGCTGATCATTAATGCTCGACTACCCAATCTTGTTCCGGAGGGTCCTACTGAATCGGTGATGATGATGCGTAATCGTATCTTTAACGATAGTTATCGATACCATGGAAATCTGGCTCCACAGGCTCGACCGAGGGACAGAAACCTTTTTGGTGCGCTTGTTAATCCCGCTTATGTTGCTCCAGAACATAATGGATTTGCGCATGAGGATTCTGATGTTGAAGGTGATGTTGTTGCTGCTCCACAGCCAGTCCCTCCACAACCTCCTGTTGCACCGGTGATACAACCACAACAACAACAACAACAACAACAACAACAACAACAACAACAACAGCAACCAAGAACAACCACCTTCAGCTGCAGCAGAGGCTCCTCAAATGTTGTTGATCCAGGAAGAGGATGTTCAGCCAAATCCTGAGATCGTTGCTGAACTTAATCTTGCACAAAACCAAGAAGTCAACATGGATGTTGATGATAGGGGTTTGGGTGCAGCGCACGTCGACGATATGGTTATTGATAACCAAGAAGACGTTGCTGATGACATAGGAGGAGATGTCAACCAAGGAGAAGGAGGTAACGGGAATGATGATGGAGATGATGACGGGGATGATGGTCAAGATAATGCTGCTGGCAGAGTACCCATAGGTCACGGTGTTGGTAGTACTTCTGCAGCAGTGGATCTCCCCATGGCCGAAGCTGATTCCCGGCCAGTTGTAGAAGAAGAAGATCCCTCTGGGTCGGGGCGAAGTCTCAGCAGAAAGAGACAACGTCAGGACGCCGAGGTGTCTAATGTAAATGAGTCTCTCGGGCTCATTGCGGAGACATATTCTTCAGAGGTGGAAGAGACAAGACAAGATTTGGATGAACCGACACCAAGTGTTCAAGAGCCTGTGCAGGACTTAACGGAAGCTATGACTGAAGGACCTCTCCATATTAAGGATAGAGGTAAAGGATTGATGGGTGCACCTTCCTCGAGTTCAGCAGCACCATCAACTTCTCAAGTTCATGTCAGTCTGCCTGTCATCAAACCAGTTGTAGTATCACTGGTTAATGCAGGAGATGACCAGTCACCTCCGAAAGTAATCAGACTTTTGGGAATCAAGATTGGAGATAGACCAGTCTTGCTTAAACTAGTTTCGTTACGAAGACCGGTACCCCAAGACATCTTTTATAACTTCCCTAATCAAACAATTGTTTTGGTTATTTAAATAACAATTATACCTATCGATTGTACCCAACCGTTAACACATTTCCCCCTATTATCATTGAATGATTATCTACCGTACCCGTTATAGATCCAATTATTTGTACCCAAATAATCAAAACGACATATACGCAATCAATAATTACCATTAAAGTCGCACATATATCACCAATCAATCCAAGATAAATTAAAAGGAAGAAATACGCTAAGATCACGATACAACGTTAAATGAAATCAACATTGAATTATAAAAATTGTGTAATCCTTACATATTGTCTCACTACATCAAGATGGATGATAAAGTGATTAGCTACTCATAGCAAGATAAATAACACTAACAATTATTAATATAAAATAATTCATAATAATAATGTGTAAGTCCCAACTCAATAGATGGTACTACCTGAAGACACCTCAATGTCGATGGTGGAGTTACTTTGCAATATAAGCACTGAACTGGAGACGACCAGTTACATGAGTATATACCAAGTTCTAGATAGATTACTTATTTAAGTGACAATAAGTAAAGAACAATGCAATAATATAAATAACTTGTAAAGTAAATTGGTGAGACAATATGTAATTTTCAAGTGTAATTTATTTATTAATGTTAAATAAATTACAAGGTTGTTGCGGAACCAAGATAATACAAGAATGTAAATATCCTAACAACCTATGAACTACAATTGATCTACACTCGGAATTTCTCTAAACAATCGAAACACTTAAAGTTGTGAAATGTTCCTTTTTACGATTGAGAGAATATTGCACAAGTTCACCAAGAATATTGTAGGTATGCAAAGTGTGAAGTTTTCACTTGTTGTTCTTGTTGTGCAATGACTTCTCGCTTCTGTATAAATAGGGGCAGAATTCTATTGTATTATCAAGGAGTAACAATGTAGTCTTCAAATATCAATCGTTATCTTTGTTCTTGATAATAAATCTTTTATTTTTCTTTTATTTTTCAATCTCAATTGTTATCATGGTATCAGAGCATGGTTGAATGATTCTAGGATCAAACAACTTCTTAACAAACACAACATCAAAAACCAAATCAAAACCACCACACAAACCAAGCCATCATGTCTAACGACGGTGGCTCAGTAAATCAAACCAACAAAATAATCTGGTTTCCAATTCCAAGAAAAGGAAGAAGAAGAAAAAAAAGGAACATACCAGTTCATCACCCCGACCAAACAAAACCAAAACTCAAAAACTAAATCAAAACCTCAAAAGTCAAAACAAACCTGTCCAATCGATTCAGAAAGAAGGAAGGTGTTCGTTGTTCAGACGAACCACCATAAACCACCAATCGGTACCCCTCTTCACCGGAAACACAAGCTGTCCGATCACCCGTACCGCAAACGGGTAACCGAAAACCAAAATAAACAACAAAACTAATTTCGTTACATCACTTCGACCCCACATCTGCAACCTACCCTCCGCCAAGACGGAACAGGGTCCTCGACTTCTACACCCTTCTTCACAGATCCAAGAAGATCTGTTTAGTGAGGTGTTGCGTGACTGGCCAGAAAAGAGCGCCTCCGTGAGCGGGGGCGGCGAACTCAGAATGGTGGTGATGGTTGCTGAGGGGTGATGGTGAACTCAGACTGTAGCGATTGACACGACATATAGTGTACATGTGTCGTGTGATGGTCCTCGAATAGGACTTCAACTATTATGTGAGTCCCTTTTAAGCTCGAAATGGTTAACCTAGAATGTGTAAAATACAACAAGTCTAATAAGCACTAGATTTGGACTATATTACTTGTAAATAAATATGCAAGATATATAAACAAAGTAATACAAGACTTAAAGCAATAAACAAGTAAAGTGGAACATTATGTATTTTTCATGGGTACTTTATTTATTGATGTTTAAATAAAATACAAGGTTGTTGCGGAATCAAGATAATACAATGAAGTATGTATCCTAAACAACCTATGAGTTACAAATGATCTATATTTGTCAAATAGCTCTTTAGGATCGAGATACTTAAAGTTGTGAAGTATCCCTGTTTAAGATCGAGAGTATTTAGACAAATTCACTTTCATATAAAGTGTATGCTTAAAAAGTATTTATGTCAAGGAAATGACTTTGTATTTATAGGCAACAAAATTCACCAGTGAATTTTGTGCCGTACAAATATGGTTGCATACATTTAATGATCCGACAAAAACATTAAATGTATTGGATAAGAATAAGGATAAAGTCACATCAAGTGCAAGTGTATCCTTATATCCAACCACCTTAACACACGTATACTATGTTAAAGAACAAGTGGATTGTTCTTTGGAAAGTGTGTTAGGCATAAGTCAATCCTTGATATTAGTGTTCAGACTTGCAGGATATAGAACACTAACAATCTTCCAGTGTACAGATCTGGTAAGACTTTCCAGTGGAATCCGCCATTTGTAAAGTCTTCTTCCTTCAGACTTCAGTCTTTGACTTCAGTCAGAATGTCTTCAGTGGAGTAGATCTGGACTGGGGTGAAGTCTTCAGTGAGCTAATCTGGAGAATACTCCAGATTATCTATACAAGTATTTGCTCACTAGTCTTCAATTATTTCTGGACAAATCTTTAAAGGGACTCCAGATTCCAAGTCTGGAGTAGGTCCAGTCGAACATGTTTTCTGGTCAGATCTTCGGTGAGGCTCCAGAAGTCGGGTCTGGAGCAAGTCCAACAAAACATGTTTCTTGACTTATCTTCAATAAGATTCCAGTAGTCCAGTCTGGAGCCAGTCCAGTAACTCTGGACTAAATCTGGACCTAACAAATTCCCCTCTATTTGTTTAGAAATAATGCAAGTATTTTTCAGGCTTATAGATATACAAATTTGTATGCCTGGAAAACACTTGGTCGATTTAAGTCTAAAAATCTAAGTTACTGGAAAACACTTTATAGATCATGAGTGTTTTCAGTTTCATCTTTTAAGTTCTAACTTAGACTAAATCTGGTCATTCTACTTGTAAAATAAAAACTTGCAACTATTATTACTTTTCATCAAAAAGGAAAATAATTACAACTTTCATAAACAAATAATTACAACAAGTACAATGATAAGAGTTCAGGCCCTTCTTCTCGACGTCCTTTCTGGAGCATCTTCAGTAGCCTTCCTCTTAGGAGATGGAGATGATGGAACAGACACTGGTGGTCTCAGACCCAACACAGCTTCCATTTGTTGAATTCTCTTCCAGATCTTCTCAATCCTTTTCATGAAGGCCTTAACATCTGGAGAGAGATCAGTCTTACCTTTAAACGTCATTCCAATCTCCTTCAGTTCAGTCCATCCAAAAGCATGGACTGAAGTATCTTTCCTTTTGTCTGTAAAGTTACCCTCCCTGGTCAACTTCACATTAAATCTGGTCATACCTTGATGAATTTCAGCCAGTTTGATTTCAGCATTTACAATCTTTCTTGCATTGGCCCTGAAATTCATCATTTCTTCATATTTTGCCCTCTGCTTAGCCAACTGAACCAATTCTTCAGTATCCCTGGATACACCACTCTGTTGTCCTTCAGTGAACTGGTGTTCTTGTCTATTTATTCTCAGAGTAGTATCCAGTGGAATGAAGGTGCTACATCACCATCTTTTATAGCCTTTAATTGTCTGGCAGTAAGCTTGGGCAGACCAGTCATCCTCTTCCTGTATTCCAACTCCAGAGCACCAGCATTTCTTCTTATCTTTTTCTGGAGGCTTACCAGCTCCTCCTTTCTCTGTCTGATCAACTCTGGAATTGTAACACCATATATCAATGAGTCATATACCTGTTCTTCTTCAGCATAGAACGAGCGTATATGCACATCATTCAGTGCATCAAGACACTGATGAACTCTGGGATCCTCCTTCATCCTTTTAAAAATTTCAATATTTATGCCAAGTCTTCCAGCATTGTAGGAATCCAGAGTACCCATTGTAGCCATCTCCCTTTGATGGGCCAGCAGTTCATTCTTTTGGTTTGTCTTAAAAATTTCTATCATGATGCACTGTTGATGTAACTTCCTTGAAGTCTCATTGTCAACATCTTCAGTCTGCTCTTCTTCTTCACCAGACACAACCTTTTCCTTTCCTTTAACAGATTTCAATGTTGTAGGAATGTCTGGGAAGGATTCAAACTGGGGCTCACTGGCATCAGTACCAGTAGCCTCTTCTTCAGTAAGCCCGGCTTCAGTGCCATATGCTTGTTGTGCCTTTTGTTTTAGTGTTTGGTCACCAGACGACCTTTCCCCCTTGGAACGATCTCCAGACTTGAGATCATTCCACAATTGTTCAAGCATAATTCTGTCTGGTGGACCAAATGTTGTACCTGGAGTTGTTTCAGACACAACTTTCTTGAGTTCCAGCACTTCCTTCTTCAAATTGTCGATTTCTTCTGGCAAGTGCTTAGGCAACTTCTCATCCAGTACCTTCTCTATTTGGGGTAATACCCCATCATAAATGCTACGAAGAACAGTCCCAGAAACTTCTTCACATAATTCTTTCAACATATTGTTTCTGAACTTCCTTGTACATTCATCACTTATGGTGCTAACAACTGCACCTTGATCCAGTGTGGGTCTACTCTCCAGAGAGCTTACCCTGATAACCAAATTCTGAACATCTTCTTTCAGCCCTGCCAGTTCGCCAGTGACTGCAGTCTGAACAGAAGTAACCAACCTGTTCTCTAATCCCTGGACTGCCACCTTAATTTTTTCAGTGTTGGTGTTTGTGGCCAGTACCAGTTCATCCAGCTTCTCATATACCAGCTTCTCATTCCCAGCGAAGACATTCATCTCTGAAGCAAGGTTATCTGAAAGTAAAGACTTGAAATCTGAAATAACCTGAGATGAAGTCTGGAGTGATCTCTCCAGGTCCGCCACCTTACTTAAAAGGCCTTGGACCTCGGTTGAAGAAGAAGTGGAGAGACCAAGAGTGGAGGGTAATCTGGTCATTAGAGGAACTTGTGCCCAGTCCTCTTCAGTTGCAGCTTCAGACGTTGCAACTGGTGACTCCGGCGCACGAAGAGAAGGTTGAGATTCTGAAGGTTGATTGGTTACTGGAGTGAAGTATGAAGTTGTTTGTGGAATTGAAGGTGGTGGTGGTGGTGGCATGTTTGGTTCTGGTGGTGGTATTTCTGGTGTAGGTGTTGGAATTTCTGGTGGAGGTGTTGGCATTTCTTCTTCTTGTGCTTCTTCACCCAGAAAATTCAAATTAACATCATAGCCTTCAGACATTGGGGAGTCAACATCATCCCATTCTGGCACATCCCCAACTATCTGTTCACTAGACTGTGCACCAGTCTCTACATCTATTTGTTCACCAACCTCAACATTCAAATCCAATGGAGCCTCTTGCTCACCAGAAGCATGTTCTTCAGTCTGAACATCTTCAACAACTTCTTCAACAACTTGAGCAATATCGTCTTGTACAACAGCCTGGACATCAGTATCCACTATCTGTTCAATTTGTACAGTAGAATCAATATTCTCTTCTTCGAAAATAGGAGACCCATCAACATTAATAGTATCACCAGGATGGGTTGATGGATTTACCTGGACTCCACCTCTCATTAGACGCCTATGTGATCTTGGACGTCTGGAAAGCTCAACAATTGCTTGACTTGAACTTTCTGGAGCCACTTGCCCTATGGGTTGTACAGCCTCTATTACCTGTACATCATCACCAGATGGTTCTTCAACATATTGAACCCTATCTGGACCCATTTCAGATGCTTCCCTCTGGAAGGAAAGCATGGACTGAGGAATATCCACCTCATCCACTGGAGACCTAAGATTGACTAGGTCCCTCATATACTCACTCATAGAAAAGTGAGTGGTATCCATATCATACTGGTCGCCAAGTGCATTCTTAAACATTAGTGAAAGGAATCGAATATAAGGAATGAATGGCTTTCTTCCTTTCACTTTTAGGCGCTCAACCAGGTCATCAAATAGAATTTGGGCAAAATCAACCCTTAGCCCAAACCATAAGCAATAGGCAATCTGGAGGTGGGTTTGATTGATCTGGTCTAACCCTCCAGAGCTGCCTCCTAGACACTCAACGATATGCGTGAAGAAATATCTCCACGAATCTGTCAACTTACTCATATAAATAGTCCCCTTTCTGGATAGCTGCCCATGCTCATCCAGTATATCTGTATGCCCCATAAGCCTGCATACTTCCCTTGTGTTGATACCAGTGGGAAGCTCTATTGGCAACTCATTCTGTTCATGATAGCTTAACTGAAGAACAGACCTGAGAAGACTAACTGTGAAACCAAGTGATCTGGTACCTCCCTTTAGAGTATAGTTGATCCTTGAAGTTTCATCGTCATATGTTGCAGTATACCAGAATTCACACAAATATTCATGGTACATCCTACCAGGATTTAATGTCAATGCATCGTACATTGGGCAAGAAAGAAAGAATGAATTTAATCTCCCAATGATCGATTGGGCATCATGAACACTGGACAAAGAGAGTTTTGCCATCCAGTTATTCATATTTATCCTTATGGCACTTGCCTCAAGATTGATGTGAGGTGCCCTGTCAACATTATCCGAAGGAACAAATTCATTTGCAAGCAGATTTCTAAGAGTTCTTGACTGTCTAGGTGCCATTTTGAGAATAGATGAAAATGAAATTGAATATTTTAAGGTTATGATGAAGATTTGATGAAGGAATTGAATGTAAATGGAGTAATTATGAGAGATAAAAATGATTGGAAAATGAATGAAGAAAGAAATAAATGAAGGAATTTGAAAGATTTGGGAGTTATGTTCGAAGTAAATGAAATTGAAAGTGAAAGTGGGTATATATAGGGGAGATAATGTGGAACTCAAACAACTTAAATTTGAAATTATCAAATATAATTTTTGATCGGGTTTTGAGATCCGCATTTAATTATATCACATCACCCATAAATGGTTGATGGTTCACCGCCCACAAAAACTAGCAACTTGTACTTTTTGTTTTCCCAAAGTAAAAAGACCATCATTGTTTTGAAAAATTTGCATGCCACGTAGGATTCATGAGATAAATATCTTTGAAAAAGTTTGCTTACGTGGCACTCACAAAGATCAAGTATTTGAAAATATTATGACAAATTTCAGTGCATCTGGAGGCTGACTAGACACTCCAGTATCACTGGTGGATTAGTCCAGTGAACATGTACTGATGGTACACTGGAGGGACACTCCAGTAAAGTACTTCAGTATGCGCTTTACAGCAAGCATATGAGATTCCTTTGGATTAGACTGATATCTGGCACATAAACATGTTGAAAACATAATATCTGGTCTACTGGCAGTTAAATACATCACTGAACCAACCATGCCTCTATATACAGTGGTGTTCACTGGTTTGCCATCTGGATCCGAGTCCAGTGTCAGTGATGCAGAAATGGGAGTTGGTTTAGATGATGAAGAATTCATATCGAATTTCTTTAAAAATGCCATCATTGTTTTGTTTAATCTGGAGTCCAAGAAAATATGTTAATTCACCCATCAAACTCATTTCGTATTCAGTGGACATGATTTTTGAAAATTTCTTGCACATGTTTTCATCAGTAGACCCAAAAATTATATCATCAACATAAATTTGTACCATTAACAGATTACCTTTCTCATGAAGAATGAACAAGGTATTGTCAATTGCACCTCGTTTAAAGCCATTTTTCAACAAATGTTTAGTCAGAGTATCATACCAGGCACGTGGGGCTTGTCTGAGGCCATATAGCGCTTTGTCCAGACGATATACCCAATGTGGATGCTTGTCATCAACGAAACCTGGAGGTCGTCTGACGTAAACTTCTTCTTCAAGCTTTCCATTCAAGAAAGCACTCTTTACGTCCATCTGGTAGACCTTGAACTCATGATTGACAGCGAATGCTAAGAAAATTCTGATCGCTTCAAGTCTAGCCACTGGAGCAAAAGATTCATCAAAGTCGACATCTGACTGGCAGTAGCCTTGTGCTACCAGTCTGGCCTTGTTTCTTATTACGTGGCCATCTTCATCTACTTTGTTTCTGAAGACCCATCTTGTTCCAATTGGTTCTTTCTTTCCAACTGGGAAAGGAACCAGATACCAGACTTTGTTCCTTTCAAACTGGTGAAGCTCTTCTTACATAGCAGTCACCCAGTTTGGATCTTCCAGAGCCTCGTCAATCTTCTTAGGTTCTATCAAAGATAGAAAACTGACGTATAAACATTGATCACTGGAGGCTCTTCTGGTATGAACACCACGACTGGAGTCACCTATGATCTGATCAACAGGATGAGCTTTTGTCCATCTGGAGTACTGACCAGGATTGTTACTGACAACAATATCAGTGCAAGAATTCAGTTGAGTCTCCTCTGAAGTTGCTTCAGGAGGAGGTTCTTCATAAACTACTTCAACATCTTCATATGATTCATTTAAATCACGATTTGCATCATGAAATTCTTCATATGAAGGCATTTCTTGTAGTACTGGTTCAGTTTGGTCACCAGAAGACATTTCTGGTAAGTGCTCAACTGACACTGATACTGGGGGAGTAGTACGCACATCTGATCCAATATTAATTTCAGAGGGTAGTTTGAAAATAATAGAAGGATAGAATGGAGTACTACTGGAGATTTTCTTTTTCTGAACAGGTTCCAGATCAGGATGACTGGAAACTGTGTCTGGTGAATCATCCATTTTGTCGTTTATTGGATCAGATTCACAAAAGACAATTGGAGTAACTGGGGGAGTGTCAAGGGCTGGCTTCTTGTTGATTGCAGCATTTGATTCATCGAATGTTACATGAATTGACTCATGGACCTTCTCCAGTCTCTTGTTATAGACTCTGAAGGCCTTGCGAATGGCTGAATAGCCTAAGAAATACCCTTCATCAGCTTTGGCATCAAATTTGCCTAACTGATTGGAGTCGTTCAGGATGTAAACTGGACATCCAAAAACGTGAAAATAACCAATATTTGGTTTTCTATTTCTCAAGACTTCATAGGCTGTCTTTTTGTGTCTTTTAATGTACACTGATCGATTCTGGGTGTGGCAAGCAGTTGCAATTGCTTCCGCCCATAAACTGGTAGACAGTCCAGATTCAGCAAGCATACTCCTGGCAGCTTCTATCAGCGTTCGATTTTTCCTTTCCACCACTCCATTCTGTTCTGGAGAGCGGGCTGAAGAGAAGTTCTGGGAGATGCCAGTGTCAGTACAGAATGACTCCAGAGTTGCATTCTGGAATTCTGTTCCATTGTCACTTCTTAACTGACACACTTTTCGACTGTACTTGAGCTCAATTTGCTTGATAAGACTGATGATTTCAGCAGCAGCTTCACTTTTGGACCTCAGAAAGATCACCCAACAATATCTGGAGAATTCATCTACTATCACCAGGGTGTATCTTTTACCAGCACGAGTCTGAACGTTCACTGGACCAAATAGGTCCATATGAAGCATATGAAGAGGTTCAGAAATGCTGAAATTCTGTCTGGTCTTGAAACTGGTACGCTTTTGCTTACCCATCTCACATCCTGGACATGGTCTTTCCTTTTTGAAGGAAACTGAAGGTATCCCATCTACAAGTTGTTTTCTGGACAACTTGTTAATGTTTTTGAAGTTTAAATGGGATAACCTTTTATGCCATAACCAGTTTGTGTCTTCATCAGCTTGAGTATAGAAACACTGCTCTGAAGGAGAGTTTTCCATATCCATCACGTACACATTCCCTTTCCTGGGAGCAATCAACACTACCTTCCAGTCCTTGTTGAATACAATGCCCTGAGCAACATTGAATAAGACTTGATAGCCATCGTCACACAGTTGACTTACACTGATCAAGTTATATTTCAAACCATTCACAAATGCAACTCGTCTGAACTTGACTTGTCCATTGTTCAGAACACCATATCCCTCAGTCTTTCCACAACCATCATTTCCAAAAGTGATGGAGGGTCCATCAGAAATGGTGAACTCCTCCAGTAGGGTCTTACATCCAGTCATCGTCCTGCCAGCTGCACTGTCAAGATACCAGATATATTTCTTTCGATCGCCCTACACATACACCAGATTTTGATCAGTTAGATTTGGGAACCCATCGACTGATGGGTTCACTGGAGCCTCCCTTATAGGTTCCAGGGGCAATCTGGTCTAGCTCACTTTCTTCAACAGTGGTCTTAGTTGAAAAGACCACTGGGGTTGATAGATTTGAAACCTTTTCATTTTTCTCAACTGGAGAAATAAATTTGTTTTTCTTTGAAAAAGGTTTTGTATTTTGTCTAGGGCCAGATGAAGTACCCTCAATAAAGTTTAATCTTGCATTAAAACTTTGTGATTGACGAGTCAGAATTTGAATCTGGCTCTCTATCCTGGACAAAATATTTTGTTCAGATGATACCTTAGCCTTTCCAGTCCAAGGCTTTGGTAAGGGATTGGTCTGAGGCAAAGGTCTATTCTGCTTCACCTTTTTAACTAGAGCAGTCATCTGGACAGCTCCAGTCTTAACCTCTGGAGATTGAACTGCGTAAAAGTTGGTCTTAGGAGTTACAGGCTTATCATAAACAGTTGTGGGCCTGAACACCTCTGGTAATCGATCGATTACTGGTATTAAAGATGCTATATGTGTATTTCCATCTAAATATGCACGTTTTTGAGCAGGAAATTGTTTTAATACAGCATCATATGGCTTTTTGGTTTCTAGCCATGATTTTATTACCAGTTTTTCTTTCTCTAAAATGATCTCAAGATCTTGTTTTTCTTGGATCAATTGTTCAGTTACCAGAACCTGGGCTTGAAATGACAGTTCAATGTCTTGAAGTTCTTTTAATTTTGATTTTAAAGCATTTATTTCAGAAGAATCTGTTTCTAGACCATTTACACCATCAGATCTAACAGTTTCTACAAAAATTAAATCAGAATTAAGAGCTTCAGCAATGTCCAATTTTAGTTCTTGGTCAGTTGCATTATTATAATCACTAACCTTTTTAATAACAATGTCCACCCATCGTCCAGATGTGACATCTTCCTTCACCAGGTCTCTTCGTCTGCCAGAGCCATGTAACAGCAATCTCTTTCCTCTTCTTCATCAGCAGATGAGTCATCAGAAGGAACCCACTTCTCTTCAGTCGTTGCAATCATGCACTTATTATTTGTTTCCATTTGTTGTGCCATGAGAGCAATTTGGGCCTTAAGCTTTTTATATTTCAAACCATTCACAAATGCAACTCGTCTGAACTTGACTTGTCCATTGTTCAGAACACCATATCCCTCAGTCTTTCCACAACCATCATTTCCAAAAGTGATGGAGGGTCCATCAGAAATGGTGAACTCCTCCAGTAGGGTCTTACATCCAGTCATCGTCCTGCCAGCTGCACTGTCAAGATACCAGATATATTTCTTTCGATCGCCCTACACATACACCAGATTTTGATCAGTTAGATTTGGGAACCCATCGACTGATGGGTTCACTGGAGCCTCCCTTATAGGTTCCAGGGGCAATCTGGTCTAGCTCACTTTCTTCAACAGTGGTCTTAGTTGAAAAGACCACTGGGGTTGATAGATTTGAAACCTTTTCATTTTTCTCAACTGGAGAAATAAATTTGTTTTTCTTTGAAAAAGGTTTTGTATTTTGTCTAGGGCCAGATGAAGTACCCTCAATAAAGTTTAATCTTGCATTAAAACTTTGTGATTGACGAGTCAGAATTTGAATCTGGCTCTCTATCCTGGACAAAATATTTGTTCAGATGATACCTTAGCCTTTCCAGTCCAAGGCTTTGGTAAGGGATTGGTCTGAGGCAAAGGTCTATTCTGCTTCACCTTTTTAACTAGAGCAGTCATCTGGACAGCTCCAGTCTTAACCTCTGGAGATTGAACTGCGTAAAAGTTGGTCTTAGGAGTTACAGGCTTATCATAAACAGTTGTGGGCCTGAACACCTCTGGTAATCGATCGATTACTGGTATTAAAGATGCTATATGTGTATTTCCATCTAAATATGCACGTTTTTGAGCAGGAAATTGTTTTAATACAGCATCATATGGCTTTTTGGTTTCTAGCCATGATTTATTACCAGTTTTTCTTTCTCTAAAATGATCTCAAGATCTTGTTTTTCTTGGATCAATTGTTCAGTTACCAGAACCTGGGCTTGAAATGACAGTTCAATGTCTTGAAGTTCTTTTAATTTTGATTTTAAAGCATTTATTTCAGAAGAATCTGTTTCTAGACCATTTACACCATCAGATCTAACAGTTTCTACAAAATTAAATCAGAATTAAGAGCTTCAGCAATGTCCAATTTTAGTTCTTGGTCAGTTGCATTATTATAATCACTAACCTTTTTAATAACAATGTCCACCCATCGTCCAGATGTGACATCTTCCTTCACCAGGATCTCTTCGTCTCCCAGAGCCATGTAACAGCAATCTCTTTCCTCTTCTTCATCAGCAGATGAGTCATCAGAAGGAACCCACTTCTCTTCAGTCGTTGCAATCATGCACTTATTATTTGTTTCCATTTGTTGTGCCATGAGAGCAATTTGGGCCTTAAGCTTTTTATATTTCAATTTATAGCTATCATCAGGCTTATTATTAGAAGAGAATGGACCAGGCTTGGATGCAAACTGGTTGGACCTGCACTCTTTCATGAAATGACCCTTTTTGCCACACTTAAGCATGTCAAATTGGTCTTGTCAGTGGAAGAACTGGATGCAAATTGTCCAGATGGCTTATTTGCTCTTGCTTTAAAACGGTTAAACGTTTTAGCAATCATTGCAACAAGGTCATCATCTTCAGTTTCATCACAACAGTCTGGAGAGATTTGACTGGTTTCTCCAGAATCCATGAGTTCAGACACCATCTTCTTCATAGAAAATACATTCTCAGAAGATATCAGTGTTGTACCTTGTGGTTCAGTATGACTGACCACATTAGGAGAACTGGAGGCATGGTTATAGGCATCTCGTTCTGCAACCACTCTCTGAGCTTGATTTTCTTCAGTGTACCTGAAAGCTCCATAAAGAGTTGAGAGAGTGTGTGTGTGCAGAGTTTTTCCTTGTCGTAAGACTAGGATCATATGAGACCATTTGGTGGGAAGAATGTCACAGAATTTCTCCAGAAGTATATCCTTATCCTTCTCAACCCCAAGACCTCTCAGTTGGTTTATGATACTCATAAATCTGGTGTAAGTACCAGTGAGAGACTCGTTAGGTTGAGCAAAAAAAGACTCATACCTTTTGTTTAAGGAGACCTTTCTGGTGACAATGGTGTCATCTCCTCCTTCATGTTGGTTAAGAAGCTCATCCCACATGGTTTTGGCACTAGAAAAAGAACTAGTGTGGGAATGAGGGTTTCTGGAACGGCCCCGAGGATCATGTTTTTAAGGAGGGTGTCTAGATTCACCAATCTCCTCTCCTCTTCTGACCAATGTTCCTCCCTCTTTTCCCTTCCCCTTCTAGATCCAGAAGGATCAAGAAGTGGATTGAGAAGTGATGTAGGCACATAAGGTCCTTCATTTAAAATCTCCATCATGTTCCTCTCAATACCAGTAACATGCAAAACCATCCTAGCCTTCCACGTACCAAATTCATCACTGTTCCCACTGAATTTAGGAACAGGATTATTTGAGTAGTGCACATGCACGTGTGGAGAAGCAGGAGTAGGAGGAGGAGAGGTGGATTAGTGTTATTAACATTTTGTGGTTCATTTTGATCATTAATATTTACATTAGGATCGGGACCAAGACTAAAACCTTGTGTATTTTCTTGGTTAGCCATCAAGAAACAGATCTAGGCAATGTTTAGCCTTCTGCTCTGATACCAAATGTGAGTCCCTTTTAAGCTTGAAATGGTTAACCTAGAATGTGTAAAATACAACAAGTCTAATAAGCACTAGATTTGGACTAGTATTACTTGTAAATAAATATGCAAGATATATAAACAAAGTAATACAAGACTTAAAGCAATAAACAAGTAAAGTGGAACATTATGTATTTTTCATGGGTACTTTATTTATTGATGTTTAAATAAAATACAAGGTTGTTGCGGAATCAAGATAATACAATGAAGTATGTATCCTAAACAACCTATGAGTTACAAATGATCTATATTTGTCAAATAGCTCTTTAGGATCGAGATACTTAAAGTTGTGAAGTATCCCTGTTTAAGATCGAGAATATTTAGACAAATTCACTTTCATGCAAAGTGTATGCTTAAAAAGTATTTATGTCAAGGAAATGACTTTGTATTTATAGGCAACAAAATTCACCAGTGAATTTTGTGTCGTACAAATATGGTTGCATACATTTAATGATCCGACAAGAACATTAAATGTATTGGATAAGAATAAGGATAAAGTCACATCAAGTGCAAGTGTATCCTTATATCCAACCACCTTAACACACGTATACTATGTTAAAGAACAAGTGGATTGTTCTTTGGAAAGTGTGTTAGGCATAAGTCAATCCTTGATATTAGTGTTCAGACTTGTAGGATCTAGAACACTAACAATCCTCCAGTGTACAGATCTGGTAAGACTTTCCAGTGGACTCCGCCATTTGTAAAGTCTTCTTCCTTCAGACTTCAGTCTTTGACTTCAGTCAGAATGTCTTCAGTGGAGTAGATCTGGACTGGGGTGAAGTCTTCAGTGAGCTAATCTGGAGAATACTCCAGATTATCTATACAAGTATTTGCTCACTAGTCTTCAATTATTTATGGACAAATCTTTAGAGGGACTCCAGATTCCAAGTCTGGAGTAGGTCCAGTCGAACATGTTTTCTGGTCAGATCTTCAGTGAGGCTCCAGAAGTCGGGTCTGGAGCAAGTCCAGCAAAACATGTTTCTTGACTTATCTTCAATAAGATTCCAGTAGTCCAGTCTGGAGCCAGTCCAGTAACTCTGGACTAAATCTGGACCTAACATATTAGACCAAAACGGGTTTAAGTCGTCGGAAAAGAAGGCTGCTAGAAAAGGATCGCCAGTGAGGGTCGAAAACCCGGGCAAAGAAAAGACCCGGCAGAGATTAGACCCAACGGAATAAGATCATCTTCGTCGGCAAGTCAGAAAACTATTGAGCGCAGCCGTGAGGACTGCTCATATTGAACTCTGGCTGTGATAGTGTGGAAGACATGGTGGATCGTGTGTCGATCCTTGGATGGCTTAAGCGTAGTCTCATCGGAACTGTGGAAGCCGGCAGGAAAGACTATCGGCAAGGGAGACAAGTGGTATTGTTTCATCTTGATTGTTTTCTTTGAAAAAGAAGTATGGTGGATGAAGAAGATGCAACTGCAATGGATATGGTTCTCTATATGAGAAAAAAGGAAATTGTTGAGACATGTTTCTTTTTTAATGAAAGAAATCTTGGAATGGGAAATTGTAATCACGTGATGATGGTGTGACCAAAAGTGAGGCCAAGCACTCACAAGAAAAGAAGAAAAAGAAAATAAAAAAAAGGAAGGTGGAGTACAGTGGTGACAAAGAAAAAGTCTTGCAAGATATAAGTAAATCACGTGTAATGTGATTTCTTTGTAGTCTTTATCACCTTTTCATGAACATCAATATTTGTACATTTGTAGTACAAATATCACGTGAAGGTGCTCCCACAAAAGACAAAAAAAGTCAGGTTCAAACATTTGAACCCGCGAGAGAAAAAATCAGGATCAAATCGTTGAACCCACAAGAAAAGAAAAGTCAGGTTCAAATCTCTGAGCCTGCAAGAAAAGCAAAAATTCCAACTTGAGGGGGAGTGTTAAAGAAGTAAGAAATATACCTGTATTTTTTTTAGGGGGAGATATAGGTATATAAAGAAGCGAAGGCGGTATCTCAACAACCAAACAAAAGGCTACCATGAAGAAGGCGACAGCTCAAACCAAAAGATACCATGTCCAAAGGCGGTATCTCACAAACAAAATTGTGAGACTACCATGTTGAAGACGGTATCTCAAATCAAGTCTACCATGTCTGAAGAAGGCGGTAGCTCAAATCAAAAACTACCATGTCTGAAGAAGGCGGTAGCTCAAATCAAAAACTACCATGTCTGAAGAAGGCGGTAGCTCAAATCAAAAACTACCATGTCTGAAGAAGGCGGTAGCTCAAATCAAAAACTACCATGTCTGAAGAAGGCGGTAGCTCAAATCAAAAACTACCATGTCCGAAGAAGGCGGTAGCTCAAATCAAAAAACTACCATGTCCGAAGAAGGCGGTAGCTCAAATAAAAAACTACCATGTCTGGATGTGGTAGCTCAAGTCAAACTCAAAATCAAAAGCAAAAATCAAAAGCAATTCAAGTTGAATATTGGTGATCCCACTATTCAACTTGAGGGAGAGTGTTAGAAAGAAGAAAAGATTTAAGGGATCAGCTTTACATCTTTTCCCAATTTAGAAGATCTCTTACTTATTACGGAGATAATTACCATCAAAGCATTAATTGTATTTCCGTAATTAAATCATCTCACTTCTGTATAAATAGGGGCAGAATTCTATTGTATTATCAAGCAGTAACAATGTAGTCTTCAAATATCAATCGTTATCTTTGTTCTTGATAATAAATCTTTTATTTTTCTTTTATTTTTCAATCTCAATTGTTATCAACTACCTCGTTTATCGATATCCTTCATGGCCTTAAAATTCTCGAAATAGTTGGATGGCAGATGACCAGTAAACAAGTTTCCAGAGATATCAAGGATTCGTAATTTAGGAAACGGGAGCTGACTTCTTGAAGTGTTAACCGGTCCATGAAGTCTACCAGATTTCAAAACAAGAACTTGTAGTTGTGGAAGAGTGTCAAGCCATTGGGGAAACACGTCGCTTATCATGTGTTTTCCAAGATCTAAAACTTGTAGACGACTGCAATTCTTTAGGCTTCGTGACACTAGACCTTGTAATCGATTTTCATAGAGATTTAGGCTAGTCAATCTACTACACCACTGATCATATTATTCGAAACATGAAAAAAACCCAATGATTTTGATCTGCAAATTGAAGAGTGAATTTGTTGTTCCATTGTATTGTTCTTGATAGAATAAGCAACTATGTTAATAGGTACTTTTGGGAGAGTTCCATGAAACATGTTGTCATCAAGGAGGAGATAGCGAAGGGACGTTAAGTTACCAATAGAATTAGGGATTGGACCTGAAAGTAGATTTCTTGAGAGATACAACTCATCTAAACCACTTGCATTACCAATTTCTGGTGATATGGGACCAGAGAATAAATTATCACTCGCTGTGAATCTCTCAATTAACTCACCAACTCGTGGTAAAGGACCAGAGAGCTTGTTCCTATCAATCAAAAGACTACTGATTTTACTTAAGTTAAATTCCTTAGGAAACTCACCACTTAGATTGTTTGAGTACACGTACAATCTTTCGAGCCTAGTGAAGTTTCTAAAGGAATCCGGGATTTTACCAATGAGATTATTATCAGAAATTTGTAGATCCATGAGTTCGTAAGCATCACCAAGTTCTGATGGTATTCTCCCAGAAAGCTTGTTACCATAAAGATAGAAAAAATGCATAGTAGTTAAATTTCCTAACGAAGATGGGATCTCACGGGTCAGATTGTTAGACGAAAAGTATAGATTTTCAAATTTCCTTGATAGCATCCCAATTTCTTTTGGTATTGTTCCAGAAAGACGGTTTTGAAGGAGGTAAAGGTGAACTAAGTTGGTCAATTTCCCTATAACTTTTGGGATATCACCAGTAAGGTTATTTGAATGTAAATAAAGAAATTTTAGAGAACTTGACATTCCCAATTCATAAGGAATCACCCCCGTGAAATTATTGAGAGACAAGTCAAGATGTTTGAGTTGGGAAGAATTGAATACATTAGAAGGAATAGGCCCAAAGAGGAAATTGTCAGAAAGATCTAAAACTTGAAGATTTTGAAATGATGCGAAATCAAAATAGCTTAGATCAACACTTAGATTGTTTGAGGACACGTACAACCTTTCGAGCCTAGTGAAGTTACTAAAGGTTTCCGGGATTTTACCAATGAGATTATTATCAGAAATCTGTAGGTCCATGAGCTCGTAAGCACCGTCAAGCTATGATGGAATTGTCCCATTAAGCTTGTTATGGTAAAGATAGAGAAAATGCAAACTAGTTAAATTTCCTAAAGAAGATGGGATCTCACCGGTGAGATTATTTGATGAGAAGTCAAGGTTTTCAAATTTCCTTGATAGCATCCCAATTTCTTTTGGTATTGATCCAGAAAGATTGTTTTGAAGAAGGTATAGGTGAACTAAGTTAGTCAAGTTGCCTATACTTTTTGGGATATCACCAGTAAGACTATTTGACTCTAGATAAAGAAATTCTAGATATCCTAACATTCCTAATGTGGCAGGAATCACCCCCGAGAAGAGATTGAGAGACAAGTCAAGATGTTTGAGTTGGGAAACATTGGATATATTAGAAGGAATAGGCCCAAAGAGTGAATTGTTATAAAGTTCTGTAAAAATAATTTGTGAAACATATAGATAATGTTGGATGATTCTAATATGAGAACATAATTTTAATGAAAGAGCTGAAAGATTGATTAATAAACATAAAAGGTTTAATACAAGAAGTTTTGATGAACAAACCCTAAAGCCACAAACGATTACATCGAAATAATTTTGGAAGAACACACAACGGTAATAATAAGAAAACGGCTGAGGGAATGTTGATTTTCCTAGGTTTCCATTGCAGAAAATATATAGAAGGGGATTATAACAGCTTCAGTCCTCTTCCTTTCTTCTTGTGCCTTTCCAGTCCCTCTCTTTTATAATCTTCAGGAGTTGACATCTTTAGTCCTTAAAGTCCAAATAGCAGCACCTCAAGTCCATGCACATATTATTATTCCTGCATATCTAATAAACCAAATAAGTAACAATTAAGTTGATAAATTTAACACCCCCCCACAACTTAATTGTGGAAGATGTCAATAAACCCAAGCATAGAACATAAAGTGTTATGCTGAACATGAGATAAACCCTTTGTAAATATGTCAGCAACATTATAGTCAGATGCAACTTTAATGATCTCAATGACTCCAGCAACAATTTTTTCTCTATTAAAGAACAAGTCAAGCTCAAAGTGATTAGTCTTTTCATGAAATACAGGATTGGCAGCAATTCTGCATTGCTGCCTTACTGTCACATTTAATTTGAACAGTTTCATGATAATGAATACCAAAGTCTTTGAGGACTTTTAATACCCAAATGATTTCACATGTAACAGAGGCTAGAGCTCTAAACTTAGCCTCTGCTGAAGATCTGGATATTGTAGATTGCTTCTTACTTTTCCAATAAATCAAGGAACCACCTAAGAAAAGATTAAACCAGTAATGCTTTTCCTGGCAGTCACCTTCTTGGCCCAATCAGAATCCACAAAGGCACTAAGGACTAAGGGTGTGTTTCCCTTAAAGAAAACACCCTTTCCTGGTGAGCCTTTCAAATACATGAGCACTCTCAAAGCCAGTTTGAGATGTGTTTCATGAGGATCATGCATGAACTGGCTTAAAATATGCACAACATAAGATATATCGGGTCTAGTGAGTGTAAGGTAAATAAGCTTACCAACAAGCTTCTGATACTCTGTAATGTTGTCTAAGGGTTTATCAGAATCATCATTGGGAGAGAACACAAAATTAGAATCAATAGGAGTATTTGATGGCTTGCATCCAAGTAATCCAAATTCTGAGATTAAATCTAAACAATATTTTCTTTGTGACATGCAAACACCATCTTTGGTATCAATAACCTCAATACCTGATGTGCAAAATCGAGTTTTAAATTCATAAACAAGAAATACCGATTTTACTACCTAATGCACACTCTCGGACAGTGGACCCGTTCGTGTATAGTATAGATAAATGGTAAGTCAGGATCGATCACAGGGACTAAGTAAGCAATTGTTCAAATAAAGTAGTTCAAGTAGAAATGGGGGTTTTATGACCGAATTGTCACTTTGCTCAACTTAAAGTAAAAGAAGAATAATTAAATTCGGTATTACCGGGGCAGGGTTCGTCTGAAGAAGAAGGTAAAAATAATTTGTATGACAATAATTTAAAAGGCATCCATCTTGATTTCGCTCAACAATACGCTCAGATTGCACATAAATGAAGTTCAAATCCAAATTAAGTTGATTAAAATAACCGAGACTCAAATAAAGCACCAACCCCGTACCCGTCAAGTTAATGACATCATTTGACTCTCTTGCTTAAACTAGTTTCGTTACGAAGACCGGTACCCCAAGACATCTTTTATAACTTCCCTAATCAAACAATTGTTTTGGTTATTTAAATAACAATTATACCTATCGATTGTACCCAACCGTTAACACATTTCCCCCTATTATCATTGAATGATTATCTACCGTACCCGTTATAGATCCAATTATTTGTACCCAAATAATCAAAACGACATATACGCAATCAATAATTACCATTAAAGTCGCACATATATCACCAATCAATCCAAGATAAATTAAAAGGAAGAAATACGCTAAGATCACGATACAACGTTAAATGAAATCAACATTGAATTATAAAAATTGTGTAATCCTTACATATTGTCTCACTACATCAAGATGGATGATAAAGTGATTAGCTACTCATAGCAAGATAAATAACACTAACAATTATTAATATAAAATAATTCATAATAATAATGTGTAAGTCCCAACTCAATAGATGGTACTACCTGAAGATACCTCAATGTCGATGGTGGAGTTACTTTGCAATATAAGCACTGAACTGGAGACGACCAGTTACATGAGTATATACCAAGTTCTAGATAGATTACTTATTTAAGTGACAATAAGTAAAGAACAATGCAATAATACAAATAACTTGTAAAGTAAATTGGTGAGACAATATGTAATTTTCAAGTGTTATTTATTTATTAATGTTAAATAAATTACAAGGTTGTTGCGGAACCAAGATAATACAAGAATGTAAATATCCTAACAACCTATGAACTACAATTGATCTACACTCGGAATTTCTCTAAACAATCGAAACACTTAAAGTTGTGAAATGTTCCTTTTTACGATTGAGAGAATATTGCACAAGTTCACCAAGAATATTGCAGTTATGCAAAGTGTGAAGTTTTCACTTGTTGTTCTTGTTGTGCAATGACTTGTATTTATAGGCAAAGTTAACATTGGGATGTTAACTTTGGCCGTACAAATATGGTTGAGAGCATTTAAGGAATAACATTTAATTCCTTAAAATGCAGTGTAAAGTTGCAGGATAAAGCAACTTTATTCAACCAGCTTTATGTACCTTTTTGTATTTAAATAATAAGATAATTCTTATTATCCGGGTAAAATCACATAAAGCACAAAAGTCAATTCCTCGTAATCAGTGTAAAGCTTTGTAAGGGATTTCCATTGATGGTCTCCAGTTTGTAACTGACTAGAATGTCAACTGGGCTTCGCTGCCATTATCATTCTCTATCTTCCACTTGTTGTCTTCGACTTCAACTGGAAGGATTCTTCAACTGGTCATTTCTCAACTGGAGGAAGTCTTCAGTTGCGTTAACTGTACGATGCAACTGGACTTCAATATATTTCTGGACAAATCTTCTGGGTCTCCAGTTTCACTGGGTCTCCAGGTGCAACTGAGACTGGCCAGTTTACCAGTAAACTGGTCCTAACAAATTCCCCCTATTTGTCTAGAAATATTGCCAAGTCTTTTTCAGTTCTTGTATCTGTACAAGTGTGAACTGGAGAGACTTGTTCGATTTAAATCTATCTAAGTTTTCCAAGGCATTTTTATAGATCAATAAATGCCTTGGGTTTTTCTTTTAGGTTTGTTAGTTTTAATCTATTATCTACCTTGTGGTTACAAACTGGTAACTTCATTTATACAAGGAAATTAAATTTATACAAGTTACAGAATGTAAATACAACTATAAGTAGATAACTGAAAAGAGAACTTAATGAGATGGCCCTTCGCCAGTTCTTCTTCTCTTGGTCACTGAAGAGATAGGTTGTGAGTCTTCAGGGTCAATATTCAACTTTAGCTCCAGATTTTCTTTGTGTTGAATCTTTCCCCTTAGGAAGTTCACCCATGCTTTCTCAAACCTATTCTTTTGTGCCTTGGCAAACAAAACATTCACCATTTCAACCCATTCACTGAACCCATACTGCATTGCACCAGGATTGTCAGTTTTAACCAGTGGCCCTCTGGTATAACTAACTTCAACTTGAAAGTGCTTGGTGCCTAGTTGATTGTTACATTAACACCATTAATAGTCCCACTATGTCTTCTGGTTGTCATGATCTGGGAGTAATAGCTTCTTGCTTCAGATTCATTTGATATTTTAGTACTCCCAGCACCAGCAGCCAGTACAGCGGACTTGATGTCTTCATTTGATACCTCGCCAGTTGGTTCAACAAACGTGCTAAGGTCAGCATCTCTGGTCAGTGGTCTTCTTGGTTGAGGGATTCTCCTTGGTGGATTCAATACCCTTTTCACAACCTTCTTAACATTTGCAATTCTTTTTAGAATCCCACTGGCCCTATTCTCTTTAGCCTTCTCCACTGATATATTCAAACTTCTGGCATCAAATTCAGCTTCATCATCAGGATAGTGTCTGTCCAGTTTAACATCAAGCATTTCTTTCAACTGGTCAACTATCCTGGGATCATTCTTAACTCTGGCATACTCCTCCTTAGTGATTCCCAAAAGATTAGCATCACTCATATCAAGCAGTTTGATCTGTGCAAGATGTGCTCTGGCTTCAACTTGGTTGGCTTGTTTCATTTTCTTTCTTTCTTTTATTTGATTACCAAGTCTAGCCAGTTGTTTGCTTACACTATCAGAAACTAGAGGAAGTATATCAGCATTGCCAGTTTCTAACATTGGTACATCAGTGGCCGACTGGGCAGATACATCAACTGCTAAACATTTTCCTTTATCCAAAACATTCCCCCTATCACCTACATCACCAGTTTCAACAACTCTTTGCTCACCAGCTTCAGTACTGGCAGCCACAATCAATTCTCTTCCAGATGGAGTGCTTTCAGTTTGCCAGATTGTTGCAGCCAGTGACCAACTCATTCAGCTTCTTTAACACCAAGTCTTCATTAGATGAAAACTTGTTAATCCCCAGATCAACCACTTTAATATTGGTCAAGTGATCCTTGTGGTATCTGGAGAAAGACTTGGTATTTTTGTCAAGTGTCTTTTGAATCTCCTCCACCCTGGTGAGAAGGTTTTGGAGATCGGCTTGTACAGAGACAACTTGACTGTCCAGTGACGGAGGAGAAGGTGTCACTGGACCAGCAGCAGTTTCTACTGGAGCAACTGGAGGAGGCAAACTTAGAGAAGTCTCCCCAGTTGTCAGTCTAGTAGTTGAAGAAATAATAGGAGTGGTGGTAGAAGAAAGGACTTGAATATCAATGTGTTGTTCATGCTGAGAATGCTCAGGTGTGAACAACGGCGGCGGTGGGGGTGGCATTTCTCGAAGAAGTGAGAATTGCCCAGTTGGTGAAGGAGCCATACGTCTGTTTCAAGACATATAGTTATAAGATGGGAATGGTATATATGTAGGCTCATTTTGTTGGGAGGGTGAAAGTGAAATTGATGCATCTGGAAGCGAGACTGGAGATGAAGGGTTTTGATCTGGTACAGCAGAATCAAAAATCTCCAAGTCTGTTTCAGTACCTTCAGAATCCGAAGACTCTATAAGGATTTCCTCGTCATTAACATTCATGTCCAGATCCATGAATGTAACTGAGGGCTGACCAGAAGGGTCAGTCTCCAGATGACCTTCCCCAGTTTCCTGGATGGGTGCATCTGTTGGAGGATCAGATACCGAGGTATCTTCACCAGGAATAAAGGTTATTGGGGTTGCTTCAGTTATGGTTGCTCTATCCTCAACCACAACATTAGACGAACTGGAGGGTCCCTCATTATTTTGAGGCCCGCCCAGTTGTCTTTCTGACTCACCTTCAATTGGTGCATCAGTTTTAGCGAATGCCAGTTGCATTCGATCTGGAATCTCGACCTTTCCAGCTTCAGATACTAGAGAGTCTAAATTCCTCAACAAATCTGGCACAGTGTATGGTGAATCTGTGCTTGAGTATGCTTCACTACCCAGAATTTGTTGAAAGCAGAGAGAGAGAAACCTTGAGAAGGGGATACAAACTCCCCTGGTGCCCTTCAGTTTTTGTACTAGGCTTCTGAACAAGATATCGGCAAAGTCTACTCTCAATCCATTCCATAAGCAGTATGCCATCTCTGCTTGTGAGGAGTTAATCTGGTCAAGACCACCAGAACTCCCACCCATACTCTCCACCAGGTGGATGAAAAAGTACCTCCATGAAGGTGTAAGACCCTTCATGGTCATCGCACCCTTCGTCTTCAAAACCCCATTCTCCAAGCACTCCTTATGTCCCATTTCAAGGAGGACTTGGTGAAAATTAACGTTTGGGGGCAAGACAACTGGAGATTCACCCTCTCTCCAGTAGTTGAGGTGTAAGGCATCCCTCAACACATCAGCGGACAAGGTACACTGGATTGTTCCACCTTTTAATGTGAAAGTGATGGAGGAACAATCTGAAGAAAGAGTGGCAGTGTACCAAAACTCACACAAGTAGTCGTGAAACATCTTGCGTGGGTTTAGAGAGAATGAGGGTCCAATTGGAGAATCCTTCAAAAAGCTTTGGATTCTTCCAATAAGGGTATTGGACCCTTGAGATCCTTGTAAGTTTGCCATCGGATTATTTGGATTGAGTTTGATGACCGAAGCGTTACTAGGAGCACCAGACGCCGGTTTGACATCTGGTGAAGGAGCATATGGAACAGTCAAGAGAATTACATCTCTTGAACGGGATGATCTAGGTGCCATTGGAAAATGAAATTGAAATTTAGGAATTAGGGTTCTTGATTTATGAAGCAGAGAGAGAAATGAAGCAATTTTAGATGATTGGGAAGTAAATGAAAGAATGTGAAGGAAAGTAAATGTGTTCGGAGTAAATAAGGGTATTTATAAGGAATTCAAGATCCCAATGTAATACCAAAAAATTATATTTTATTAACAAAATCAATTTTGTAGATATTTTTACAAAATAAGTTTGAATTTTGAAATAAAAACATAATTTACCATGTCAGCATTAAATGCTACGACGGCTTATCTTACCCACGCGCCCACTCACTTTTTATTTTCCCAATACAAACAGTTGTCAAATACCAAAATGACTTTAAACACGTCAGATGACGGTATCAAGTGGTTTAAAACACTCAAGTACCATCACGTGTCACACATATTGACCAAGTATTTCTAACGTTATAAAAAAAATTGAGACAAGACTGAATCTGGTCACTGGAGGATCAGTCCAGTGCCAGTTTCCAACTGGAGAGTTCTCCAGTTGCCATTTTTAAACAAAAATGAATTTTAGTCAGAAAATTATTTTGAGTCTTTCCCCCTAAAATGATGATCCAGAAATCGATTAGTGTCAGGATAGTATCACAAAGGCGTTCGATAGCCTGGCGAGCAAAGATTATCTGGACCTCCTCAACTGGAGAACTTCATCAGTGTCACTGACGCGTTCAATAACAAAGAAATCTCCAGTTTTAAGGATTTTACATTCCCAGTTCGCTGATTAGATGTTTAAAGGTTTTCTCATCGAGAGGTTTTGTAAAAACATCAGCGAGCTGTTTGTCAGTGGGGATGAAATGTAATTCAATGTCTCCTTTCATAACATGATCACGTATAAAATGATACCTGATGTCAATATGCTTTGTTTTGGAGTGCATCACTAGGTTATGAGATATAGCAATTGCACTGGTGTTGTCACAAAAGATTGGGGTCCTTGTATACTTTGACCATAATCTAGTAACTGGTTCTTGATCCAGAGAATCTGGGCACAGCAACTGGCCGCAGAAATGTACTCTGCCTCGGCAGTGGACATAGAGACTGAAGTCTGCTTCTTGCTGGTCCAACTTACCAGTTTTCCTCCAAGGAAATGACAACCACCAGTTGTTGATTTTATATCTATCTTACAACCTGCATGATCAGAATCTGAATAACCCATTAGATCTAATCCTGAGCCTTTGGGGTACCAAAGACCAAGATTAGGACACCCTTTCAGGTATCTAAAGATACGCTTTACAGCGTGCAAATGTGATTCTTTAGGGTTAGCCTGAAACCTGGCACATAGACATGTTGCAAACATTATATCTGGTCGACTGGCAGTCAAATACATCAGTGAACCAACCATACCACGATAGTCAGTTAATGTTCACTAGTTTGCCAGTTGGGTCAGAGTCCAAATTTAATGGTGTTGCAATAGGTGTGTTTTTCGATGGGATTAAATCATATTTGTATTTTCTTAACAAATCTCTGACATATTTTCCTTGGTTTATGAAAATTCCATTTTCAGTTTGCTTAATCTGAAGACCTAAGAAAAATGTTAATTCACCCATTAAACTCATCTCATACTCAGATGACATGATTTTAGAAAAAATTTTACACATTGCATCATCAGTTGAACCGAATATAATGTCATCAACATAAATTTGTACCAATAAGATATTACCTCTTTCTTTCAAGATAAATAAGGTATTATCTATTGCACCTCTTTGAAAGCCATTTTTAAGAAGATGTTTAGTTAAAGTATCATACCAGGCTCTTGGGGCTTGTCTTAGACCATACAAAGCTTTGTTCAGTCTATAGACCCAATGAGGATGCTTCTCATCGATGAAGCCTGGAGTCTGCTTAACATAAACTTCTTCTTCCAATGTTCCATTTATGAACGCACTTTTGACATCCATCTGGAAGACCTTGAACTGCAGATGGGCTGCATAAGCCAGAAATATTCTGATGGCTTCAAGTCTTGCAACTGGAGCAAAAGTTTCATCAAAGTCAACGCCCTCTGCTTGACAATAACCCTGGGCAACTAATCTGGCCTTGTTTCTTACAACATGGCCATCTTCATCCATCTTGTTTCGGTAGACCCATCTGGTACCAATGGGTTCTTTCTTTAACCCTGGTGGACAAGTAACAAGCTCCCAAACATTGTTCCTTTCAAACTGGACGAGCTCTTCTTGCATAGCTTCCACCCAGCTTGGGTCTGCCATAGCCTCGTCAATCTTCTTTGGTTCAATTAGTGATAAGAAGGTGACGTTTAAGCATTGCTCACTAGTGGCTCTTCTAGTCTGAATCCCACTATTTGGATCTCCCACAATCTGTTCAATTGGATGTGCTCGAGTCCATCTAGTGTATTGACTAGGCTGGTGTAAAACAATATCAGTGCAAGTCACCAGGCGATCTTCTTCAGTTGCAGTAGCTTCTGGAGGAGGATCGGTCCAAACTACTTCTACATCCTCATCAGAGTCAATGAGGTCACGATTTGCATCATGAAATTCTTCATTCAAAGGCATTTCTTGAAGAACTGGAGAAGTTGGAGTTCGAACTGGTGCTGATATTGGAGTGGCACGTACATCAGATCCAATCACCAATTCTTGTGGTAAGTTGAAATTGATGGAGGGATAGAATGATGTGTCACTGGTGGTGTTCTTCTTCTTAACTGGTTCCAATTTGTTGTAACTGGAAACATCTTTTGGTGAAACAACTGACTGATGAACTTGGTCAGTTTCGCCAAAATTGATTGGAACGACTGGAGTAATATCAAGGCTTGGTCTCTTGTTGATTGCTTCAGTTGATTCGTCGAATGTGACATGAATTGTCTCATGAACCTTTTGGAGTCTATAATTATAAACTCTAAAGGCCTTTTGAATATCTGAATAACCTAAAAATACCCCTTCATCAGCTTTTGCATCAAACTTTCCAAGCTAACTGGAATCGTTTAAGATATAAACTGGACAACCAAATACATGAAAGTATCCAATATTTGGTTTACGATTTCTGAGTACTTCATAGGCAGTCTTGTTATGTCTCTTGATGTAGACTGACCGGTTTTAGGTGTGACAAGCAGTTGCAACTGCCTCAGCCCAAAAACTGGTGGGAAGACTTGATTCAGATAGCATACTTCTGGCTGCTTCTATCAGTGTGCGATTCTTTCTTTCCACAACTCCATTCTGCTCTGGAGAGTGTGCTGATGAGAAGTTTTGAGAGATGCCAGTGTCATTGCAAAATGTTTCAAGTACCTTATTTCGAAATTCAGTACCATTATCACTTCGCAACTGACAAACTTTTCGAGTATACTTGAGTTCAATTCTTTTGATGAGAGAGATGATTTCAGCAGGTGCATCACTTTTGGATCTGAGGAATACCACCCAGCAGTATCTGGTGAATTCATCAACCACAACTAGAGTGTACTTCTTTCAAGCTCTAGTTTGAACATTCACTAGACCAAAAAGGTCCATATGAAGCATGTGAAGAGGTTCAGTGATGCTAAAGTTTTGCCTAGTTTTGAAACTGACCCTTTTCTGCTTGCCCATCTCACACCCTGGACATGGCTTTTCTTTATTGAAAGAAATTTGAGGTATCCCATCTACCAGTTGCTTGCGAGACAACTTGTTAATATTTTTGAAATTAAGATGGGATAATCTTTTATGCCACAGCCAGTTGGTGTCCTCATCAGCCTTGGTATAGAAACACTGCTCTTTTGGAGCTGGTTCCATATCCATGATGTACACATTTCCTTTTTTTGGTGCAACCATCACCACTTTCCAATCCTTGTTAAATATGGTTCCTTGAGCAATATCGAACAAAACTCTGAAGCCATCATCACAAAGTTGGCTGACACTGATCAGGTTGTATTTCAAACCATTCACAAATGCAACTCTTTTGAATTCGACTTGTCCATTATTGAGCACACCATATCCTTCAGTCTTTCCAGATTGATCATTACCAAACGTCACTGTCGGTCCATCTTGGACAGTGAACTCTTCAAGCGGGGGCTTACATCCGGTCATAGTCCGGCCAGCAGCGCTGTCCAGATACCAGATATTCTTTTTTTGATCGCCATGCACACCCACAAAAATCATCAGTTATTTTTGTGAACCCATCTTTTCTTGATGGGTTCACTGGACTTCTCTACAGAAGTCACAGTTGATTGTTGTGGTGTTGAACTGGAGGCTGCATCTGGAGCTTTTTCACCAGCTCCAGGTGCAGGAGTAAAAACGATTGGTATTTGATACTTACTCCCCTTTTTCTTATCAGATTTAGTTCCAGATGGAACATTCTTTGTTTTAGTTTTGAAGGGGGTTTTAATATTTTGTTTTAAAACTGGAAGGTGATGAACCTCCTTCCAGATTTTTAATCCGGGCAGTACAACTCTGAACCTGTCGAGACAAAAGTTGGAGTTGACTTTCCAATTTAAACAAAATATCTTTTTCATCAGGCAGCTGAACCTTGGACCTTGGTTTAGCTGGAGTTTTAGTCTGTCGGGTCTTGGGCACCTTAGACTTTTGAGGTAAAGGCTTGTTACCAGTGGCCTTTTTGACTGGAGCTTTAGCCTGTTTGGCTCCAGTTTTAACCTCAATAGGGGTGGTCTCAATGGGTTCAGTTTCAACAGCTTCAGGTTGATCATAAGAAGTTTCCACCCTGAGAGCTGGAGGCAATGCATGAAGATCTGGTATGAGAGCTGCCATCTCCAGATCTCCAGATTTCCATGCATTCTTCTGGGCATCGATAGTTCTAGAAAATGCATCATAGTTTCTTACCAGATGCTTTTACCCATGACTTGATAATCTTTTGTTCTTTTTCCAGATCAGAAAATAATTTTTGATTATCAAGTTCCAAAGCCTCAATTTTTAAAACTGACTCCTTGAGAACCAACTGGACACTTTGTAAATCATTAAGTTGTGGCTTGACATTGTTCAGTTCAATTAAGATAGTGTCAAGATATCTTTCACTATCTTCTCTTACAGTTTCCACAAAGGCCAAATCACCACTTAATGATTCAGCCAGGTCCAGTTTTAGTTCTGGGTCATCTTGGTTGTCATAATCACATACCTTTTTCAAGATGATGTCCACCCATCTTCCAGTGATGACATCTTCTTTTTCCACGTGTTGTTGTTGATCTTCCAAGGCCATGAAACACATGTCCCTTTCCTCTTTTTCATCAGCTGATGAGTCATCAGAGTACTCCCATTTTCCCTCAGTTTGTGCCATTAAGCACTGATCCTTTTCCTTTTCCATGGACAGGAGGGCAATCTGGGCCTTAAGCTTTTTGTATTTAGCTTTGTAGCTATCGTTAGGCCGATTGAAATTAGGGACAGGGGGGCCAGTTTGGTTGTTCAACTGACTAGATCTGCATTCCTTCATAAAGTGACCTTTCTTACCACACTTATAGCAGGTAAGATTGGTTTTATCCAGAGAGCTGGAGCTGGAAGCATTGTTTGGGCCATTAAATCTTTTAGATTTATGCTTAAACCTGTTAAAGGTTTTAGCAATCATGGCTACGAGATCATCATCGTCAGTTTCATCACAACCATCACTGATTTCAGTGGTCAGACCAGAGTTCAAGAAACTGTTTAACATCTCCTTCATTGAGTGTACCTGGACACTCTCTGCAGACATTAAAGCAGCACAAGGTCGCTCAGTTATACTAGCAACCTTGGGACTCTGGGCATGGTTCATGGCATCCTGCTCAGCCACCAGTCTTGCAACATTATTATCTTCAGTGAATCTGAAGGCTCCATAGAGCGATGCAAGAGTATGGCTGTGCAAGGTTTTACCTTGTCTTAAGACAAGAACCATGTTTTCCCAGTTAGAAGGAAGAATATCACAAAACTTCTCAAGAAGAATATCCTTATCCTTCTCTACACCCAAGCCTCTCAACTGATTAATGAGGCTAGAAAATCTGGTGTATGTACCAGTTAGACTTTCATTGGGCAAGGCAAAGAAGGATTCATACTTCTTGTTCAAGGCAACTTTTCTGGTGACAATAGTGTCATCACCTCCTTCAAACTGAATAACTAATTCATCCACATTGACTTTGCACTGGGGAACAACACAAGTGTTGGAATTAGATCTTCAGGGACAGCCCCAAGGATCATGTTCTTGAGTCTGGTGTCCAGATCTACAAGTCTACGATCCTCATCAGACCAATGGTCTTCGGGCTTTTCTCTTGAACCTCTTCTTCCAGTTGGATCTAGAAGAGGACTTACCCCAAGAGATATGGGTATATATGGTCCATCCTTAAGGATTTTCAACATATACCTCTCTATCCCACCAAAATGCAAAAGCATTCTAGCCTTCCATGTACCAAAAGTCTCACTGTTTCCATCAAATTTTGGAACAGGAGTGTTAGAATAATGTACATGGACGTGATTTGGGGCAGTAGGAGGAGGAGGGTTAGTATTAACATTTTGAAAAGGTAGTGCATTAGTATTCAAGGGGTTTTCACCTGAACCAGAACCATCTCCACCTTCAGTAGTGTTCATCTTAAGCAGATCTAGGCAAGTTTATTAGCCTTCTGCTCTGATACCACTTGTAAGTCCCAACTCAATAGATGGTACTACCTGAAGACACCTTAATGTCGATGGTGGAGTTACTTTGCAATATAAGCACAGAACTGGAGACGACCAATTACAGGAGTATATACCAAGTTCTAGATAGATTACTTATTTAAGTGACAATAAGTAAAGAACAATGCAATAATACAAATAACTTGTAAAGTAAATTGGTGAGACAATATGTAATTTTCAAGTGTAATTATTTATTAATGTTAAATAAATTACAAGGTTGTTGCGGAACCAAGATAATACAAGAATGTAATATCCTAACAACCTATGAACTACAATTGATCTACACTCGGAATTTCTCTAAACAATCGAAACACTTAAGTTGTGAAATGTTCCTTTTTACGATTGAGAGAATATTGCACAAGTTCACCAAGAATATTGCAGGTATGCAAAGTGTCAAGTTTTCACTTGTTGTTCTTGTTGTGCAATGACTTGTATTTATAGGCAAAGTTAACATTGAGATGTTAACTTTGGCCGTACAAATGTGGTTGAGAGCATTTAAGGAATAGCATTTAATTCCTTAAAATGCAGTGTAAAGTTGCAGGATAAAGCAACTTTATTCAACCAGCTTTATGTACCTTTTTGTATTTAAATAATAAGATAAATCTTATTATCCGGGTAAAAGCACATAAAGCACAAAAGTCAATTCCTCGTAATCAGTGTAAAGCTTTGTAAGGGCTTTCCACTGATGGTCTCCAGTTTGTAACTGACTAGAATGTCAACTGGGCTTCGCTGCCATTGTCATTCTCTATCTTCCACTTGTTGTCTTCGACTTCAACTGGAAGGATTCTTCAACTGGTCAGTTCTCAACTGGAGGAAGTCTTCAGTTGCGTTAACTGTACGATGCAACTGGACTTCAATATATTTCTGGACAAATCTTCTGGGTCTCCAGTTTCACTGGGTCTCCAGGTGCAACTGGAGACTGGCCAGTTTACCAGTAAACTGGTCCTAACATAATGTGTGATAATAAAGTCTTGTATTAATATAGCTTAACAATTAAAACAAATAAAGTAAAAGGAATTCAAACGAGATTGATGGACTGCCGTTGTGGTGTGATGATCGCCACTCGTTTCTGTAGCTGCTGCTTCTGCCCAGAATCTCGTGCCTCCCAGCCGACTTTCTCCTTCGAACATATATTGACAATATATATATGACTGTTTTGTCTTGGGTCAAAGTGAGATAAAAGTCGGTTGAAAGGGCTGCCGACTTACCTCCACAATTCTCACAACAATACCAAAAATATTATTGAGTTTTATTTGTTGTTGCCAAGTTGATGCCGAGCCCACAATACAAAACAATATCAATTGATAAATTTGAGCTGCTTCCTTTCAATTGGACTTGAGGCCCACGTTTACACTCCAAACCGACTTTCCAAATCTTGAATAATAATCATTATTTGTTTTGGGCTGTATTTGATTTCTCCTTCACGTCCACATGCATGCCAAGAGCCCATTTAGAAATCTTAAATATAATTTTGTCTTGCAAGATTATTGTCATACGGCCAAATCCAGTTGCTTCAAGTCTTTTTAGCTTTAGTCTTTATTTTCTTCACAAATAATCTTGATTAAGCCCACTATCATCATATTTCATATCATAGACCTATAATTCAAATAAAACATCGATTAAGTATCCAAAGTCTATATAAATATAACAATTTAAGCATAAAAGAAATGATATCGCATAAAGTAAATATGTGTAAAATAGGCGATATCAAATTCCCCCACACTTGAGCTTTGCTTGTCCTCAAGCAATTCCAAACTTCAAAACTTAAATTACCTTGGTACATACACGGGAATAACATGTCAGTAATCAAAAAGAAGCTAAACCATTCATGAAAATGAAAAGAGATGGTTAAGTAGTTTTAATCTTAAATGAAAACTGGAATGTTTGACAATACTTGACTGATACACAAGCCTCAGTAACACGACTAAGCACAAAAGAATCGAATCAGTGATATCTCGTCTATCCTACTCCAACTAACTTACTTTTGGGGTTGAATATTTGAATAATCACTCAATGCCTAGTCGTGATGCATACTCTTTTACCATAGGTTTGTACTAGGTTTGTTCCTTCACCATCATGATGCAAGCACCACAACGTTAATCAGAAGAGGACTTTAAGGGTTTTAATGAACATCTGAGGCTAAACAAGGTATTGAACAGGGTATGGAAATTTGGGATAACAAAAAGGTGTTTAAAAGAAGATAACACAACATTTAACAAATTGTTTACATAATAGTCTAATCCATTAAATCCCATGTCATTAGTTGCCAACGGTCCAAAACCCGAGAAGTTGTCCAAACAATACCCCCAATAGACGATTAAAAACCGACACCATTGTGGTGTATGACATTAAACAACTCAATCAACCAAGACTCACCATGTTGGCTTTAACGAACTTGCCAACCCAAAAATGATAACTGAAAATTATAGCATTCCAAGATCCTTTTGTTGGTGTAATTGATGTACCAACTTACAAAAATGATTTGACCAAAAGTGAGAAATACCAACTGACAGCACAAGCTCTTTTTTTTCTTTTTTTTTCTATTTTTTTTTCTTTTTCTGTTTTTTCAATTCTTTTATTCTTTTTTTTTGTGAGCTACTTTTACTCTGACTAATTGGTATTCTCTTAATAACGTTGAAACAGTGACAAATCATATACTCATATGCTCAAATGAACGATCCAGACTTTATCCAAACAAACATGACGAAATCAATGTATTCTCAGTAACCGAGAATATCCCAACCCGACATAAAGGACAACCCCAAACCATCCACTAGCATAGGCAACCAATGACCCACCAGGACTTCGACTATCGGTATGGCGAGGGAAAGGTGAATATTTAAGGTGGATTTAATAACAAAGAACAAGCTAGTGACAACATGTTTTCTATTGTTTCTTGCACTAAAAGTGAGTGCAACATAAGGGTTTAACAGGTGGTTCACTAACCAGTGTAGTTAGCTACTAAGCACATTAACAAAACATGCACATAACAATTTTTACGAAACAAGGGGTGAATCAAACAAAGAACAAAGGTTTTATCCTAAATTTGCCTCTTCTGATAAATAACACAGAACGATCAACCATGACAAGTTCTAGAATCAACGCAATCACCGGCACACTCATAGCAAATGAAATAATCCGGAAATGGAAAAAACCAACCTCAAACTTGCACATCATAGTTCAGAGCTCTAAATAGAACCCTTACTCTTGAATAAATCCAAAAGCCTACGAGAGGGACAAATTTACAAGGCTAATAATTCCAAAACCGTAACACCTATCATAACTAGCAATGAATCAATAATCTCACAATTTGGGTGTTTTGGTGCTTTGAGCGTGCTAGTCATATTATTAATCCAGAAGGGATTGCCACATTAATCAGTCAAAACACATTCCACATATTAAACTTTGTACCAAGGGTGTAGTCAAATTGCTTATTAATATCTATAATTAAGTGACAAAAGCAATTAACTACAAGGACAAGCATGCAAAAGTTCAAAATTCCTCTAAAAATACCCGACTTTTTCCTATTTACCACCCCCCCACACTTGAGTTGGACAATGCCCTCAATGTACAATGAACTAAGGCAAACTATGGGAAATAGGGGAAAGTAAACAAAAACAAAATCAAGAACAAGAAAAACTTGCCGGGTATGACGAGTGTTCCATGCTTGAATATGATGCCAACAAAATATGGCGCTGAACTTACTGCCAGCATATGCATATGACAAAACTTGCTATCAAGCATGAACAAACGAATCAACGCATAACATAAATACCAATCAAATAGCATAACCACAACCATTCATCAAAGAGTTTATTCAAAAACACAAATAAAAAGGAAAAATGCAAAATTAAAATTTAAATAACAAAATAAAAGACACGGGTTGCCTCCCGAGAAGCGCTTAATTTATTTCCGAGTCGTTAGCTAGACTCCTACCCCGAATAATTACCATGGTGGGGTCTCCGACGCCCCCACACTTAAAGTGTTGGGCAGTCTACCCTTGAAAGGAGAGAAACAGTTACCTTTCACCTTTTCATAAATCCAATCATTCGCTCACCCGGAAGTATCAACAACCATCATCAACTCCTCTTTCTCCTTTGTTTATAAATTCGAGCACAACTCTTCAGACAACTTAACATTACCATGAGAAACAGCAGACTTCAAACGACTGTAAAGTTTACGGATCTTAGCACACGGGCTATCCGTTTGTTTAGAAACAGGCACTGCTGTTGACTTCACCTCAACTTTCTTTTCCCCCAGCTTCTTGTCTAACCGTGCATCAATCTGCAAATCTATAGAGCTAACACATGCAATCTCAACAGAGTTAGCGGAATTAGGTAAAGAAATAGAACAAGTATTCAAGAATGTCACTGACTCATTTCCTGCTCTAAATGTAAGTTTACCACGACCAACCTCAATGTTAGCATCGGCAGTAGCAAGGAACGGTCTTCCTAGAATAAGGGGCACATCTAATGCTTCATCTACATCAATAATGACAAAATCTACAGGAAAAACCAAACCACCCACCTTGACTAACACATCTTCCAAAATCCCCATTGGTTTAATTTCAGATTTATCGGCCAAATGGATTTTCATTTTAATCGGTTTCGGTTCTCCTAAATTCAACTTAGAATAAATCGATGAAGGCATCAGATTAATACTTGCTCCCGAATCATTTAAGGCACGTTTTACCAATAAATTACCAATCTTACAAGGGATAGTAAAACTACCTGGATCCCCGCGTTTCTCGGGCAACCTACCTGTTACTGCTGCTGAACAAACATCCTCAAGCACTGTAGTAGCCACCCCCGCCAGATTTTTCTTATTCATCAAAATCTGTCTCAAACACTTTGCATAACCTGGCATCTGCACAATTGCATCTAAAAATGGTATATTAATGTGCAACTTACTTAGATGACTTACAAATTTGTCCATTTGCTCCTTCAGCTTATCTTTCGCCAATCTCTGAGGAAATGGGATCTTGGGTTGATATGGCTTCACCGTCGGTTTCTCAACGGGCTTGGATGGAATGGCCGGTGTCTTCACGGCTGGGTTCGGCTCCATCTCAATCTCATCATCGACAGTCTCATCAGCTTCATTAACCTGCACAAGTGGGGTAGAATCATCAGGTAAAGGATTTTCAGAATTATAAGTCTTACCTGCCCTCGTAGTGATTGCATTCACTTGCTCGTTTCTAACATTAGGAGGGGTATACTTCTGCCCTTGCCCTTGGTTATTTGATTGAGGTTTCGGGTTTTGTTGAGTGTTACTCGGTAAAGTACCGAGTGGTCTATTAGAGTTCCCGAGCCTCTCAATCCTTCCTTCCAAATCTTTGATTGAAGCTTGATGGTTTTTCGCATTTTGATCCAGCTTGTGCCCCAATCCGTCCAAACGAGTAGTTAAAGCGTCCAACACATAAATCACCTTCTTAGACTCTTCTGCAACATGTTCATTAGTTGCCTTCTGGGCACTAATGAAATCCTTCACTATCTCTCTTAGTTCTGAATCCACGCCTTGTTGATTGTTGAACCTACTAAACCTGTTGCCACCATAACCAGAACTGTTAGAATTAAAAAAAGAAGAAGTAGGGTAAGAACTACCTGATTGCCGGTTTTGATAACCGGTGTTTTGGTTGAAATTCCCCTTCTGTTGAACGTAACTAACATCTTGAACTGGTTTATCCGGGCAATCCTCCGTATAATGCAAGTCCCCACAATGCTCACAACCGTCAACCATAACCTTAACATCTCTTTCAAGGCTCTTGAATCTGCTATCTTGATTATCAAACCTCTCATTCATTTGCTTCGAGAGCGCCTTGACTTTAGTAACAAGTTTTGAATCCTCATTACTCTCAACCTTAGCCACGGTACTTCTACTGGATCTCCTATCTCGGTCCTCATCTCTGGTTGAATACTCCTTCGCCATATCTTCAAGGATCTTGTATCCTTCATTCGGGGAAATGTTGTTTAAACTTCCCCCAAATGCATAACCGAGCTCCCTTTTAGTCTCTCTATCCAATCCATCATAGAAAATCTCAAAACTTTCTTCAGTACCCATACTATGTACGGGGCAATTTCTTAGCATTTCCTTGAACCGTTTCCATGCATCAACAACATCCTCACCACTGTCTTGAGTAAATCCTCTGATTTTATTTTCCAATTGCCTTTGAGTTCTTAATGAATAGAACTCATCAATAAATCCTTCACGAAGTTCGGCCCAAGTGGTGAATGAGTTATCGGGTAACTCCTTAAACCAAGCAGCTGCATCTCCAATGAGAGTTAATGGAAATAGCTCAAGTTTAACAGCTTCAGTTTGCCCTGTTCCATACTGATATAACCTGCAAATCTTCTCAAACCTCTCAAGATGTGCATAAGGGTCGGTTCTTCGAATCCCATTAAACTTGTCCTCCTCAACACTCTTGAGGTGATTTCCTTTCAAGGAGAAGTCTACCGAAATTGCAGGAGGGCGAATAGCTGTGCCCCGGTTAGCCGGTATGTTTCTTACTCGTTCCCCGTAAGGACGGTTGTTCGGGTCTCTCGGTTGTTCATCACCCATTTGTGATGCTAATACTGCAAAACAAACACTAGCACAACCCGTGAAAAGCACAGATAGAAAACAAAAACTAAATAATGAAATGGACTAAAACTAAATAAATAATAAAAAAAATTAACACTAAATTACGCTAACATAAGAAAACAATTAACTTCCTCACAAGTTAATGCGAGAAAGGATCGAACTACAAAATTAAACAACTACTTAAACAAAAGTCCCCGGCAGCGGCGCCAAAAACTTGATGTGAAATCAAGATTTTAAATTATAAACAAGAAATACCGATTTTACTACCTAATGCACACTCTCGGGCAGTGGACCCGTTCGTGTATAGTATAGATAAATGGTAAGTCAGGATCGATCACAGGGACTAAGTAAGAAATTGTTCAAATAAAGTAGTTCAAGTAGAAGTGGGGGTTTTGTGATCGAATTGTCACTTTGCTCAACTTTAAGTAAAATAAGAATAATTAAATTCAGTATTACCGGGGCAGGGTTCGTCTGAAGAAGAAGGTAAAAATAATTTGTATGACAAATCAATACCAAAAATATTATTGAGTTTTATTTGTTGTTGCCAAGTTGATGCCGAGCCCACAATACAAAACAATATCAATTGATAAATTTGAGCTGCTTCCTTTCAATTGGACTTGAGGCCCACGTTTACACTCCAAACCGACTTTCCAAATCTTGAATAATAATCATTATTTGTCGACTTTCCAAATCTTGAATAATAATCATTATTTGTTTTGGGCTGTATTTGATTTCTCCTTCACGTTCACATGCATGCCAAGAGCCCATTTAGAAATCTTAAATATAATTTAGTCTTGCAAGATTATTGTCATACGCCAAATCCAATTGCTTCAAGTCTTTTTAGCTTTCGTCTTTATTTTCTTCACAAATAATCTTGATTAAGCCCACTATCATCATATTTCATATCATAGACCTATAATTCAAATAAAACATCGATTAAGTATCCAAAGTCTATATAAATATAACAATTTAAGCATAAAAGAAATGATATCGCATAAAGTAAATATGTGTAAAATAGGCGATATCAATACCCAAGAAATATCTTAACTTTCCTAGGTCCTTAATAGAAAATTTAGTGTTAAGAAAATGCTTACATTTATCAATTTCATTCTAGCAACTACCAGTGATGACTATGTCATCCACATAAACAAGTAACACAATGATATTGTTATCAACAAATTTGGTATAAAGTGAGTAGTCACTTTTACTTTGAATGAATCCATACTCAGTTAAAGCTTGAGTAAGCTTTTCATTCCATTTTCTAGGGGCTTGTTTAAGTCCATAAAGGGACTTAACAAGCTTGCAAACCCTAGGGTCAGATTGAGAATGATAACCAGGAGGAGGTATCATATAAACATCCTCATCAAGGTCACCATAAAGAAAGGCATTGTTAATGTCAAGTTGATATATTGGCCACTGGTTATTCACAGCAATAGTAACAAGAATTCTTATAGTAACCATTTTAACCACATGGGAGAAGGTCTCATCAAAATCAATCCCCATTCTTTGAGAATAACCCTTAGCCACAAGTCTGGCCTTATATCTGTCCACTTCACCAGTGGACTTGTATTTGATTCTATAAACCCATTTACAGCCTATGGGTTCCCTATTGGGAGGAAGGTCAGTGAGCTCCCAGGTTCCATTTTTATAAAGGGCTTCCATTTCAGTGTTCATTGCATCAACCCATAAGGGGTCTTTGCAAGCATCAAGATATGACACAGGTTCATGCAATTTATTTAAGTTTGACACAAAACAAGCAGATTCAGAATTTAGCCTAGAATAACACACAAAATTGGCAATGCTATGTTTGGTTTTGTTTCCAAGAACATAATCACCATATTTCTTAGGAGTTTTAAAGGTTCTATTGGACCTCCTAAGAGCAATGGGAGCTGGATCATCAACCTCATGAGTTAAATCAGTGTCATGCATATGTTCATGTTCAAGATTGCCCCCAGAATTAGAATTTTCATCAACTGGAAGTGTTGCAGAGGACCCTTGTTCCCTGGCAGATACATTTGTACTACCAGAGGGATCATGATGATCCCTAGCAGTGTCTTGAGTACTACCAGAGGGACCAAGGTTACTGCCATCACCTTCAGGAGTGTGATCTCTCATTTCATCATTGGGTCTTGGGTTTATTTTGATTGAATTTTCATTTTCTAAGAAAGTAGAGTCAAGAGGATTTGAAGGATGAGTGTTTTCTTCAATAGTGGATGTTCTATGAGTGTTATTAATCATTTTTAATGGGAAGACATTCTCATAGAACCTCACATCCCTTGAAAATAAAATAGTCTTATTTTCCAAATTAAACAACAACCTTTTTTCTCATTAGAATAACCAATGAGAATGCATTTTTTAGCCCTACTAGAGCACTTATCATGATTATTGAGAATAGTATAAAAACAAAGACAACCAAAAACCCTTAAATGGGAGAGATTAGGTTCACATTTAAAAAGTAACTCATAAGGTGATTTTCCAGCTAGAACAATAGAGGGTAACCTGTTAATCAAATAAGTGGCAGTAAGAACACATTCAGTCCAAAGATTTAAAGGCAACCCCCCTTGAAACATAAGGGCTCTTGCAACATTGAGCAAGTGCCTATGTTTCCTTTCAACCACCCCATTCTGTTGAGGAGTATACACACAGGAAGTTTGATGCATAATTCCATGTTGATGCATAAAAGAGTTCATTTTATGATTTATAAACTCAGTTCCATTGTCACTTCTGACAATCTTTATTTTCTTATTAAATTGATTTCTTAACAGATTGTAAAACTTCACAAAGTTATCATAAGTTTCATCCATACTTTTAAGGAGGTATACCCAAACTGCCCTTGTGTGATCATCAACGATAGTAAGAAAGGATTTATATCCTTCTCTACTTTAGACCTTATAAGGTCCCCAAAGATCAAGATGCACAATGTCGCCTAAGGATTGAGTCTTATGATTGCTTAAAGGAAAAGAACTCCTTATTTGTTTTGCCTTATGGCAGGTATCACACGGAGATATAACAAAGTTATCCTCCAGGCCAAGTTTGGTTTTCAAGGCAGTTAAAACAGCCTCAGAGGGATGCCCAAGTCTGTTGTGCCAGATTTGGGAAGACAGATAGCATTTAAAGTTAGCATTGTTGCTAACAAACTTATTACCTTTAAACATATTTTGAAAGAAATATAATCCACCACTTTGACTACCACTCCCAATCACTTTCTTTGTTTGTAAGTCCTGAATAACACATTTGTTTTGATCAAAACCAACAAAAGCCTTACTATCTCTAGTTAAACTATAAACAGACAGAAGATTAACACAGTATTCTGGGACATACAACACACCAAACAAAACAACTTTGTCACTAAGTCTATGATCTCCAATTTTTAATATTTTTGCTTGTGTTCCATTTGGGTGTCCAACAGTTAGGCCAAGATTAGAAATGTCATGAACATTGAACAGAAACTTTTCATTGCAAGTCATGTGAGAATTGGCACCAGAATCACTTATCCAAGCATTTTCATACATATTAGACTTGTTACTGACATTAGCACAAAAGAAAGTGGCAAAGTTTGCATTAAAGAAGTGGTTTGAATTAAAGAAATTACCTGCCATATTGGCATTCACACTTTTGGAGGGAGATTTATCACTTAGAAGACTCATCAGTTTGTTGTACGCATCAAAGGTAAGAGTCACACTGGAATTTTGATCACAACTAGAACCAGATTTAGATAAAACAGAACCACTAGAAGAAGGATCATTAACAACAATATTGTTGTTAGACTTATAAGATTGAGAGATGTTTCTCCTAGCAGGAGTATCTCTCCCATAACCAGGTGGGTAACCAACAATTTCAAAGCATTTATCGATTGTGTGACCAATTCTATGACATTTATCAGATTTAAGAGAAGTATTGAGGCCTCTTCTAAATTCAGAGGTCTTACCAGAATCAAAGTTTCTATTGTTACTGTAATTTCTTTCATTTCTGTTGAAAAACATATTGTTTCTTCCTTTGTTATCAAACGTTTTGGCCAAGAAAACACTGTTTTGAGATTTGGAAATGCCATCACCAGAAGGAATACCCTTGTGTGACTCCTCCCTATAAATGATGGCAAAAGCTGCCTTCACACTAGGTAAGGGATCCCTGGTAAGGATATTGCTCCTAGTGGATGTGTAAATATCATCCAAACCCATGAGAAATTGCATAAGTTTCAAAAGATTTTGGTGTTCTTGAATTTCTCTTGCAGCATTACAAGTACAAGTTGGTAATTTAGTAAGAGCATCAAACTGTTTCCACACAGAGTTAAGTTTATGATAATATTCAGAAAGTGAGGTCCCATTTTGAGTTAAAGAATTAATTTTGTGGTGCAGGCTAAAAGTAATTGATCCATCAACTTTAATATAGGTTTCTTTTAGTTCATCCCAGACAGTTTGAGCATTTTTAGAGAAAATTTGACATAAATACAATTCTTCGGTAACAGAACCAAGAATCCAAGAAAGAACAACAGAATTACACCTGTCCCATTGTCTAGCAAGAACATCATTATCATCAGATTTTACACAAGTACCATTAATAAAACCCATCTTGTTTTTAGTTTCAAGAGCTAATTCCATTGCACAGGCCCATACTTTATAACTTTCAGTGCCTTTTAGTTTAAAGTTAATCAGTGGTGCACCTGAAGTGTCACTAGCATGCAAATAGAGTTCATCACCAAAGTCCAGTTTACTTATTTGAGTACCCAACAAATCCATTACATCAAATGGATCAAGATCAGCCATATACCACAGAAAACAAGTAAAAGAAGAGGAACCCAAGCAAGAACACACACAGAGGAAAAAAACAGAGCAAGAACCCTAAATAGGATAACTCAAGTGAGGAACCAGATTCCAGGACACTCAAGTGCCTGGACAAGTATCACAAGAGAACCTCTCTTCTACCAAAGGAAAGGTTAGAATATCAAACAGATAATAGTAAGCTTTAACAGACAAGAAGAACAATATTGATCACATAAACATTTTTAAGGAAGTAAAACACACACAAGGATATAATAAAGCATGTAACCACATAAAGAACATAAAATGCAGAGGATCCAAACCTATAGGCCAAACTCTCTGTACTTGAAGCCCTCCAAGCACAAAGCAATTTGCTACAGATAAGGTAGGAGAGACAACTTACAGTGGGGTCGCCAACAGTAATTCCAATATTAAACCAGAAAGGGACAGCCAACATAGAGATATTGTGACAAAAGATTCACAAGGAATCAATCACAAGAACAATGAATCCACTACCAGAGGCAAGTCTACAAACCTTTAAAGAAAGGTGAGACCCACACACGAGCAGAAAAAGTGTAATCAAAAGCAAACACTCACAACCTATAAAGGAAGGAGTAATAAGCAGAATGATAATATAAAAATCAATTGATTTGTGAAAACCCTAAAAAAGGAGAATCCCCAAATCAAGATAAACCCTAAAATAAAAGATATATATAAATAAAAGCTTTTGCAGAATCAATTGAAACAGACCCAAATCTGAATCAAGAAGAAAAGATCGCCAATCACAACGATGGCTCTGATACCATGTAAAAATAATTTGTGAAACATAAAGATAATGTTGGATGATTCTAATATTAGAACATAATTTTAATGAAAGAGCTGAAAGATTGATTAATAAACATAAAAGGTTTAATACAAGAAGTTTTGATGAACAAACCCTAAAGCCACAAACGATTACATCGAAATAATTTTGGAAGAACACACAACGGTAATAATAAGAAAACGGCTGAGGGAATGTTGATTTTCCTAGGTTTCCATTGCAGAAAATATATAGAAGGGGATTATAACAGCTTCAGTCCTCTTCCTTTCTTCTTGTGCCTTTCCAGTCCCTCTCTTCTATAATCTTTAGGAGTTGACATCTTTAGTCCTTAAAGTCCAAATAGCAACACCTCAAGTCCATGCACATATTATTATTCCTGCATATCTAATAAACCAAATAAGTAACAATTAAGTTGATAAATTTTACAAGTTCTAAAACTTGAAGATTTTGAAATGATGCGAAATCAAAATAGCTTAGATTACCTTTTAGCCATGAACTTTTAATTATGATGCGAGTCACACTAATTTCTGATAAATTATTGTTTACTGCAAGTGATCCCGATCCAGCTTTTGCAAAGGTCGACATTTCGCTCCCATGATGTGAGAACAAGTTGGCTTTGGTTGTCAAGACTTGATTTCCATTTCAAAAGGGACGATGCTTCTTTTTGTGCTTGTAGTACACTAATGTTTATATAAATTGACAGCAAGATAATAACTATGAAAATCTTGTGATATACAAGCTTTTGACATAGCATTGAAGTCATGTCGCGCTGGGTAGTGACTAGTGAGGAAGCAGGTTATGGTAATCGAGTAATTTATAACAGGTCATATATACACCCGAAAGCCGCAAACGTACGTAATAGAAACAATATAATAAGTCAAGCCTACTAACATTTGATTAATAAATGGACTAGATCCATTCAAAGAAAAAAAATAACAAACAAAACAAAAAGGACTAGACGACTTTACGTCAATTGGATGGAGTAACTCAATATTTCGGCTATGTGGGTCATAATATAACGTGTGATATGTCACCCAAATAGCCCAAATGAATAGAAACAATAGGGATAGCAATGGGTTGTGGGCCGAATTAGGTAACCCGGACCTGATTAAAATAATTTGGTGTCAAACCCATCTACTTACTTTTTTTTTTTTTTTTGTAAAGTTAGTTTCGATTCAGACGTGCTGGAGGCAATTTTAACCAGCGATTTGTTGAACCTCCAACCCCCTCATGGAAAATACCTTGAGATGAGAAACCCAATACTTGAACCCGAGACCTTGGGAAAAACTCACATCCGGGGCCCACATAGTGGATTTAGAAGATACCCTTGGTCAACCCACCTAAATGGAGTTGGTTAAACCCGTCTACTTACTAATTGTCGATATCGAGTTAATTGACTTAATTCATGGGTAATCGTGGATTTGTTAATTTTTTTTTCTTTTAAAATATGTTTATTTGATCCAAATATTTAGGTATCTACAAAAATCAAATTTTAGTACAATTATAATGTAATATAGATACAGATGATCATTTTATCTTTCCTAAATAATCGGATCAACAATTATATGCCGTAAAAATATATTGGACATATACGACATGATAACGACAGTCATTGGTGGCAAAATTTACGAGGATAAGAATAATGAGGGTGGGGCAACAAGCTGTCTTATTTTCACAACTAGCACGTGTTAGCCTGAAAATAGACGTCAAGCCGTCTCACATCCTATCCGGTACCGACTAACTCACATGTATATAACCCTCATTTTTGCTTTCTCTATTCGTGACCTTCTTTGCATCTTACAGAAAACAAGATAATGAGAAGAACTCTATAGACAGATTGCTCGATGTTGTCTCTCTTGTAGCTGCGCTCGCCTGTTGGACTATATTATATTTAATTTAAAAACATAATAATAACATACTGTCATTAATTGCATCAGTTAAGTTACATCATAAATATCAAACTAATAATGGAAAGACTAATTCAACACACTAAAACAATGATATATAAATCAACCATTATTTGACCAAACGAAAGATTATACGGAGTACCTAATAATATGTACTGTAATATGTAAACTTATTTTGTATCATAGAACAAGCTAATTAAAGTAGTAAGTGAGTCTAACACCACTTTTCTTCGATCTCTTTAGTCATCCCTCAACTTTCGTTCATTAACTAACCTCAAAACCCAATTTGGTTTTCCCTTAATCAACATAACACATCCAAAACCTATTCCAAGTACAATCCCGCATGCATACCCCAATACAACAGATTGCCATGTAAATCCATTGAAAAACGTCGAATCATCATCTTCTTGTAGCGGTGACAACGGTGGACTTGTTGCTACTTCATTTTCTCGGCATCCTTTTGGCAATGGGTATCCACACAATGCAGGGTTTCCTTGATACGAACTGGTTTCTATGTATAGTACCAGAAAGTTGATTATTTGAAACACTGAACACGACCATAAACGTTAGCCTAGTAAGCTCGGGAGGAATTTTCCCTCTGACTTGGTTTGACGATAGATCTAGGGATTCAAGTAGTGTCAAATTTCTAAGCGTTTTAGGAATATGTCCGGATAGTTGGTTGTGAGATAGGTTGAGGTAACGAAGAGAGTTAAGCATTCGAATATTATCTGGAATCTCTCCCTCAAATTTGTTATTTGAAAGGTCAATAGATGTCAACACGGTTAAAATTCTGTCAAATTTCAATTCTCGTCCTTTCACCACAAGCTCAACACTATCTTTATATATTCCGCTCCCCATGTAGCTACTACCTCGTTTATCGATATCCATCATGGCCTTAAAATTCTCAAAATAGTTGGACGGTAGATGACCAGTAAACAAGTTTCCAGAGATATCAAGGATTCGTAATTTAGGAAACGGAAGCTGACTTCTTGAAGTGTGGCAACTCGTAATTTATTAACAACGGGTTAGTCTTAATCTCGATCATTATTATAATTTCGTCTAATTTAGAGATTATGACGTGGAAATTATTAGTTAATTGAACATTTGATATAGTTCAATTAGACGTATCCTTATGACGTAGACTATTAGCTATTTAGACGAATGCCGAGTCTTAAAATAACGTTAAATAAAGATGTAAATGTTATAATTAAACACAGTAATTAGACTGTCTAAACTTAATATTTCTAAAGTTAGTTTGATAAAGTTTTATTTACTTGTCTTAACAAAAATGAGACGAGGGAAAATACCTTTACTTTACATTTTGACTTTTTGGTCAAACGGTATTTAATCGTAAGCATTTTACCAAATTAGGGGTAAGGAAAAATATCCATTGTTGGCCACATGGGCCGAAATGAATTTGAAAGGCAGGGAGGGAACCACCAAATCCCCCCCCCCCTCTTTCCCTGGTTCCTTTTTGATCAACACATACCCACACCACACAAACACAACACACACACACATTCATCACTCAAATTCTCTCAATCTCTTCTATCCTTTTCTTCAAAAATTTGGTCTTGCAAAGGTAGAAATCTTTTGGAGATTTTAAAGAGGTTTATTATCATTATCAAACATCATCATCACCATCTTCATCATAGTCAACTATCTTCAAGAACATAAATCTTTGGTAAGTCTAAATCATCCCTTTTGCATCTATTTATGTTTACTTACTCTTTTCTAGTCATTTCGAGTTTTTACATGTCCTATAACAACTTAAAATGGAATTAGGGTTTTTATTAGGTTTTTATTAGGGTTTTGGTTTGATTTGATCGTTTCGGAAGATTCAATGATGTTATGGATGAAATTATGGGTTGGGTTATGTGTAATTATGGTTAATGATGTTTAGTTTTGCTTCAAATTGAGTTACAAACTCTTACTAATCGTTTCGGGTTGATTTGGGTCAATTTTGGAGGGTTTTGGGTTGGTTTTCTGCACTTAGAACTGCAGGTGCTGACTGCAGAGGGTGGCCACTGCGGCGCAGTGGGCACAGCCCTTCCCCACTGCGGCGCAGTGCCATTGTACTGGTCCCTGGTTCATTTTAGCCACTGCGGCGCAGTGAGCATGATTCTAGCTCACTGCGGCGCAGTGTATTGGTACTGTGAAATATTACGCGTCGATTTTTTTAAACGTTAATAACTTTTAATCCTTAAGTCTAAATAATTTTATTTACCTTTAGTTGATAAAAATCAATGTTTGAAACACGTTCTCGGTTATGGCATTCTAGGGTCTATAGCTAAGTAGTGGTACGTAGGGTACTCGTCGTCAAGGATTTGATCCTCAGTTTTGGTAATGATATCATAGGTTTTGGATAACCAGGAGAATTGACTGTGGATCTTCTCGAGCTACATTATACCTTTTAGCATTTAGATCGCTAAGGTGAGTTTATGGCGCCCTTTTCCTTTTACTTTGGGCCTGAAAAGCATGTACTGTTGTATACACTATTTATTAAATAAATGATTGTTTTTGTGAGTATGCCATGTGATTTGGATACTTAGATCATTTGACTTAAATTTGCCATGTTGGGCTGTCGAAAATGTGTATACGTGTCATTTATTAAATGTTGGATAAAATGACGTTGGATGGCCGTGTGATGGCTGATTAAAATGTTTCCTTGTGTTTGACAAACTAAAATGTTTCCCCCTATTTGTAAATTGTCGGATGTTGTATTCTGACTGTCTTGGTTAAGGTCCGCACCCACATGGAACGGAAACCTGTGCGAGGCATATTGGCTGATACTGTCGGATGTTGTATTCTGACTGTCATATGCTGTCATCAGATCTAGATATACTGATTGACGTGATATAAGATGAGTTCAGATTTGATATACTGACTATCTTGTTATAAATTGTGATATAAGAGTTGTCAGATCTAGATATACTGACAGTCTTGTATAAAAGGTCGGATCTAGATATACCGACTGTTTTTGAAATAAAAGTATTGTTAGATGTTGTATTCTAACTACCTGGTCTTTTATAACTATAGGTCATTGTGTTGTATCAATGACGAATAAACATTTGGTCAAACATACTGTAAACTCACCAACTATTTCGATAGTTGATCCTCTCAAATTTCATGCTTTTCAGGGAACCAACAGTAAGTATTTGGAAGCGTATATGGCATTTTGAAGCCATCTTTTGAACATTGGACGTACAATTAGCGTCAGACCTCTGAGGACTATAGCTTTATTAGTCCTAATTGTACTTAGTTGTCCATATGTTATATTTGTATTTGGTGGGCCCATTTCCAATTGAGGATAGTTTGTATCCGTGTATTGGGGTCCACTTCCGAACGATTATACTTGTAATAAACTCGTATTTGGATTAATGGATGTAATCTCTATTTACCTTCTGATTAGTACGCAATTACTTGTTAACCCTGTATTTCCGCTACAACGGGGTGTGACAAAAATTGGTATCAGAGACAAGGTTATAGTGAATACGGAGTTATTCCTCGTGAATAACTCAATCTATAGCCATGGTCGCTTCATATAGGAAATCTAAGTCATTAAGGTTTAAGATACTTATCTCGAGAGTTATACTATTTGTCAATAATTAGACCTAACCCGATCAACTACGTCCCGATTATGTAAAATAGTATAAGGCTCGAAATAAATATCTAAAATTTTGTATATACGTGTTAGTTGAATTATATTCACAGCATGCTGTACATGTGGTGGGAAGGCTGCGGGTGACCCTATACATAAGCATTTAAGGCATGTTAGGAATAGAAACTCGACTCATATGTGTATGCATAAGGTTTATATACGTGATAGTTTGGATTATATTGACAACATATTTAAATGTGGTGGGAAGGCTGCGGGTGACCCTATATATAAGCATTTTAAATATGTTGGTAATAGAAACCCAAACCGAATGTGTGTAATCTAGACAAAGATTTCTTTAAACCTCAATGTTGCGTACTGTCACATTCATTTGATTCGTGTTGTCTTATCCAGTAGACTTATATGGATTATTTGACTATCTTTTCAGACTAGTCATGTCGGATGGAGTTAGCTCTAATGCTGTTGTACCTTGTACACCTCCAGTTCCTGTCTTGGCAAACTCTATTCCATATGTTCCTGACTCTTATGAAGAGGAACCAATGGAGGAATCGGGCAATGAATCTCGCCCTATCAACCTTGTATCGTCATCCAGTGAATCTGGAAATGAACATGTATCTATCCATGTTCAATCATCTGTAACACCGGTATCTCCATATCAGAGGAGGACTACCGAGGGAGCTCATATACTTTATGCTCCTAGAGACCCTTATGCTCCTGGTCCTTCTGCACCAGTTCAGGGCAACAGTGGACCTGGTCTTTCATTCTTTCAGGAGATCCGTATGCTGCGGGTCCCTCAAGAGTGCCTGTTTACAATCCACATGCCGTTATGCCAGTTGCATCTGCAGCTGATAGGATGGAATATTATCGCCGGCAGCTGTCGAGGATGAACAATTCCCTCATCTGCACCAGAAAGAGTATGGAGAATCAAGCTCAGGAGTTGACTGGAGCTTATCAGCAGGCGGCTGAGGCTATGACTGTGGCTAGGGAAGGGAGAGAAGCTATTGGTAGAATGATCTGGATACTATCAGTCGTAGTGGTCTTGGTGGTGGCATTGCTTGTTGTAGTTCTTTTCAGGATGTAATCAGTAATAGTAGTAGTAGTAGTAACGTATCGTAAGCCTTAGAACAATTGACAACTCATACATCTGTATTTGAGTTGTAATCTTTTTTTTTGGTGGATGTATTTCCCACGTATGTCAGATAGTAATTATTCTGACTGTGTAATGTATCATCGTGGATGTAGTTCCCACATGAATTGTATTGTGGATGTAGTTTTCCCACAAGATTTTGGAAACGTACAAGTCAGATTATGTAAAAAGTTTTCGGTATAAATGAAATATGATAGTTCTTCGGCTTACCTACTTGTTCAAAACTACGTCACTTGCTCATTTCATTCTAGAAGTATAGTGTTCTATATTTCTTTTCTTGTTTAGTTCATGAGTTCAAGTAAGTCGATAAATTGTGACTTGTGTTTGGCATCCTCTTATATCTAAAACATCTTGAAAAGCTACAATCTTTGTTGTTCCTACGAGGAAAACCTCTAAATGACATTTTTGGTTTATGTCTTAGACTTATGGCTCCCAAGAAAAGAGGCAAGGTCCAGAAGAAGGCTGCTCCCAAGAGAGTTACTAGATCAACTCCTCAACCCAATACAACTGAACAGGAAGAACCTGTGAACCAGCAAGAACCAGAAACTGCTACTGCAAATATGAACACTGGTCTTGGATCTACCCCACGTGCTGACGGGGAAAATAATATGGCAGCGTTTGTGACACAACAACTGTTGGCCGCCATGCCTACTTTAGTTGCTCAAATCACGGCAAGCATGAACGCCAATAATAATCATCACACTGATAATAGTAACAGCGTTGAACCTACTGCGGAACGAGTTATTCCTAGAGTTCATCTGCACGGGACAGACTACAAGACCTTCACATATTGTAAACCAAAAGAATTTAATGGTACCGAGGGCCCGGTAGGTCTAATAAATTGGCTAGAGAGTATAGAGGCGGTGCTTCATATCAGCCGTTGTGCTGAAGAGAACAAAGTGGAGTATGCAGCTTCTCAGTTTCAAAAACACGCTTTGTCATGGTGGAACGAACAGATTAGGACTCGTGGCCGAGAGCCGGCATATAACATACCTTGGATGAACTTTAAAAGGATGCTAATGGAGAAGTACTGTCCTAGGGAGGAAGTACAGAAGATGGAAAACGAATTTTGGAACCATGCTATGGTTGGATTAGATAACGAGAAATACACTACTCGTTTTCATGAGCTGACAAGGCTAGTTCCTTGTATGGTGGATACGGAGGAGAAGTTAGTGGAAAGGTACTGCTATGGATTGTCACCTGACATCCGAAGATTGGTGGCCGCTTTTAACCCCATGACTTTACAGGCGGCAGTTAGTGCAACCAATCGGATGGTAATAGACTTGAAAAGAACCACTGGTTCTTCTGTTGGAACTGAAGTGGTCAAGAGAAGGAACGATCAAGCCTCTGGTAGTGGTTTTGGGAATGGTGGAAATGGCAAGAGGTTTAAGGCTGCCAGAAACTTTGCAGTGGTCCCCCAGAATATTAATAGAAACTCTGGCGCAGACGGAAGATGTATCAGGTGTGGCACTCGTCACATAGGAAATTGTCCTACTTGCCACCGTTGTAAAAGAACGGGACATCAGGCAAGGTTCTGTAGGGAAAAGGTACCAAATCAGTGCTACGAGTGTGGAAGCGAAACCCACCTACGACCTGCATGTCCAAAACTCAATCTGAACCCGAACAATAATGCTATAGTTCCAGTAAGGAACAATGTGGGAAACCACCAAGCTAGAAATCAAGGAGGCCGAGGTAGAGGCCGAGTTTTTGCTTTGGATGCTGCTGATGCACGACATGATCCCAATGTTGTGATAGGTACATTCATACTCAATGATCATTATGTTTTTATATTATTTGACTCCGGTGCTGATAAAAGTTTCATATCCTTAGAATTTAAGTCTCGTTTTGGTATAGTAGCTACCCCCATGAAAGATACTTATGTTGTCGAATATGCAAACGGTCAAAAATATATTGCTAGAGATCACTTAGTGGATTGTAGTTTGGTATTAGCCGGTAAAACTTTTAAAATTGACCTAATCCCCATAGAACTAAGCAGTTTTGATGTGATTATTGGTATGGACTGGTTGTCAAAGGTTAGAGCTAATATAAGTTGTCATGAGAAAATTGTTAGAATACCTCTACAGAATAACGAAACCCTAGAAGTGCAAGGAGATAAGGCAGGAAAGAAATTGATCTTAGTATCGGCAATAAAAGCTAATAAATATTTACAAAAAGAACACCCTGCTTTCTTAGCATTTGTAGTAGAAAGAAAACCAAAGGGGAAAGAAATGCAAGATATTCCTGTAGTTAGAGATTTTCCGGAGGTGTTTCCTGAAGATTTGACGGGACTTCCACCTCACAGACCAGTAGAGTTTGGAATAGATTTGATTCCTGGAGCTGCACCCCCGTGGCCAAGGCACCCTATCGTCTTGCGCCATCAGAAATGCAAGAATTGTCCGAACAACTTCAAGAGTTGTTAGCTAAAGGACTAATTCGTCCAAGTTCATCACCTTGGGGAGCTCCAATCCTATTTGTGAAGAAGAAAGACGGCTCTATGCGGATGTGTATTGATTACAGAGAATTGAACAAGTTGACTGTCAAGAACAGGTACCCTTTGCCTCGTATTGACGACTTGTTTGACCAATTGGAAGGTGCATCACACTTTTCCAAGATTGATCTCAGATCTGGGTATCATCAACTCAGAGTCAGAGAGACGGACATTCCTAAAACAGCTTTCAGAACTCGTTATGGGCATTATGAGTTTTTGGTTATGCCATTGGCTTAACCAATGCACCTGCTGTGTTTATGGACCTAATGAATCGAGTATGTCGACCGTATCTTGACAAGTTTGTCATTGTATTTATTGACGACATACTGATATACTCAAGGAATAAAGATGAACATGAAGGTCATCTGAGAACAATTCTGCAACTACTCAAGGATCAGAAGTTGTACGCTAAATTCTCAAAATGTGAATTCTGGATTAGAGAAGTACACTTTTTGGGTCATGTAGTAAATGCAGATGGAATCCATGTGGACCCATCTAAGGTCGAGGCGATAAAGAAATGGGAAGCCCCAAAGACTCCGACGGAGATCCGTCAATTTCTTGGACTGGCTGGCTATTACAGGAGATTTATTGAGAATTTCTCTAAGGTGGCTCAACCTTTGACTCTATTAACTCAAAAGACTAAGGAGTTTATTTGGCAGGATGCCCAGGAAGAAGCATTTCAAACGTTGAAAGACAAGCTCTGTAATGCTCCTATTTTAGCATTACCAAATGGAGTTGAAAATTTCGTGGTATACTGTGACGCATCACATCAAGGCATGGGATGTGTGCTCATGCAGGAAGGTAAGGTCATTGCTTACGCCTCTAGACAGCTCAAGATCCACGAAAGAACTATACAACCCACGATCTTGAACTCGGAGCGGTTGTTTTTGCCTTAAAGATTTGGAGGCACTATTTGTATGGTACAAAGTGTACGGTATTCACAGATCACAAAAGTCTTCAGCATATCTTCGATCAGAAAATGCTGAATATGCGACAAAGGCGATGGGTAGAATTACTCAGTGATTATGATTGTGAACTCAAGTATCATCCCGGTAAAGCAAATGTTGTTGCTGACGCGTTAAGTCGAAAAGATAGAATTTCACTATCTGTCATAACAAGAGCAAGTTCTTACCTTGGCTCATCACTAAGGGATAGAGTTTTAGATGATCAGAATGAGGCCTTACAACCAGGGCGTATCAAGGAGGAAGCATTGTGGGATGCTGAACGGTTATTTGAATTGGATGGTGATGGGATCCGACATGTCAAGGGCAGAGTGTGGATTCCCAAGTATAATGGACTTAGAGAACTTTTGATGAGCGAAAGTCATCGATCTAAGTATTCAATCCATCCTGGTGCTGACAAAATGTACCATGGGTTAAAGGATTTTTATTGGTGGCCTGGTATGAAAAGAGATATCGCCACGTATGTGTCAAAGTGTTTAAATTGTTCAATGGTTAAGGCAGAGCACCAAAAGCCTTCTGGACTGCTCCAGCAACCCAAATTCCTGACTGGAAATGGGAACAGATTACTATGGACTTCATTACGAAGTTACCTCGAACCTTGAAGGGTTACGATACTATTTGGGTCATTGTTGACCGATTGACGAAGTCTGCACACTTCATTCCCATACGGGAGAATTGGAAAATAAAGAAATTGTCTCAATTATATATCGAGAAGATCGTGTCACTTCATGGCGTTCCTGTGTCTATTATCTCGGATCGTGATGGTCGTTTTACTTCACAATCATGGAGATATTTTCAAGACGCCTTAGGCACTCAGTTGAATTTGAGTACGGCTTACCATCCACAGACGGACGGGCAAAGTGAGCGTACCATTCAGACGTTAGAAGACATGCTTCGGGCATGTGTTATCGATTTCAAAGGTAGTTGGGATACCTTTTTGCCGTTAGCTGAGTTTTCATATAATAACAGCTATCACACAAGCATTAAATGTGCGCCTTTTGAGGCTTTGTACGGACGAAAATGTAGATCGCCTGTTTGTTGGCTAGATGCTGGGGAGCGTCGTTTGTACAAGTATGGGCTGGTTCAGAAGACTACTGACCAGATTGTTGAAATTAGGGCACGGCTGAAGGCGGCTCAGGATCGCCAGAAGAGCTATGCAGATCGTAGAAGGAAACCCCTTGAGTTTCAAGTGGGTGATAAAGTTATGTTGAAAGTGTCACCTTGGAAGGGCACTGCACGCTTTGGCGTGAGAGGAAAACTTAGTCCTCGTTATATCGGACCATTTGAAATAGTTCAAAGGATTGGTTCCGTGGCATATAAGCTCAATTTACCCCAAGAGCTGGAACATGTTCATCCCACATTTCATATATCGAATCTTAAGAAATGTTTGACTGATGAAACATTGGTGGTACCTGTGGAAGAGTTGCAAGTAAATGACTCTCTCCAATTTGTAGAGGAGCCTGTTGAAATTTTAGACCAACAGCTCAAACAGCTTAGACGAAGTCGTATCAAGTTGGTCAAAGTTCGTTGGAACTCAAAACACGGACCAGACTCGACTTGGGAACGTGAGGACTATATGAGGGATAAGTATCCTCATCTTTTTACTAAGCAAGACTTGATTTCGGGACGAAATCCTTAGAAGTCGGGGATGCTGTGGCAACTCGTAATTTATTAACAACGGGTTAGTTCTAATCTCGAGCATTATTATAATTTCGTCTAATTTAGAGATTATGACGTGGAAATTATTAGTTAATTGAACATTTGATATAGTTCAATTAGACGTATCCTTATGACGTAGACTATTAGCTATTTAGACGAATGCCGAGTCTTAAAATAACGTTAAATAAAGATGTAAATGTTATAATTAAACACAGTAATTAGACTGTCTAAACTTAATATTTCTAAAGTTAGTTTGATAAAGTTTTATTTACTTGTCTTAACAAAAATGAGACGAGGGAAAATACCTTTACTTTACATTTTGACTTTTTGGTCAAACGGTATTTAATCGTAAGCATTTTACCAAATTAGGGGTAAGGAAAAATATCCATTGTTGGCCACATGGGCCGAAATGAATTTGAAAGGCAGGGAGGGAACCACCAAATCCCCCCCCCTCTTTCCCTGGTTCCTTTTTGATCAACACATACCCACACCACACAAACACAACACACACACACATTCATCACTCAAATTCTCTCAATCTCTTCTATCCTTTTCTTCAAAAATTTGGTCTTGCAAAGGTAGAAATCTTTTGGAGATTTTAAAGAGGTTTATTATCATTATCAAACATCATCATCACCATCTTCATCATAGTCAACTATCTTCAAGAACATAAATCTTTGGTAAGTCTAAATCATCCCTTTTGCATCTATTTATGTTTACTTACTCTTTTCTAGTCATTTCGAGTTTTTACATGTCCTATAACAACTTAAAATGGAATTAGGGTTTTTATTAGGTTTTTATTAGGGTTTTGGTTTGATTTGATCGTTTCGGAAGATTCAATGATGTTATGGATGAAATTATGGGTTGGGTTATGTGTAATTATGGTTAATGATGTTTAGTTTTGCTTCAAATTGAGTTACAAACTCTTACTAATCGTTTCGGGTTGATTTGGGTCAATTTTGGAGGGTTTTGGGTTGGTTTTCTGCACTTAGAACTGCAGGTGCTGACTGCAGAGGGTGGCCACTGCGGCGCAGTGGGCACAGCCCTTCCCCACTGCGGCGCAGTGCCATTGTACTGGTCCCTGGTTCATTTTAGCCACTGCGGCGCAGTGAGCATGATTCTAGCTCACTGCGGCGCAGTGTATTGGTACTGTGAAATATTACGCGTCGATTTTTTTAAACGTTAATAACTTTTAATCCTTAAGTCTAAATAATTTTATTTACCTTTAGTTGATAAAAATCAATGTTTGAAACACGTTCTCGGTTATGGCATTCTAGGGTCTATAGCTAAGTAGTGGTACGTAGGGTACTCGTCGTCAAGGATTTGATCCTCAGTTTTGGTAATGATATCATAGGTTTTGGATAACCAGGAGAATTGACTGTGGATCTTCTCGAGCTACATTATACCTTTTAGCATTTAGATCGCTAAGGTGAGTTTATGGCGCCCTTTTCCTTTTACTTTGGGCCTGAAAAGCATGTACTGTTGTATACACTATTTATTAAATAAATGATTGTTTTTGTGAGTATGCCATGTGATTTGGATACTTAGATCATTTGACTTAAATTTGCCATGTTGGGCTGTCGAAAATGTGTATACGTGTCATTTATTAAATGTTGGATAAAATGACGTTGGATGGCCGTGTGATGGCTGATTAAAATGTTTCCTTGTGTTTGACAAACTAAAATGTTTCCCCCTATTTGTAAATTGTCAGATGTTGTATTCTGACTGTCTTGGTTAAGGTCCGCACCCACATGGAACGGAAACCTGTGCGAGGCATATTGGCTGATACTGTCGGATGTTGTATTCTGACTGTCATATGCTGTCATCAGATCTAGATATACTGATTGACGTGATATAAGATGAGTTCAGATTTGATATACTGACTATCTTGTTATAAATTGTGATATAAGAGTTGTCAGATCTAGATATACTGACAGTCTTGTATAAAAGGTCGGATCTAGATATACCGACTGTTTTTGAAATAAAAGTATTGTTAGATGTTGTATTCTAACTACCTGGTCTTTTATAACTATAGGTCATTGTGTTGTATCAATGACGAATAAACATTTGGTCAAACATACTGTAAACTCACCAACTATTTCGATAGTTGATCCTCTCAAATTTCATGCTTTTCAGGGAACCAACAGTAAGTATTTGGAAGCGTATATGGCATTTTGAAGCCATCTTTTGAACATTGGACGTACAATTAGCGTCAGACCTCTGAGGACTATAGCTTTATTAGTCCTAATTGTACTTAGTTGTCCATATGTTATATTTGTATTTGGTGGGCCCATTTCCAATTGAGGATAGTTTGTATCCGTGTATTGGGGTCCACTTCCGAACGATTATACTTGTAATAAACTCGTATTTGGATTAATGGATGTAATCTCTATTTACCTTCTGATTAGTACGCAATTACTTGTTAACCCTGTATTTCCGCTACAACGGGGTGTGACACTTGAAGTATTGACTGGTCCATGAAGACTACCAGATTTCAAAACAAGAACTTGTAGTTGCGGAAGAGTGTCAAGCCATTGGGGAAACACGTCGCTTATCATGTTTTTTCCAAGATCTAGCACTTGTAGACGACTGCAATTCTTTAGGCTTCGTGGCACTAGACCTTGTAATCTATTTTCATAGAGATTTAGGCTAGTCAATCTACTACCATTCTTGAAACAATCCGGGACCACACCACTGATCATATTATACGACACATGAAAAAAACCCAAAGATTTGGAACTGCAAATTGAAAAGTGGATTTCTCCTTCCATTGTATTGTTCTTGATAGAATAAGCAACTATGTTAATAGGTACTTTTGGGAGAGTTCCATGAAACATGTTGTCATCAAGGAGAAGATAGCGAAGGGACGTTAAGTTACCAATAGAATTAGGGATTGGACCTGAAAGTAGATTTCTTGAGAGATACAACTCATCTAAACCACTTGCATTACCAATTTCTGGTGATATGGGACCAGAGAATAAATTATCACTCGCTGTGAATCTCTCAATTAACTCACCAACTCGTGGTAAAGGACCAGAGAGCTTGTTCCTATCAATCAAAAGACTACTGATTTTACTTAAGTTAAATTCCTTAGGAAACTCACCACTTAGATTGTTTGAGTACACGTACAATCTTTCGAGCCTAGTGAAGTTTCTAAAGGAATCCGGGATTTTACCAATGAGATTATTATCAGAAATTTGTAGATCCATGAGTTCGTAAGCATCACCAAGTTCTGATGGTATTCTCCCAGAAAGCTTGTTACCCTAAAGATAGAAAAAATGCATACTAGTTAAATTTCCTAACGAAGATGGGATCTCACCGGTCAGATTGTTAGATGAAAAGTCTAGATTTTCAAATTTCCTTGATAGCATCCTAATTTCTTTTGGTATTGTTCCAGAAAGACGGTTTTGAAGGAGGTAAAGGTGAACTAAGTTGGTCAAGTTCCCTATAATTTTTGGGATATCACCAGTAAGGTTATTTGAATGTAAATAAAGAAATTTTAGAGAACGTGACATTCCCAATTCATAAGGAATCACCCCCGTGAAATTATTGAGAGACAAGTCAAGATGTTTGAGTTGGGAAGAATTGAATACATTAGAAGGAATAGGCCCAAAGAGGAAATTGTCAGAAAGATCTAAAACTTGAAGATTTTGAAATGATGCGAAATCAAAATAGCTTAGATCAACACTTAGATTGTTTGAGGACACGTACAACCTTTCGAGCCTAGTGAAGTTACTAAAGGTATCCGGGATTTTACCAATGAGATTATTATCAGAAATCTGTAGATCCATGAGCTCGTAAGCACCGCCAAGCTCTGATGGAATTGTCCCAGAAAGCTTGTTATGTTAAAGATAGAGAAAATGCAAACTAGTTAAATTTCCTAAAGAAGATGGGATCTCACCGGTGAGATTATTTGATGAGAAGTCAAGGTTTTCAAATTTCCTTGATAGCATCCCAATTTCTTTTGGTATTGATCCAGAAAGATTGTTTTGAAGAAGGTATAGGTGAACTAAGTTAGTCAAGTTGCCTATACTTTTTGGGATATCACCAGTAAGACTATTTGACTCTAGATAAAGAAATTCTAGATATCCTAACATTCCTAATGTGGCAGGAATCACCCCCGAAAAGAGATTGAGAGACAAGTCAAGATGCTTGAGTTGGGAAGCATTGGATATATTAGAAGGAATAGGCCCAAAGAGTAAATTGTGTTTAAGATCTAAAACTTGAAGATTTTGAAACGATGCGAAATCAAAATAGCTTAGATTACCTTTTAGCCATGAACTTTTAATTATGATGCAAGTCACACTAATTTCTGATAAATTATTGTTACTGCAAGTGATCCCGATCCAGCTTTTGCAAAGGTCGACATTTCGCTCCCATGATGTGAGAACCAGTTGGCTTTGGTTGTCAAGACTTGATTTCCATTTCAAAAGGGCCGATGCTTCTTTTTGTGCTTGTAGTACACTAATGTTTATATAAATTGACAGCAAGATAATAACTATGAAAATCTTGTGATATACAAGCTTTTGACATAGCATTGAAGTCATGTCGCGCTGGGTAGTGACTAGTGAGGAAGCAGGTTATGGTAATCGAGTAATTTATAACAGGTCATATATACACCCGAAAGCCGCAAACGTACGTAATAGAAACAATATAATAAGTCAAGCCTACTAACATTTGATTAATAAATGGACTAGATCCATTCAAAGAAAAAAAATAACAAACAAAACAAAAAGGACTAGACGACTTTACGTCAATTGGATGGAGTAACTCAATATTTCGGCTATGTGGGTCATAATATAACGTGTGATATGTCACCCAAATAGCCCAAATGAATAGAAACAATAGGGATAGCAATGGGTTGTGGGCCGAATTAGGTAACCCGGACCTGATTAAAATAATTTGGTGTCAAACCCGTCTACTTACTTTTTTTTTTTTTTTTTTTGTAAAGTTAGTTTCGATTCAGACGTGCTGGAGGCAATTTTAACCAGCGATTTGTTGAACCTCCAACCCCCTCATGGAAAATACCTTGAGATGAGAAACCCAATACTCGAACCCGAGACCTTGGGAAAAACTCACCTCCGGGGCCCACATAGTGGATTTAGAAGATACCCTTGGTCAACCCACCTAAATGGAGTTGGTTAAACCCGTCTACTTACTAATTGTCGATATCGAGTTAATTGACTTAATTCATGGGTAATCGTGGATTTGTTAATTTTTTTTTCTTTTAAAATATGTTTATTTGATCCAAATATTTAGGTATCTACAAAAATCAAATTTTAGTACAATTATAATGTAATATAGATACAGATGATCATTTTATCTTTTCTAAATAATCGGATCAACATTTATATGCCGTAAAAATATATTGGACAGACGATGATGTCTCTCTTGTAGTTGATAGATCGCTCGCCTGTTGGACTATATTATACTTAATTTAAAAACATAATAATAACATAATGTCATTAAGTGCATCAGTTAAGTTACATCATAAATATCAAACTAATAATGAAAAGACTAATTCAACACACTAAAACAATGATATATAAATCAACCATTATCTGACCAAACGAAAGATTATACGGAGTACCTAATAATATGTACTGTAATATGTAAACTTATTTTGTATCATAGAACAAGCTAATTAAAGTAGTAAGTGAGTCTAACACCACTTTTCTTCGATCTCTTTAGTCATCCCTCAACTTTCGTTCATTAACTAACCTCAAAACCCAATTTGGTTTTCCCTTAATCAACATAACACATCCAAAACCTATTCCAAGTACAATCCCGCATGCGTACCCCAATACAACAGATTGCCATGTAAATCCATTGAAAAACGTTGAATCATCATCTTCTTGTAGCGGTGACAACGGTGGACTTGTTGCTACTTCATTTTCTCGGCATCCTTTTGGCAATGGGTATCCACACAATGCAGGGTTTCCTTGATACGAATTTGTTTCATATGTATTAAATTGCCCTCCTTGTGGTATAGTACCTGAAAGTTGATTATTTGAAACATTGAACACGGCCATAAACGTAAGCCTAGTAAGCTCGGAAGGAATTTTCCCCATGATTTTGTTTGACGATAGATCTAGCGATTCAAGTAGTGTCAAATTTCTAAGCGTTTTAGGAATATGTCCGGATAGTTGGTTGTGAGATAGGTTGAGGTAACGAAGAGAGTTAAGCATTCGAATATTATCTGGAATCTCTCCTTCAAATTCGTTGTTTGAAAGATCAATAGCTGCCAACACAGTTAAAATTCTGTCAATTTTCATTTCTTGTCCTTTCACCACAAGCTCAACACTCTCTTTATATATTTCGCTACCCATGTAGCTTGGAACTCTTCCTTGTTGATTTATATCCATCATGGCCTTAAAATTCTCGAAATAGTTGGATGGAAGATGACCAGTAAAAAAGTTTCCAGAGATATCAAGGATTCGTAATTTAGGAAACGGGAGCTGACTTCTTGAAGTGTTAACTGGTCCATGAAGTCTACCGGATTTCAAAACAAGAACTTCTAGTTGTGGAAGAGTGTCAAGCCATTGGGGAAACACGTCCCTTATCATGTTTTTTCCAAGATCTAGAACTTGTAGATTACTGCAATTCTTTAGGCTTCGTGGCACTAGACCTTGTAATCTATTTTCATAGAGATTTAGGCTAGTCAATCTACTACCATTCTTGAAACAATCCGGGACTACACCACTGATCATATTATTCGACACATGAAAAAAAACCAAAAAACTTGAACTGCAAATTGATGAGTGAATTTGTCCTTCCATTGTATTGTTCTTGATAGAATAAGCAACTATGTTAATAGGTACTTTTGGGAGAGTTCCATGAAACATGTTGTCATCAAGGTTGAGGTATTTAAGGGACGTTAAATTACCAATAGAATTAGGGATTGCACCCGTGAGTCGATTTCTTGGGAGAGATAAGTCAATTAAACCACTTGCATTACCAATTTCGGGTGATATAGGACCAGAGAATAAATTATCACTCGCTGTGAATGTCTCGGTTAACTCACCAACTCGTGGTAAAGGACCAGAGAGCATGTTGTTATCAATCGAAAGCCTTCTGATCTTACTCAAGTTAATTTCTTTAACTCACCAACTCGTGGTAAAGGACCAGAGAGCTTGTTCCTATCAATCAAAAGACTACTGATTTTACTTAAGTTAAATTCCTTAGGAAACTCACCACTTAAATAATTTGAGAACAAGTACACCCTATCGAGCCTAGTGAAATTTCTAAAGGAATCCGGGATTTTACCAATGAGATTATTATCAGAAATTTGTAGGTCCATGAGACCTTGAGCACCAACAAGTTCCGATGGAATTCTCCCAGAAAGCTTGTTATCGTAAAGATAGAAAAAATACATATTACTTAAATTTCCTAAAGAAGATGGGATCTCACCGGTGAGATTATTTGTTGAAAAGTCAAGGTTTTCAAATTTCCTTGATAGCATCCCAATTTCTTTTGGTATTGTTCCAGAAATATTGTTTTGAAAGAGGTAAAGGTGAGCTAGATTGGTCAAGTTGCCTATGCTTTTTGGGATATCACCAGTAAGGCTATTTGACTGTAAATATAGCAATTCTAGATATTGTAACATCCCAATTTCTTTTGGTATTGTTCCAGAAAGACTGTTTTCAAAGAGGTAAAGCTGAGCTAAGTTGGTCAAGTTGCCTATGCTTTTTGGGATATCACCCGTAAGCTTATTTGACTGTAAATAAAGAAATTCTAGATATTGTAACATTCCTAAGTTGTAAGGAATCGCCCCCGAGAAGTCATTGAAAGACAAGTCAAGACGTTTGAGTTGGGAAGCATCGGATAGATTAGAAGGAATAGGCCCAAAGAGTGAATTGTTATAAAGTTCTAAAACTTGAAGATTTTGAAACGATGCGAAATCAAAATAGCTTAGATTACCTTTTAGGCTTGAACTTACAATTGTGATGCTGGTCACATTACTTTCGGATAAACTATTGTTACTGCAAGTGATCCCGGTCCAGCTTTTGCAAATGTCAACTTTTCTGTCCCATGATTCGAGAACCAATTGGCTTTGGCTGTCAAGGCTCGATTTCCATTTCAAAAGGGCTGATGCTTCGTTTTGTGCTTTTAGAGCACTCATGTTTATACAAATTGACATCAAGATTATAACTATGAAAATCTTGTGAGATACAAGCTTTTGAGATTGTATTGAATTCATGTTGCACTGGGTAGTGTAGAAGCAGGTTATGGTAATGGAGTAAAACATAAGGTGTCATATAGTCACCCAAAAGACAAACGTATAGAAAAAATTAGTCAAACCCAACTAACATGCTTCAATTGATAAATGGACTAAAGACTTTACGTTTATTAAATTGACTAATTCAATATTCTGATGTGTGAATGTGGGTCACAATATAACGTGTGATACACTCTTAATAGCTAAATCATATATATTTTTTGGGTTTTGTTAAATGAAATTTTAAGCGTTTTCGTTAAGGTGCATTAAATAGTTGTATATAAAATTTGGGGGTGGACTTTTGATATGAAAAGGTATAATTTTTTATGCATGTTAAGTGAAGCCCTGGGGCTTCATTTAGCATTTTCCATATCTTTATTATAGTTTTCATGGCTAATGTTCTTTACTTATATGCGAGGAGTTATTCTCGAAAAAACCGTCGATCACTTAGTATTGCATAATGTTTATTGTAGGTTGTAAGCGAAGACATGACAATTAGTTTGGAGCTTTTGTGACGTTCGGGGCGATCAATATTTTGATTTTGGATGCATATGAGTGAAGTGGTTCGAGTTTTGACAAGTTGGGTGAGCTAAACAAGTCAAAAATGATGAAAGGAAGACCCTAACGGGCGAAATGACATCTGTTAGTATGAAAGGACCAAATTGACAAGAGTCCTTTAATGGCCGTTGGACTTCATTTAAAGCCCATTAGCCTCTAACCAGCACTTGATGGCCGCAATTTATCTTGGACGACCATTAGACGGAATTTGTAGCGTAGACAATATACGATAATATATAGATGATTTGTTAACTTTAATAATATTATTAAATTGGTTGGGTGATAGACAGCAGTAGTCGGTCAACAAATGTGGAGCATATGGCGATTTCAGCAGGGATGCCCCAAAAGAGCTGATAGAGGACCGCTTTGCTGACACCTTTGGATTGTTTAAAACACATGTCTTTACTCTTATATAGAACAAAATACTTCCCCCCTTTTTCAACTTTCAGTTTTTTAAAATACCTAAATTACCCTTATTCTTTATTAACTAATTTAAATAGGGTAACGGGGGAACCCTAGCCCCGGTACCATCTTGACATAATATACTTATAATAGTTTTAATTAAATTATTGACATCATATATCACTCAACCCTTAAAATAACTACACTATCCTCATTAATATCAATTACTTTTACATTAATAACTACATCACCACTACCGCCATCACCGCCGCTGCATTGTGCTGATACCCATCTCGTGTATAAAAATGTGTTTGTATTCATAAAATATTTAAATATAGAAATGATTAAGTAAATTAAATATATAAACTAAATATGAAAATGTTTAAAATTTTGAAAATTTCAAGTTATGGGATTAATTTGCTTGTCTAGATGAACATACATGACATGTCAATATGAATTTTCTAGTCCGGCCACAACTTCTTTGCCATTTCATTTTATGAAGACTTTGTTTTTTTTTTACTCCTTTGACCAGCCAAATCAACAGTTGTCACTATCAATTTTCACATTTTATTTTTGAAACTTTTGCTGGGAACCGAGCTCACAAACACCCCCTTTTCAGTGATTTTTTATTTTTCTTTGAACACAGTGAAGAAAAATAGAAAATGGCTCATATTAGGCCTTTTTCAACAATGACATTTTTCTTATCTCCTTTTCAGTGTCGTCTCAATATCATATTATCTCCCAACGAAAATGGTTTGCTCTCCATCTTTTCTGAAGGTGTCGAACTCCCAAAAAGAAAGAAGAGAGAAAGAGTTAGATGCAATTGAGATTGATTTTTTTTAGACACTGTAGTAATTTTGTGTAAAAATCTCTATATTGTAGTTTATTTTCCACATGTGTATTTATAATGGTATATTAGTAAAAAAAAAAAAATATTAATCATGTGTTAATACAATAAAGAGTGACTAATGAACAATTGATAACACCTTCAGATAAAAGCTTGAATTTTCGATTTAACACACAATCATATTTTGGATAAGTGTTCGTATAGAAAATATAAATAACATGACTGCTAATATATCAATGCTTGATAGATAAAACAAACTAAAAAAGATAGATAACCAATAGATTTAGTCATAGTGTTATATATATGTTGACACACTTCTCCTTGTATTCTTCATGCGCTAAAAATTGAGAATGTTAGACTATTATTATCTATACCCATACTTATGTCCTAACCTATTTATGCATTATGATGTATATTGTTGATTTAATGTTATGTTATAAGACTCTTAAGATTAGTCTTTACTACCATAATGAAGTGCTCTTATTAGTCTTGATGGAAGACTCTTGAGAGTCCACTCCTTAATGTTTTGGGAGTTGATCCCTGTCTTGACTCTCCTATAAATAGGGGCTTATGTCTAACCCCATACTCACCACTACAACACACACATAAGAACATATTACTAAACATGTTCAATCCATCATAATAAGGAGAGGTTCAAGTAGAAGATCAAACATCCTAACGGTGTACCTATCATGGCATCATCGTCTCTCAACTCAAGTAAGCCCATGCTTGGCCTATATATATTATGAGATACATGATTACGATCATATATGTTTAACATGTGGTATCAGAGCATGGTTTAAAATCATGTTTCTTTATAATATAAGAACTTTTCGTTTCATTTCTTGATGATATGTGAATCATTCTGTTTTGAATCTGTCAGGCATGCGATACGTTTTTTGTCACTTTAATTACATGTCATGCGTGATTCAATCTTATGTGATTCTCACTATTGTCATGATTTAAATTTTTAATAATTTAATTGGTAGAATTTTACACTTAACTTGCTTAGTAAAAATCTGCACAGTTTAGTGGAAATGATTGGATTATCGTAGTTGATTAATTTTTCGGATTATTACGGTATATGTGACATTGAATCTCATCACTATTAAATAGCACCTGAATGGTCTTGGAGGTTACCTTTTGATTACTTATTTCGATTATTTTATGATGAGGTGAAATCCAATCACTTAGTTTTTCCTTTTGTTTGAATTTTTTTTTTAATGTAAACTCACTGCTCACATGATTAATTATTATCTTGATTGAGAATGCAATAATATGTTACTTATGTTCCCATTCGTAGAAAATCACCAATAAAAGAAATTTTCATAAAAGGTTTCAACAGAATTTATAAGTGAATTTTATAATTTTAATTTTCCATCATATTAAGTTTTTCATGGAGTCATGATAGTGACCGAACATTTCTACTCATCCGATATGATCAATAAATTAAATGATGGATTTATTTATTTATTTTTTTTCTGTTTTTTTTTTCTTTGCCATTTCATTTTATGAAGACTTTGTTTTTTTTTTACTCCTTTGACCAGCCAAATCAACAGTTGTCACTATCAATTTTCACATTTTATTTTTGAAACTTTTGCTGGGA
>CM067171.1:5955022-6001602 GCA_034093135.1 Erigeron breviscapus | reverse complement strand
CGGCTTGAGAAAAGTAGCCTTTGCCTCTTCCATCTTCCCTTTGTCTGTCACAAGCTCCTTAATGAACTTGGCATAATGGGGCATCCCCTGAATAAGATCAACTAAAGGCACATTAATATGAACATTTGTAATCATTTCCACAAACTTGTTATATTGCTCCTTTAGCTTTGCTTTCCTGAACCTCTGTGGAAATGGTATCTTTGGCTTGTATGGTTTAACCTCTGGAACCACAGCCGGTTTTGGTGGAGTGACCGGAGTCTTCACGGTCGACTCTTCCTCCATTTCAATCTCTTCATCAACCTCATCATCACTCCCTTTATCCTGCACATCTGAAACAGCAACATGAGGCATAGGAGGTGAGTCATAAGACCTACCAGTACGAGTGGTGATGGCTTTGGCTTGCTCATTACGGACTGGAGGTGGAGTGTATTTCTGTCCCTGGCTAAACTGAGGCCTAGGATTCTGCTGCGTGTTGCTAGGAAGAGTCCCCGTGGGCCTAGCAAGAGCTGCCATCCTACTTTCGAGATCCTTGAAATTAACTCCCTGGTTTTCATGTTGATCTCCACCTTCCCACTTAACTGATCCAACCTCTCACTCAAAGTCTTAGTGTCTTCCATGATCATTTGAATGCTAGTATTTGTTTCAACTTGGTTACTAGCCAACTGCTTCATCATCTCCCTCAACTCGGCATTAGGATCGACATTAGAAGAAGAAGAACCTGATCCTTGTCCTTGCTGAGTCTGCTGTTGTGGCTGATTCTGATAATTATCTCTTTGCCACCTGTTACCTGAAAAACGAGAATTATTAGTCTGAAAAGAAGAGTTATAAGAAGTATTACCTGAAGGTCGGTTCTGGAAACCGGTGTTGCGGTAGAAATTCCTTGGGGTTGATTCTGAACATAGTTCACATCTTCGGGTGCCCGATTTGGACACTCATCAGAATAGTGCATATCACCACAATGATCACACCCATCGGCTACAACCTTAACATCCCTCTCAATTGCTCCAAACCTAGTCTCTTGAGCAGCAAAGCTCCTATCCATCGCTCAGATAGCGCCTTAATCTCTCCAATAACCCCTGAATCGTTGCTAGCTTCAACCTTAGCAACTCTCCCTTGGTTAGTTCCTTTCTTCATCTTTCTTTCATTTTTCAAGAACCTTTCATCATCCATATTTGAGTTATCCTTTGCCATGTCTTCCAAGATTTGATAGCCTTCATTGGGTGTAATGTTATTGAAACTACCCCCAAAAGCATATCCCAATTCTCATTTAGACTTCTTATTCAACCCATCAAAGAAAAGCTCCACATATTGTTCCTTAGTCAAATTGTGACCTGGACAATTTCTCAACATCTCCTTGAAACGAACCCAAGCATCTGCAACATCTTCTCCATCATCTTGTTCAAACGACCTAATCATATTCTCCAACTTTCTTTGAGTTCTAAGTGAATAAAACTCACCAATGAAAGCTTCCTTAAGTTGGTTCCAAGTAGTGATTGAATTCTCTGGAAGATCATTGAACCAATCAAGTGCTTCTCCGGTGATTGACATGGGAAATGTCTCAAGTTTCACGGCATTCATTTGATTTTGACCATATTGATAAAGTCGAGCCAACTTTTCAAACCTATCCAAGTGTTGGTAAGGATCCCATTTCCTTTTTCCATCAAATTGATGCTCTTCTATGCTCTTAAGATGATTCTCTTTCAAATTGAAAGTGTGATCAATGGCCGGTGGTCTAATGGCGGAGCCACGGCTAGTTGGGATAGTTCGAACCCTCTCGCCATAGCGAGTGTCATTTGGATCCCTAGGTTGTTCGTCACCCATCTCTTCTTGCTTAACTTCTAAATTGAAGAATTCGTCTAAATAAAACCCTTCCTCGTCTGAATCAGGAGTGGGTTTAGCTATAGGTGAGAACGGTGTAGGTATTGGTGTTGTGGGTTCAGTGAAGTTAAACCGACGCCCTCTTGGTCTTCTCGGAGTAGACAAAGGACTATTCAAAGGTAGACCCGAAGAACGCAAGTTCATCAACTAAAGAAATATGCCTGCAAACACACAACTAACACAAACACGTCAAATGCAACTGTGATAAGAAAAGAAAACTAAACTAATAAAACAAGTAACTTTCTCACGCGTGAGAAAGGATCAAACCACTAAATTAACAACTAAATCGGCACACAATTCCCCGGCAGCGGCGCCAAAAACTTGATGTGTGAAATCGAGTTTAAAAATTTATAAACAAGAATTACCCTAAAACTGACTACTACACACTAGCGGGCAGTGGACCCGTTCGTATATAGTATAGCTCAAAGGTAAGTCCGGATTCGTTCACGGGGATTGGTTTTGAAATAATTGTATGCTAAAGCAGTTTTGGAAACAGGATGGAACCGTAGCCGAATTGCTACCTCACTTTGACAATTGAATTAAAGAAATTGAAATAACAAGACAATTTAAAAGTAAAGAAAGTTCAGACAATATAAATAAAGATCATCCACTTCGAATCCACTTGACTTCAGTTATGATTGCACATGTTAAAGATCAAATTATTTAGAGTTGACAAGATAATCGTGAAAGGATAAAAATGCTCGCGTGGTACCACCAACCGCTCAAATCACCCAAACACCTAAGTTGCTAGTTTAATTACCCAAGCCGGTACCACCAATGCCTAGAAAATCTCCCCAACAATTAGTTTGCTTGATTATCCAATTACCAATTATGCCTATGTGAATTGGTACCACCAACCGTTTCTAAACACGTTTACCGATTAATTCCTATTATAGATTTGACATTCACCGTCATACCATGAACCGGTGACAAACGACCATAGACAATCGAATTGAAACGATAAACATATTCACCCAGTACCACTAACGATGAACACATAAACCATCAACATCAAAAGAATAAATCACAAGGAATTAATTGATAAAGATCACGATACAACGATAATTGAATCAACTCTTGAATTAAAATATTGCAATCATATCATTTGTCAAGATTAATCAAAGTGGATGATTATAAATCTAGCCACTCATGCTAAATTGAAAATAACAAACGGAATAGAAAGAGAACATATTGTACCAATATTCGTTGAATGTAAATTGCAAGACAGAAAATTAGATACGATCTAGATGGGTGTTCTTGAATCTTCAATGAATCAAATGATGAAATCTGCGATGATCCGTCAAAGACTCATGGTAGAACAGCTCCTAGAAAGAAAAACTTGGATACTTGGGAAAATAGGGTTTTTTCCTTTATATACCTCCCCCAAATCTGATGCAAAAGAGGCTGTAACCTAACTTCCCCGTGCACTCACTGCGCCGCAGTGGGCATGATGCGCTCCCACTGCGGCGCAGTGGAAAGTCCCTGGAATTCTGATCATAAGGTGACTGCGGCGCAGTGGGGAATAAGTCTTCCCACTGCGGCGCAGTGGTAATCCACTGGAATATTGTATTCTTTCTTGACCTTTGACTGCGGCGCAGTGGGGCAAGTACACTCCCACTGCGGCGCAGTACTAAACCACTGGAATCTTGTATCTTTGGCACCCAACGACTGCGGCGCAGTGGGGCATAAGTCTTCCCACTGCGGCGCAGTTAAATCCTGCTGGAATCTATGGTTCTTCTTTATCAACATCACTCGAACACTCGGGTCAACTTCTTGGCCAAAAATCATCAGAAAATGTACCAAATGGACGCGCAACCTGCTAAAAACCTGAAAGCACTAACAAACACCATAAACGCGCCAAATGCATACAAAATCGACTCAAAACACATACGAAAAAGGCCAATAATGATGTGAGCGATCTATATAAATTGGTCACATCAGATATATATGTATTATAGATGGTTATACATATAGAATGTAGTTACCTCTTCGAATATACTGTCAAGAGCTCTACTCATATTGAAAACAGGCTCAACAAAGCTCTTTGTCTCGACTTCGCCAACTGTTAAGCCAGAAAGTAACGGGGTAGACACAAAGTAATTTCTTGGAGAATTATCTAAAGGTCATAGGACTAACTTCTGAGATTTTTGACGAAACTCATAGAAGCCCATCCTCTCCCCAATACAAACCGTCTTCCTTGGTTCTCTACTCTGGTCATCATAGGCTTAAACTTCCTTGTTTAAGAGATAGAGGCAGGTAAAAGTTTTTACGAATGTTAGAAAGTGTAAGTACGTCAAATTAGCCTAAAAAGTACATTTTTAAACTATATTTTTTCACACAAGTATATGTTTTGAATTATATTCTTAAATTGCACACGAATATAAAAAAACAAAAATTTCTTAAAAACAACTCACCGCAGTCGCAGTACTGAGAATAAGACCGCGGACCGTGGGTCCCCGCAAGCTCTTGTTTCTGCCTGTTATCCTTGTTTGTTTTGGGAATTTTACTCCGTCTTCCCTCATGTAGTAGCGCAGCAGCTCCATCCATTCCTCAGGCTCCATACCCTTTGGCGTGACGTACTGAGATCATCAGCTTTATCTCGACCTCTCTTATCTGTGAAATGAGTTTTCTTGAACTTGCTCTTTCTACACCTATACTGAACATCGAATCGATCGCAGTCTCAATTCCTTTCCTGATGATGTTATTTGTCCAAATCTAGGAACTGATTCAACCGGAACCGTTCCTATAATTTTTAACTAGTAGTTAGGGATATATCAAATTTTCAACAATATCAATTTAACAATAAAAATTTAAGGAGATCGACCCGTAAAGTAGACTTATATGCATCTGGCACGTCTGCCAAGGAGTCATATGTTTAGGGACTGATGTGCTAAATCGAGTTTAAAATTTATAAACAAGAAATACCTAAAAACTCACTACTACACACTATCGGGCAGTGGACCCGATCGTATGCAATATAGTAAAAAGGTAAGTCCAGGTTCGTTCGCGGGATTGGTTCGAATTAATTGTTTAGTAAAGGGGTTTGGAAAAAGGGTATTACTTTGATTTCACTCCGCCAATAACTTTAAAAGACAAATGCGTATAAGTAAAGGTAAGTCTCAAACAATAATGGTAAATATCATCCACCTTGACTCCGCTAGACTTCAGACATGATTGCTTTCAGTTAAGACCAAATTCGTTAAGAGTTGACACGATAAACGTGAGAGAATGAAATGCTCGCGTGGTACCACCAACCGCTCACAAGTCACCCAAACACCTAACTGCTAGTTAAATTACCCAAGCCGGTACCACCAACGCCTAGACAATCTTACCAACACTTAGCTTGTTTGATTACCAAATTACCAATTGCGCCTATGTGAATTAAAACGTGGTACCACCAACCGTTTCTAGACACGTTGACAAAATGACTCCTTATATTAATTTGACATTCACTATCATACCATGAACTAGTGATAATCGCTCATAGACAAGCGACCGTTAGAAAATCACATATGCACTCGACTAGTACCACTAACGACGAACACACATGTCACCAATATCAAATCAATAAAAATAAAGGAATTAAATCATCAAGATCACGACACAACGATAATTGAAATCAACTCTTTGAATTAAAATATAAAGCAATCACATCATTAGTCTAGTTTCATCAAGGTGGACAATAGAAGAATTAGCCACTCATGACCAAATTGAAATTACAATAAGAATCAAGAAAGAACATAAAGTACCAATTGTTTGACGAAATGGAAATTGCAAGACAGTAAGTAGATACGATCTAGATGGGTGCACGTGAATCTTCAATGGATCGAAAGACGATCAAATCTTGAATTGACCCTTGAAGTATCCCTTGCAGCTCCTAGAAAGATATGTCGATCAAAAACCCTTAGGAAAATTCTCTCCCAAACGTCACTGGCCGTTCAGAAACTTGGCCAGCTATTTATATGATTTAGTCGCGTAACGCCCGTTACGTGTCCATTGAAACCCATGACTGCCGTCACATTTGTGACGCCCGTTTCACTTCCATTGAAAAGCATACGGCCGTAAGGAACCCGTTACAGTAACTCGCGAAGTTTCAATCATAACGGCCGTCATGTTGGTTACGCCCGTTACACTTGACCTAGATCCTCAAACTCCCGTCACCCTTGTGACGGCCGTTACATATTACGCCGTTAATGATGCGTAACGCCCGTTACATATGGTAACGCCCGTTACGTGTCCATTGAAACCCATAACGCCCGTCACATTTGTGACGGCCGTTATGCCCTCCAGAATCCGTCTTCTTCATCTTTCACTTGATTTCAACCGAATCCTTCTCCCGAGTCCTCCATAAGTCATCAAAATCGACCAATTCATCCGCATAATCATTTTCCAACCTGAAAACACTAAACATACCTCAAAGCATCGAAAGTTGGAAATAAAACTATAAAAACGACGAATAAATGGTCCTAAATTCACGTGGGAAGTTTTTTTTTTTTTTTTTTTTTTTTTTTTTTTTTTTTTTTTTTTTTTTTTTTTTTTTTTTTTTTTTTTTTTTTTTTTTTTTTTTTTTTTTTTTTTTTTTTTTTTTTTTTTTTTTTTTTTTTTTTTTTTTTTTTTTTTTTTTTTTTTTTTTTTTTTTTTTTTTTTTTTTTTTTTTTTTTTTTTTTTTTTTTTTTTTTTTTTTTTTTTTTTTTTTTTTTTTTTTTTTTTTTTTTTTTTTTTTTTTTTTTTTTTTTTTTTTTTTTTTTTTTTTTTTTTTTTTTTTTTTTTTTTTTTTTTTTTTTTTTTTTTTTTTTTTTTTTTTTTTTTTTTTTTTTTTTTTTTTTTTTTTTTTTTTTTTTTTTTTTTTTTTTTTTTTTTTTTTTTTTTTTTTTTTTTTTTTTTTTTTTTTTTTTTTTTTTTTTTTTTTTTTTTTTTTTTTTTTTTTTTTTTTTTTTTTTTTTTTTTTTTTTTTTTTTTTTTTTTTTTTTTTTTTTTTTTTTTTTTTTTTTTTTTTTTTTTTTTTTTTTTTTTTTTTTTTTTTTTTTTTTTTTTTTTTTTTTTTTTTTTTTTTTTTTTTTTTTTTTTTTTTTTTTTTTTTTTTTTTTTTTTTTTTTTTTTTTTTTTTTTTTTTTTTTTTTTTTTTTTTTTTTTTTTTTTTTTTTTTTTTTTTTTTTTTTTTTTTTTTTTTTTTTTTTTTTTTTTTTTTTTTTTTTTTTTTTTTTTTTTTTTTTTTTTTTTTTTTTTTTTTTTTTTTTTTTTTTTTTTTTTTTTTTTTTTTTTTTTTTTTTTTTTTTTTTTTTTTTTTTTTTTTTTTTTTTTTTTTTTTTTTTTTTTTTTTTTTTTTTTTTTTTTTTTTTTTTTTTTTTTTTTTTTTTTTTTTTTTTTTTTTTTTTTTTTTTTTTTTTTTTTTTTTTTTTTTTTTTTTTTTTTTTTTTTTTTTTTTTTTTTTTTTTTTTTTTTTTTTTTTTTTTTTTTTTTTTTACTGAACCACTTTTACTCTACTAGAAGGTACCCTCTTACAATGATGAACAATGTCAATATCACTTCACTTTCTTTTGAAGTTTCAATCATAACGGCCGTCATGTTGGTTACGCCCGTTACACTTGACCTAGATCCTCAAACTCCCGTCACCCTTGTGACGGCCGTTACATGCCCCCTTACGGCCGTAATGAGACAGTAACAGTAAAAAGCAAAATTGACATGGTAACGCCCGTCACCATTGTGACGGCCGTTATGCCCTCCAGAATCCGTCTTCTTCATCTTTCACTTGATTTCAACCGAATCCTTCTCCCGAGTCCTCCATAAGTCATCAAAATCGACCAATTCATCCGCATAATCATTTTCCAACCTGAAAACACTAAACATACCTCAAAGCATCGAAAGTTGGAAATAAAACTATAAAAACGACGAATAAATGGTACTAAATTCACGTGGGAAATGGTATAGAATATGACACATCAAATCCCCCCACACTTGAGCATTGCTTGTCCTCAAGCAAATCCTGAATTAAAGCATAAAGTAATCCTTGACAATGGAGCAAAATAAACAATGCCGAGTATCAAAAAGAAGCCACACCAAGTATGTCAAATGACAAAAAGGTTGGGTGAAGCAGTTTTAATCTTAAATGAAAACCCGAAATGTTTGACAATACCTGAACAATCCGCAAGCCACGATAACACAACCAAGCACAAGTGAAACAACCGAACCTATCAAAATCATTCTACTCCAACAAACTTACTCTTGGGGTTGAATATATTATGAAGAATCACTCATAGCACGGTCGTGATGTATGCTATTTTACCATAGGCTTGAACTAGGATCATTGCTCCACCAACACGGCGCAAGCACCAAGTACATCATCAAAATAGGCATAAAGGTAGGTTGTATAGTTAAACTAAGGTATATAGGATGGATATTTACAACGAATGAATGGGAATATAGGTTAATTAAGAAAAGAAAAGAAAAAGTATATGGATATGTACAAATGAACAAAATAGTCTAATCAACCCGTACCATTGATTGCCGACAAACCGCTAACCCAAAAGATATCATCCCGAGAACGCACCCCCAAACAACATCAAACAACTTAAAATCCACCAAACTCTCCATTCATAATGATACAACAAAACTCGACATATAAAAATGAGATGTACCTCCTAGTAGCCCAAGTTCTTTTTCTCTTTTTTTTTTCTTCTTTTTTTTTTCTGTTTTTCAATTTTTCACTTTTTTCTCTATATTTTTTTTTTTTTACTGAACCACTTTTACTCTACTAGAAGGTACCCTCTTACAATGATGAACAATGTCAATATCACTTCACTTTCTTTTGAACAATCCAACCTTAACTCAACCAATTTATGTATTCTTATAGACAATAAACTTCCGCAAGCCAATCCACCTAAACTCCCCAAACCATCCAACAAACCAATAGCAATCAACGGCCCACCAAGATTAGACTATCGGAAAAATGAGGTGAAGTATATAAGGGTGAAGGCTAAATTATATGGGATGTATATGTGTATCAAAAGTGTACAAAGAAAGGTGAAAATGTATATATATATGTATAAAGGTTGTATAAGGGTGTGTATAGTAAGGTATAAATGTACAAAAGGAAAGTGAAAAGAAAGAAAGAAAGAAAAAGTATGGTCAAACCTAAATGCCAATTCGTCATCCGATGTACTTAGTCACGATCACCAGGCCAAGTTCTAGAATCAACACATCACCGGCACACTCTTATCAAGAAAAGAACCCGGAAATGGAATGGATTAACCTCAAACACGCACATCTTAGTGCAGGGCATCAAAATGAAAACCCTTACTCCCGAATAAATCCAAGAGCCTAAGAGAGGGACGTATTTACGAGGCAATCAAACCAAAACCGCAACCTAACACAACTATACAAAATGATGAAATCTCACAATTTGGTGTTAGGGATATATTTGAGTGCACAAGTAATGATATCAATCCCGAGGGACTAGCCAAATAATCGTTCAGAACACATTTCGCCGGTTAAAAATTTTGCCAAGGAAACAGTTTGTAGTAAAATTGCTTATTAAGATATGAATTAAGTGACCAAAAGCAACTTACCACAAGGACAAGCTCAACTCAAGTTAAAAACCACATCAACCTCTATTATCCAACCAAATTGAAAACACCGATTCCAAACATGCACATCACAGTGAAGAGCTCAAGATAGAAACTCCTACCCTCGGATAAAATCCGAAGGCCCATGAGAGGGACACATCAACAAAACCGGTAGTAATCTCAATGGCAAAACAACAAAAGTGATGTACCCGGTAGCTTAAACCTATTTGCCACCCCCCCACACTTAAGATGGACAATGCCCTCAATGTCCATATTCGGTCAAACCAAAGGGTAAATAGGGGTAAGCGACAAAAATGGAAAAATAAGAACACATACCGGATGATGGACAAACCATGTCAGTAAAGATGTCACCTACCGGATTAACGTCTATATCAGACTCTTATACATCGGGGCATTATCGTCCGCCGCCTGCCACGTGACCAAGTCTTTTGTATCAAAATCTAAGGGTAAAAGACCTTTTTTCTTGAACTTTTTTTGTGGATTAGCTTGTTTATGGCAAACGAACCTCAACTTGTTTCAAACGAGCCTTAGAATTTGTTGACTCAAACGAAGCTTATTGATTTATCGCAAACGAACTACGTCTATTTTTGGTCTAAACGAACTACATCAACTTTCTGTCAAAAGAAGCTTAGATTTTCGCCCAAACGAACTACAAATTAGGAGTGTCATACGGACTACAAAATGAAAGTTTCATACAAACCTTACAATTTTGGACAGCCACAAACGAGGCTCGATGGTTGTGATTTTTCAAACACTTTTTCTTTAGACTCTAACTTAAAAATCTAACCCATTAGTAATGTAACTAGTTTGTAAAACATAGGTTTAATCTTCTACCCAAAATCAATTTCTTTATACATTTTCAAGATTAAAGTTTGATAATAATAGTAACATTTAGATCTCAAATAAAAACGAGATTTGAAGCAAGATTCTTACAATCTGGCTATGAGATCACGAAATGATCACCGATTTATTAGTGAGACTTCTATAGATCTTGGATTTGGAAAGATGAATTTGGTGATTTTCTAGAGAGAGTGATAAATTTCTAGAGAGAGAAAGGATAAGATGAGATGGTGAAAAATGTGTGGTGAATGGAGAGGATAAGGGTTGGCTCCTACATTTCTCTCTTACAAGCTAAACTTTTATCCGCAAATAATTTTGATATTTAAAAAAAATTAAAACCCGAGTATTGTATAAATTGTTGTATCGACATAAATGAATACATTTCTGAATTACCCATTCGATGACTGGTCACAAGCCAGGATTTTGCTTCAGAGTGGGCCAAAATGTCATGTAATTAATAAGTACCAACCGCTTAGCAAATCTCTAATTAGTCTTCTAGGGTGTGCACATCCAAAAAGTAGTAAACCATGCAAGTCTTATTTAAGGAACTAGGCCAAAAATATATTAGATAGATCATAATTTAAAAATAAGAAAGAAATATATATATTAACATTATACTAATATTACACTATCTTTAAAAAAATTTCGAGATACTTATTCTTATATAACTCCGTACAGAGCCGTCTTTGAGCCGTTCGGGAAAAAAAAGAGCCGTCTTTGAGAATATCAAAAAGTAAAAACATAATATTATGACGATAAAGCATTGAATTTAATTATATACTGCATATTAATTCTAGCTCTTATTACATATAATTTATAATAACAAGTTTAATGGATAGAAAAACATATTGGTTAAATGCCTTAAAGTCATGTATATATGAAAATAATAAAAGAACTTCATATATTGTGATTTTAATTGTGTGTATTGGTTATGAATAAAAAATAATGTTTTGTTTTTTTCATCCTGATGTATAATTATATATTGTCACATTGGTAGAGTAATGTAATGTGATATCGCTTTTTGTAATATAATCTTAGATGAAAAGTAAATTGATACGAGTAATTTAGAAAGACTCTTTTATTGACCAAATAAAAAAGGTGTGGAACTTGAGACTTGGGCCGTACTGCCTCTCTTTTTCTCATAATCCAGGATTCCATGGTTTCAGTTTTACTTGCTCAATGGGATGGGCCAAGTACAATATAAATAAAATTTTTATCAAAGTAAACATGTGAATTTGAGAACCATGAGTAGACTTGGGATGGGCCTTGGCCCAGCCTATTACCAAGGTGGCTTCGCCAAAGTAGTCACACACAAATAATATTCACTACAAAGTTCACTTAGTTAATTGATAATGCGTTGCCATTTTCATTGTCATTTTTACTACACTAGCTAATTCACATACACATAGTCGACAAGCACACCAGATCACCAGCTTGCTCCATATGATTGGTGTCCAGTGGGGAATTATGAGCTTTTTGGTGTAACAACACGAATGGTGTCCCGTGGGGACTGGTGAGCTTTTTAATGTGTACACTCGCCAATCGTGTGTGGGGGAGCTTGCTCCACATGATTGGCGTCTTATGGGAACTTGTGAGCTTTTTAGTGTAACATCCACTAATAGTGTGTCCCATGTGGACTTATGTTGAACATGTGTTGATTATTGTAGTTGTGATCTTCATATTTGATGTGTTTGTATGTTGTGTGATTCTTGTGATTTTGGTGTAGATTTTAGATGAGATACTTGTGCAATTCTAAGCGGAGGGAGTAGAGGGGAGGGGGGTGCTCAGCCACCCCCAGTAGGCCCGTTACATTGGATATTTATTAGCCCATCATCAACAATCTTTTGTTAAGCCCTCCCTAATCACTTATTAGCCCATATTTATCTCGTTTCTTTTTCTTTTTTATTGAATAAACCACCAGGAAACCTCTTGCATAGACACCGGTTGTAAAACAGGTTTCTAAAGCCTTTAAAAACCGGTTTCCATGACTTTATTTTGTAGTAGTGATCATCCAATTCCATTAAACAAGCATCAAGTCTATACCTCATATGAAGGGTTTATATTTTTTGATTATGAGGTTTAATATATTCATCCGATCTTTTTCATATGTGTTCGTTATCATGTGTTATGTAGCTTTCTAGCAATTTTTCTTCGTGAATTTGTTTCTATTTGAAAGAATGTTACGAATATTTCCGGTTGATAGATGTTTTTGTATAATGGGTTATATACACTATTAAATAAATTAATCAATTAGTTTTTCATGTTTTAAAAGCATTGTCCCAAGTACAACTTTTTAGACAGTTTCATACGATAGAATTGTATCCTAGAATTAATATTTGTATTTTAGTTCATTAGAGTTGTAATTTGCAGAAGTTATGATTTACATCAACTGGAACAGAAAGGTACCGTCATTTTTAACCGTCGTTTTTTGAGGTCTAATATGCCTTATTTTATACCCATTTCCCACGATGTATTTAGTTGTTTTTAAGTGGTTTTCGAGTCGTTTTCGTATACATTTGGTGCGTTTATAGTATTTGTTAGTGTTTCAGGATATTAACAGGTATTGTGACATAATTCCGGAGAAAACGACTTCCAGAGGTCTATGCGATGAAATATGACAAGTATGGGTAAATCAAGATTATTTGTGAAAGAAAATAAAGACTGGAGCTGCAAGGAGGAAGAATGCAATGCATAAATATAAAGTAGCCGTTTAGACCAAAGAAATACATGTACAGGGCAACAAAATAAAAATGAAAAGAAACATGGCCATTGGCCTACTAACTCTTTGGACTACAGTTGAATTGTCAAATAAAGAGAGCTGATGTCGTGGGTTTATGGCCGTGAAGAAAGAAAAGCCCAAGGCTTTGGGCCATTTGATTTTGAAGCAGCAGCCCATGAAATGTTTCACATGGGTATTAAGCCCAACAATATTGAAGTCGGCTGGGAGAGGAGGTGGTGCCGCAAAAGAAAAAATAAATAAATCAAAGATTTTGCCTTTGTTTTGTTGGTGAGAAGCAGCAAGAAGACAAAGCCAAAAGGCTTCTAGCCTTGGGATTTCGTGAAGCACAGCCGCAATTTCCCTCATCTTTGGTTACTTTACTTTTTTTATTATTAAATATTAGTTTATCATCACAACAATTATTAGTGGTATTAGACATATTCGAATGATCATGAACTTAATATTTACGTTGATGTTGGTCATGATATTTATATATATATATATATATATATATATATATATATATATATATATATATATATATATATATATATATATATATATATATATATATATATATATATATATATATATATATATATATATATATATATATATATATATATATATATATATATATATATATATATATATATATATATATATATATATATATATATATATATATATATATATATATATATATATATATATATATATATATATATATATATATATATATATATATATATATATATATATATATATATATATATATATATATATATATATATATATATATATATATATATATATATATATATATATATATATATATATATATATATATATATATATATATATATATATATATATATATATATATATATATATATATATATATATATATATATATATATATATATATATATATATATATATATATATATATATATATATATATATATATATATATATATATATATATATATATATATATATATATATATATATATATATATATATATATATATATATATATATATATATATATATATATATATATATATATATATATATATATATATATATATATATATATATATATATATATATATATATATATATATATATATATATATATATATATATATATATATATATATATATATATATATATATATATATATATATATATATATATATATATATATATATATATATATATATATATATATATATATATATATATATATATATATATATATATATATATATATATATATATATATATATATATATATATATATATATATATATATATATATATATATATATATATATATATATATATATATATATATATATATATATATATATATATATATATATATATATATATATATATATATATATATATATATATATATATATATATATATATATATATATATATATATATATATATATATATATATATATATATATATATATATATATATATATATATATATATATATATATATATATATATATATATATATATATATATATATATATATATATATATATATATATATATATATATATATATATATATATATATATATATATATATATATATATATATATATATATATATATATATATTCTAACAAATTATTATTTTGATATTGGTAATATATGTGTTCTTCGTTAGTGATACTAGTTGAATATATATATGATTTCAATTGTTTATCTTTACTCGATTGTCGCTAGTTCATGGTATGATAGTGAATGTCATTTTAATAAAAGGAATCGTTTTGTCAACGTGTTGATTGACGGTTGGTGGTACCACGTTGTTTTCACATAGATACAATTGTTAATTCGATAATCAAATAAACTAGTTGGTTAGGGAAATTGTTTTAAGCATTGGTGGTACCGGCTTTTACAAAGGAACTGATTAATTAGGTGATTTAAATGATTTTACAAACGTTGGTTGTACCAGTTTGTGTCTTTATTTTGTCACGATTATCTTTGTCAACTGAATTGGATTTGAGCTTAATTATGTGCAACCCGAACTGTTGTCGAGTGGATTCGAGGTAGATGACTTTTAATCTTTCTGTTTAAAACTAAACTCTTTTCGATTAATTCATCGGAATTACTAACCTGATCTTTTTACTAACTGATTTTAAAAGCAAAGTGACAAAAGCAATTAACTACAAGGACAAACATGCAAAAGTTTAAAAATTCCTCTAAAATACCCGACTTTTTCCTATTTACCACCCCCCCAACACTTGAGTTGGACAATGTCCTCAATGTCCAATGAACTAAGTCAAACTAAGGGAAATAGGGGAAAGTAAACAAAAGCAAAGTAAGAACAAGAAAAACTTGCCGGGTATGACGGGTGTTCCATGCTTGAATGATGCCAACAAGAATATTGCGCTGAACTTACTGCCAGCATATGCATATGACAAAACTTGCTATTCAACATGAACACACAAATCAACGCATAACAGGAATATCAATCAAATAGCATAACCACAACCATCATCAAAGAGTTTATTCAAAAACACACACAAAAAGAAAAATGCAAAATTAAAATATAAATAACAAAATAGAAGACACGGGTTGCCTCCCGAGAAGCGCTTAATTTATTTACGAGTCGTTAGCTAGACTCGTACCCCGAAGAATTACCATGGTGGGGTCTCCGACGCCCCCACACTTAAAGTGTTGGGCGGTCTACCCTTAAATGGTGAAAAACAATTACCTTTCACCTTCGTCAGAATCCAATCATCAACATCACCTACACAAAAGTCTGGTGGCCTACACGAGTAGGGTGAAAAATCTGTGAACTTAACTTTTATCATTACCCAATCTTTAAAATTCACCTTTTCAAAATCTCTCCTCACATGATTTATCACATCCATTTTTAAATCTATGATTTCTACCCACCGCCATTTGTTATTCTCAAACAATACTGGATTACCTGAAGTGTAAACACGTCTCTTTTTAGAGACAATTAAGCACTTATCAATGAGGAAAGTAGCTGATGCTTCCTCTAGCTTCCTCTTTTTGCTCACCAGTTCGTTGCATGCTTGAACCGTGGGTAATACATCCGTTATGGTGTGCACAAGCTTAATCGTCCTTGTTAGACCAATTTCTTCCTCTTCATCCAAGATAATGTTAGCAACATTTGTATCATCATAAGAAACATCACATACCTTACCAAGAAGGGGGGAACAAATCTCCAAATCAACAACTTCAAGCACTGGCTCATTGCTAATGACTAATAGTTCATTTGGTTCCGAAGGAGTTAACTGATAATCATCTTCTTTCAAAGCAGCTCCCATGAAAGGTTGTGAATGGGATTTTGGTTCTTGTGCTGCTATCTTACTCACACCATCGCCCAGTTCCATAAATTCTTCTTTAAGGCTTAACTCTTCCATTATCACTTCACCAAAGTCAGATTGCGAAATAGACAAATGTGGTTCCTCCATCACCTCGGTGTTCAGGATTTAAATGGAATCATGTATCTCTGGATATTTTTGGCTTTCTGGAGCTTGGATTTGTGATTCATTTTCCAAGTGATCATAAGCTTCCATTGTTTCATTCTCTTCTGAAGTCTCATACACTTCTTGCCATATTGTTTCATTTTTGGGCACATACACCAATTCCTCAGATTGAATAAATTCTTCCAAATAATCAAATACCCCATCCGTATTCATCCCTAAGAATTCCTCGCTTAGAATTTCGTATGATTCGTCATCTAGCCCACGCAAATAAAACATAACAAGTTCACAAACAAAAATCTTGTCCGTGCTTAACTTATCAACTACGTCTCTAATCCTCAACCATGCTTCATACCAAGTTTCGTTGGGTAATTGCTTAAAGTACCGAATCTCGTCCGGATATTCTCCCTCCAACTCATAGTCTTGATCGGCCATTGGTGACGCTAATACTACAAAACAAACACTAGCACACCCCGTGAAAAGCACAAATGGAAAAGAAAAACTAAATAATAAAATGGACTAGAACTAAATAAAAAAAAAAAATTAACACTAAATTACGCTAACCTAAGAAAGCAAGTAATTTTCTCGTAAATGAATACAAGAAAGGATCGAACTACAAAATTAAACAACTACTAAACAAAAGTCCCCGGCAGCGGCGCCAAAAACTTGATGTGTGAAATCTAGTAATAAAATTTATAAACACGAAACTACCAAAAGACTGACTACAACACACTCACAGGCAGTGAACCTGATCGCATGCAGTATAGTAAATTCGGTAAATCCGAGGTCGACAAAACCCTAACTTTACTTTCCAGCCGATTTTGAAGACCTTTTTGGAGATCTTTTCACCTATTGAATCATCTTTAAGGATTTCAAGCACGATTGGATTAATTTCGTTAATTGCTTTCATTCCTTTGTATTCGGTAACGATGAATTCCTCATATTTGATTTGTTATTCTTATTTTAATATGAGTGGCTAATCGCTTCATCATCCATCTTGATGGAGTGAGACAATATGTAAAGATTGCACAATTTTATTAATTCAATGTTGATTTCATTTAACGTTATATCGTGATCTTAGCGTATTTCTTCCTTTTAATTTATCTTGAATTGATTGGTGATTTATGTGTGTCTTTAATGGTAATTATTGATTTCATATATTTCATTTTGATTGTTTGGGTACAAATAATTGGGTCTATGACGGGTACGGTAGATAATCATTCAATGATAATAGGAAGTAATGTGTTAACGGTTGGGTACAATCGGTAGATATAATTGTTATCTTAATAACCAAAACCATTGTTTGATTAGGGAAGTTATAAAAGATGTCTTGGGGTACCGGTCTTTGTAATGAAACTAGTTTAAGCAAGAGAGTCAAATGATGTCATTAACTTGACGGGTACGGGGTTGGTGCTTTGTTTGAGTCTCGATTATTTAATCAACTTAATTTGGATTTGAACTTCATTTATGTGCAATCTGAGCGTATTGTTGAGCGAAATCAAGATGGATGCCTTTTAAATTATTGTCATACAAATTATTTTTACTTTCGTCTTCAGACGAACCCTGCCCCGGTCATACCAGATTTAATTTATTTACTTTTACTTTTTGCAAAGTGACAATTCGGTCACAAAACCCCCTTTTTACTTGAACTACTTTATTTTAAAATTGCTTTACTTAGTCCTTGTGATCGACCTCGGATTTACCGAATTTACTATACTGCATGCGATCAGGTTCACTGCCTGTGAGTGTGTTGTAGTCAGTCTTTTGGTAGTTTCGTGTTTATAAATTTTATTACTAGATTTCACACATCAAGTTTTTGGCGCCGCTGCCGGGGACTTATGTTTAGTAGTTGTTTAATTTTGTAGTTACTAGAAATTTATGCAGACCATCAATGTGGTGGAATATCTGTGCGGGACTCCTATTGCTTAGCTATTTGATACTCGCTTACTTATATATGTGTTTATGTGTGTATGTATATACACGAGTATTGAAGTCACGACTCAACTTGAAACTATGTGATCCTACGAACTCACCAACCTAGTGTTGACATTTTTGAGTATCTTTTCAGGTATACAAGAAATCGCTTGCAAGCTAGGAGTTGTGGCTTATAGTTGGACTTAAGGATCGATTGGTTACTTTGTAGATCTTTAGACTTGGGCACGATGCCCCAGATTGCTTTTCCCTTGCATAGGATCAAATTGTTGTAGTTGTGACTTGTATTTGTCAACTTCTAGTTTGTATAATATCCATTTACAAGCTAGTTTCAGTTGTATCTCACATTTCCGCCATTAATGGGGTGTTACAGAAGAAATGAAATAGTAGGATGAATTGAGCTACTTAATTCATTAACATTTTTCACATGGATTGTAGCTTTACCAAGAGGGTGTAGTAAAAACCTCATATTCAACGCTCCAAAGTTTGATTATCAAAGACAAGATGATAAATATGCTTATGTGGTTCACATGTAACAAAAAATGTCATTAGTTCTTTAAAAAACATGTAGCAAAATTTATTGACATTCTGAACTAGAGAGGATAAGCAACCGCTCATTGTTGTGTAATTAATACAATCAATTATGGCATCTGACAGAAGTAATACGTGGTAGTTGGTACATTTCATTTACTAGGGGTAAGGGTGCAGAGCCAACTTGACTCTTTGGCTTCAATTTGACTCTTTTTAAACCAATAAAAGCTTTCCACGTGGATATGCCAATTTCTAGCCAAATTTTGCCAATTTGTAACCAAAATGTATGGTGTAGTGCCAAGTTGTTGTCAATCCTTGCCACAAAAAAAGATAAAACAAGAAAAAACAAAAAAGATGGAATCTTGCATGTTAATTGTTGTTGTCGAATGTGTCGATACTTGTCAATTGATAGGGTACAAGGAAGCCACAGAGCCAATGCTTGCCAATAGAAGTTACCGATGTTTTTTGCCGACTGCACCCTTGCCCCTTATGTAACTTGTATTGATACTACAATCAAATTATACGAGTAGCTAATAATTAAGACCATAGCATAACATTGTGGAAATCGAGTTTACACAACATGAACCGCTTATCTTATCCCCTCTAGTTCAGAATGTCAATAAATTTTGTTACATATTATGTTGATGAAACTTGGTCGAATGGAGATTTGCCTGCGGTTCAAATTCTGTAGAACATCCCTATTAGGTTCATTTTTGTTCACAACCAAGATACACATTTACTAATCGGGTATTTACATAAGTATTGATAAACATTAAATTTGGAAAACATCACCATGTTGATAGGTAAAGAACTTTTCATAAGGACATCACCGAGTTGACCAAATGCCAAGTTTTGTGGCATGCGTCTCATATAAGAGGCCAACTCTTTCAAGTTGCACACTTTGTAGTACTAGTTTAGTGACTCCAGCCTTCAGCATACGAATTCATGAACCCAACAACAATAGTAAAACTCTCTAAAAGGGATTCTTTTGCGTAAGTTTTTTTAGGTGGTGATCCGTACACCAAACACGTTTTATATTATTGTACAGTACAATACCACAAAACATAAAGTATCAAACTATAACACCAAGCATCAAAACTACTTTAAAAAAGTTTTCTACAAAACCAATAATGGTTTGTTGTTCATTGGATATGAAAACGGAAAACCTCTATTCATATCTCCACCCGCAGCTAAAATCTACTTGTATCTCTTCCAAATATCCAGCTTCTAGTTACGTTTTCTACAAGATCCTTGAACACCAACACACTTTTTTTCTTTCCTTTTTAGTTTTTCTTCATTTTTGATCTTTTGTGTAATCGCACAAAATAAATACTTATTTATTTGATACTGCAAACTTTTGAACGTGTGGCATTGTCCTTCAATATATATGTGAAAAGTTATTTTAGGAACCTCAAATATTGCAGGAACCTTTAGGAACTTTTTTAAATTAAACTCAATCATTGATTATTCTTTACATGGTGATTGTTTTTTGAGTTATTTAGGTGTAATTTTGGATTTCATTCGTTATACAATTATGTGAAGACATAGATTCTATGATCACATGTGCATGAATAACGCTATGAGCATATGTATGTAAGTCGATCACATGTATGCAAGTATTTTGTAAATAAATGTTTTCATGAGATATGTGGTAATCAAATGTATATAAATAGTCATATGAACATTTGTAAGCAATTATATAGTCATGTGAATATGTGTAAGCAAATATATATATAGGGAAAAGTTATATTATGAACCCAAAAATTGCAGGAACCTTAAAGAACCTTCTTTAAATTAAAATTATTTATTATATGATTGCTTACACATATTCATATGACTATATAATTGCTTACAAATGTTCATATGACTATTTATATACATTTGATTACCACATATCTCATGAAAACATTTATTTACAAAATACTTGCAATACATGTGATCGACATACATATGCTCATAGCACTATTCATGCATATGTGATCATAGAATTTCTGTCTCCACAAAATTGTATAACAAATAATAATCTATGTCTCTACATAACTGTAAAATCCAAAATTACACCTAAATAACTCAAAAAACAATCACCATGTAAAGAATAATTAATGATTGAGCTTAATTTAAAAAAGTTCCTAAAGGTTCCTGCAATATTTGAGGTTCCTAAAATAACTTTTCACTATATATATATAGTAGGTTTTTTACCCGCGATGCGCAGTTGATTAAAAATATAGTTGATATTATGTGTTGACTAAAAGCCTATAGCAAACGTAAACAGTTATTAATAATTTGTTTTTCCAGTTTAATACTCGTAGTATAATGTTAATATAATGTTTATTTTGTTAATGCATGAACACAAATAATATAACTTTAAATGCAAAAAAGAAAAAAAAAAACAAAAAGAAAAGACTATGTCACTGAGAAAATGTGAAATAGTGGTAACACTTCGATATAATAATCAAACATTGGGTTTGAATGGAAGCACAGAACTTTGCTTGAATTTATTCACATAAATGAAATTTAAAAAGGATAAACACCTTTGATTAACAACCAATAATCATACTACATATTGGAACTCCGTCAGATCCAACTAAAAATGAGACTTATTTAAATCATAATTAGAACATTAACTTCTTTTAACCTTGTTGGGCTAATGTGCATGAAACTTCCATCTACAATGGCTAAATTCATCAACCCCATCCTGTCCAAATTTGTAGCAACTGTACAGAAACTTTCATCTGCCAATAATATGTTTTTGTAAACTCTTCCTCAGCACGTGGCAGATCATGGCATACAAATGCAACAAACCAGGGTTGGCTACATGGAATACCACTTAAGGAAATTATCCCTTGAGAATGTTCTTATTTGCCAATTTTTGGCAAATTTTTAGCCAATTACAAGATGACATGTAGCAATGCCAAAAACTTCCAAAACTTGCCAAAATTAAGGGTATAGGGAGATAAATGAGCCGATCGGTTACTTCCAATAATAAAATAATAATAGATAAAATACCCCTCTTTTTCTTCCACCCACCGCCCTCTTCCACCCACCTATATCTATCTTCCTATTCTATATCTATATTCTATACAGATCTTTATATATAAATTGTATAAACCTCATCATCACCATCTTTTTCTTCTCCCTGTCCATATATTCCGACGAACCTCCGGCGAATGATGATGACGGAGAAGAAACTCGCCGGAAAAACATCAGAAAAACACACCCACCACAACAATATGAATCAACCGGAAAAAGGAAAATGGCATCTATCTCCCATCTATCTTTGTATATATATCTATTTATCACCACCACATCAAAACCCATAAACCCTTATCGATGTGGACACAAGAAAGTGGCCGGAAAAAATGGCGAAGATCGAAAGGGGTTGCCGGAAAAATATACAGGTAGGTGTATGTATATATGTGTGTGTATATATATATGTTTGTTTACCTCGATGCACGCAAAACCCATAAACCCAACGTTCACTTGCATCGGCCAAATGTGGCCGATTCAACTTGCGATGGAACTTGCCAAAACTTGCCGATGCATGTGCTATAGGCTTTCCAAAGAGCCGATATGCTAGCCGATCCATTTTGCCGATAAAACTTACCGACTACACCCTTGCCCCTTATAGTTCATTTCACTTCTTTTTTTTTATAAAAAAAATGAGTTAATTTACACTTTAAAGGTCTTTGAGGAGTTAGGTTCCTCATAAGGAATGCTCAGATGTGCCACCCAAGCTTGACCACATCCAAATTTTAATGATAAAAGTAGACCAATAATCTTACATATTTCATTATCAATTTGAACACTAACAGTATGTGAACTTAAACCTTCAGCTGGGTTAAGTTGTTTAGTTAGTAGACATGAAGATAATAGATATCACATAATACAAATAGAAAACACAAATTCCACTAATATATATCAAAAATGGTAAATGATGTGATTATAGCTTTGATTAAAAAGAAGAAAAAAATCCACCTACAAAGATGAGTTCCCACTGTTAAAGACACATATGCTCCAACATGACATGGTTCTTGAGAATGTAAACTATCATTCTTATGGACTGAACCTTGGAGCAACAGGGTAGCATTACTCCTTAAATTCAAAGGAAAGTTTGACGTTGAGGAAGCATACAACTTCTACGCATAATAATAATAGTTATCATGTCAGCTAGAAGAGTCAATATAGTCAAACGGTTAGAATTTTATACATGTCAATGGATTTTTAAGTATGCTGAAATAATAAAATCGTAGAATGTAAAAGAAAATAAGATGAAAGTGAAACAGAAGATGGAAACCCCTTGATCCCATGTACCATTTGGAACCCACTCTCTCAGTCAGGCTAGTGTCCATGTGATTCTCAACCACTTGAAAGTGGCGGCTGGTGGCCACTGAGCTATAACTTAGATCAATGCAAGTATGTCATTTGGCATTATTGAATAATGAAATTAATGATCTATGTATGATAAACTAACTCTCATGAACATCAAGACCAAATTTTTTTCTCAAATCTAGCATCATATATTTTTGTGATTACATCCAATAGTTTATACAACCCATTTTTCCACTTCTATCATAGACAAATCAAACCTTACCTTCCATTTGATGAAGCCAATGTCTCCACGACTCCACATCTTCTATTTCGACCAACTTCCAACCTCTTATGATGAACAAAATAAAATAAAAACATAACCTTTATAGACAAAGAGACTGCTTGTGCCAATTCAGGATCCTCCAACTGAGACTACCTTGGTTAAACGACAACATCTCCTTGACCATTATGGGAATCCTGTTTGGAAGCCTCAATTGCAGCCCGGATCGTCTCTTCTTCAATGCCATAGTTAGGTAAATCACCAATTGGTCTCAAATCAGTGGCATGTATACCTGCAGACGTTGCTTTGCTATTTTGTCAGTCAGTAAATCAAAATCAGAGGACGCACACAGAGGGGATAAATATATGATGTGGCGGCTAACCTCATGTATAAAAAGCATTGACTATGTTTAGTACTTTTGACCCCTGCATGCATACGCATCTTGATCGCAAACCCATGAAAAATAATCCACCTCCCAATAAATCAATGGACAGATTTATGAACCATAAATGGATCGATGTTACGTTTTTGGGTCCAAATTATTTCTCTAAACGAGTACGTGTTGGAAGTAATAAAGCGCTCCCATCAACGGAAGTGAAGGAATTTTCAGAGGGAAATTTAAAAGGTGTAATCACTGCCAAGATTAGAGGAAGAAGGTGATTTCATAAATCATTGTACTTTAAATAAGTAAGTAAAAAAAAAAAAAAAATTGCCAATAAATTCTTTTTGTTGATGAATATAGAAAACCGATTAAGAAGAAGAAGAAAATGAGTCTAGCTATAGAAGGAAAACACCAACCAAGTAAATCATCCCAGATTTTATGTCAAACCTTGAAACTAATAACTTCTAATCTAACATATCTTTAATTATCAATAATCCAACAATGATATATTACCATATAAATATAAATATCTATCTATCTCTATTATAACTAAAAGAGGAGTTGGGGGATACACTTGACACCCCTTAAAACTTTTTTTAGGCCTAAAACTATCTCCTAATTACTTTAGAACTCTTTCCTTTTTTCTACATTTTTTATATTTTTTATTTGCTTATTAAATAGATAATTATAATTATATTTCAAACCTGTCATAAATCTTTTTCGATCAAAACAAATTTTTTAAATTTTAAAGATATATGATATCCTTAAAACTCTCCCAATAAGTTATTATATATACAACTTAAATTTTATTAATCATTCTCGTTTATATTATTCCTCTCCTTCCTATCTTTAATAAACAAATCAAGTTAAGTAAAGAAACATACAGTTTTTTTTAAATCACTTTAATTTTACTTTTGGAATTTTATTCGTGTTTGTTTATTATTTGATATTGAATTGTTATGTTATTGTTATTTTTCATCTCTTTTAATTTAGTTTGTTGTCAATTGTAGTATGATTATGGCTTCTTTTTCCATTACACAAGGGTTTAATCTTTTAATTTTTTTTAATTCATGTTTTGTTATTTTTCACCTGTTTTGTTATTTATTATTTTAATATTACCTTTGAGACTATTCGTCCATCGGACGGGCCTGAAGACTAGTATTTAAAGTCACACGGCGTAAAAACACATGGTATAAAAACCTCTCATGGCATCTAGAAGCAAAGAAATTTACAGGAACACCACTTTCATCTTCTTCAGTGTAAGAAGTGAGCTGTCACACCTCGACTAAGGCGGAAAACTCGGGGTGCAAGATAAGCACACGCGCACATGGATGTTACATAGGAATAACTAAATGAGTTCATAGATTAACCATAAATAGTCGAATACATAGTTCAAATAAGCAAATCATAAGTCATAACACATAGGTTCATAATATTCCAATAAAGCATAAGATAAATTCCCACGCAAGGGAAATCGATAAGGCATATTGCCAATCTAACACAAATAAGTAGTCAAGCAACACTCCAAGTCCTATGCCTGTAGTCGGCTACAAGTCCATGCTACCATCCTAGCCACGATTTGCTTGATTACCTGAAAGGAATACTTAAAAGAGTCAACACAAAGGTTGGTGAGTTCGTAGGTTTGAAATCGTGATTGTTTACTTGAAATCTCATTGAATCACAAATAGATTACTTGAATAACCACTTGTAACATTTATCGTTTGAATAAATAAGTTTTATGCCATTAAATGTGAATACACGAATAACATAGTATGGTGTGGCTATAGACCTACTTACGATACATAAGTATGAATACACATATAAGTGTGCCCTTACAGTCGACCTGGCTAGTATGAATACCAAAGCGTGCCCTTACAGTCATAAACATGACCTGGCTAGTGTGAATACCAATGCGTGCAGTCATAAACATGACCTGGCTAGAATGTATATCAATATCATAAAGTAGTCTAATAGCCATCGAATAAAGCACATTTTGTATTCCTTTAACCCCAAAACATAAGTAAAAAGGGGCTATGAATACTCACCTGACAGCTAGCAACAAGTTTAAGCTACACAAGATATCAGAAAGCAAGTAACCAGTACGCAATCAATCTGTTACAAGTTATCACAATTAAGTATGTATTCATTATAGGAGAGCATGCCCATAACGTGTCACCAAGTGTTAACTAAGTTGTCCAAAAGCGCATAAGTTTGACTTTGATAAAATATTAAGAGTTTGACTAAAGTTGACCAATTCACGAGTTTGACGAAGTTGACCAAATCGACTAAAGTTGACTAAACCGACCAAACTTGACCAAAGTTTACTAAAGTTGACTAAGGTTGACCAAAATGACCTTCACGAGGTATTAATTGAAATTCGGGGTCTCAATTGAAAGTTGGGGTCTTAAATTGAATTCGGGGTCTTAATTGGGAATTGGGGTCTTAATTGAGAATTGGGGTCTTATTTGAGAATTGGGGACTTAATTGAGAGGCTGCAATTGAGAGGCTGCAATTGAGAGGCTGCAATTGAGAGGCTGAAATTGAGAGGTTGAACTTGAGAGGCTGAAATTGAGAGGCTGAAATTGAGTGGCTAAATTTAAGAGCCTAAATTTGAGAGGCTAAAATTGAGAGGCTGAAATTAAGAGGCTGAATTTGAGAGGCTAAATTGGAATAGTAAACGGGATCGCGAATTACGGGGTCGCAATACGGGGTCTGAATTACGGGGTCGCAAATAAGGGGTCGCAAATACGGGGTTGCGAATTATGGGGTCGCAAATACGGGGTCGCGAATTACGAGGTCGAAATAGGGGTCGCAAATAGAGGTCGCAAATCGACGGGGTCGCAAATTGAGTTGTTCTTCCCCAAACTTCATTCTAGAAAACCCTAATCGTTTCTTTTGATCTGAAAAGTGTTTTTAACATTATTTTTTACTTTTAGACCCTCTGATGTGAAAACAATACTAAAGTTGGAAACTCAAAAACGGACTTCAAACCCGAAAACCCATTTGAACAAAGTTTATAAAAAGTGTACAAAAATCCTTAAATCTCAAGATTTTGTTTATGAAATCTAACGAAACTGTTGGTGCATGTTTCTCAGTGACAAAAGCATTCTAGATGTGTGATGTATATTTATATATATTCAAGTCTTGTAATTTATCTTGTAATTACCGTTTGTCAATAATATTACCTTGGCATATATTTTTGATCATATTGGGATCCATTTATGTTTATATGTTTGTTTATTATTTGTGTTTTACAGGTTCTAGACATTACATGTAAAGAGTCATTAAGTTAATATTGTTTCTGCGTTTAACAGCAGTTGAAATATTAACTTAATGTACTTCCAAATGGAAGTTAAGTTAATTGTGTTTTTGCATATTAACAGCAGGAGAAACATTATCTTAATCAATACTTCCAATAGGTAATATAGACAATGTTGTTTCTGCGTTTTTACAGCAGTAGAAACATTGTCGTAGCTAATGTTGGTTCTGCGTATATTTACAGCAGTATAAACATTGGCTGAGTTAATGTTGGTTCTGCGTCTTGACATCAGTTGAAACATTAACTCAAATATTCCTAAGTGTTATTTGAGGGTTCTTGGGAACGAGCAAAATAGTTGCTTATGGAAAGAACACTCAAATGGTCATTTGAGAGTTTCTGAGGAACAAGCAAAAGTTTGCTTGTTCATAAGAACTCTCAAATGGTTTGAGAGTTTCTGTGGAAACAAGCAAAAGCATGCTTGTCCATAAGAACTCTCAAATGGTTTGAGAGTTTCTGTGGAAACAAGCAAAAGCATGCTTGTCCATAAGAACTCTCAAACAGTTTGTGTGTTCTGGGAAACACACAAACAGGCTAAAACCCTAATGGGCTTGACATGAGAACACTCAAATCCATTGGATTTGAGAGTTTCTGAGAAACAAGCAAAAGTTTGCTTGTTCATAAGAACTCTCAAATGGTTTGAGAGTTTCTGTGGAAACAAGCAAAAGCATGCTTGTCCATAAGAACTCTCAAATGGTTTGAGAGTTTCTGTGGAAACAAGCAAAAGCATGCTTGTCCATAAGAACTCTCAAATGGTTTGAGAGTTTCTGTGGAAACAAGCAAAAGCATGCTTGTCCATAAGAACTCTCAAATGGTTTGAGAGTTTCTGTGGAAACAAGCAAAAGCATGCTTGTCCATAAGAACTCTCAAATGGTTTGAGAGTTTCTGTGGAAACAAGCAAAAGCATGCTTGTCCATAAGAACTCTCAAATGGTTTGAGAGTTTCTGTGGAAACAAGCAAAAGCATGCTTGTCCATAAGAACTCTCAAATGGTTTGAGAGTTTCTGTGGAAACAAGCAAAAGCATGCTTGTCCATAAGAACTCTCAAATGTTTGAGTGTTCTTGAGGTTTTGAGAGTTCTTGAGGATTTGAGAGTTCTTGAGGTTTTGAGAGTTCTTGGGGATTTGAGAGTTCTTGAGGATTTGAGAGTTCTTAAGGATTTTGAGAGTTCTTGAGGATTTGAGAGTTCTTGAGGATTTGAGAGTTCTTAAATTTTGAGAGTTCTTTTGGTTTGCTTGTTTAGTACACTTTTGCGAGTTCTTAATTTTGAGAGTTCTTAATTTTGAGAGTTCTTGAGGTTTGAGAGTTTCTGTGGAAACAAGCAAAAGCATGCTTGTCCATAAGAACTCTCAAACAGTTTGTGTGTTCTGGGAAACACACAAACAGGCTAAAACCCTAATGGGCTTGACATGAGAACACTCAAATCCATTGGATTTGAGAGTTCTTGTCTATAAATAGAGGTGTGTGTCATGCGTGTTCTTGACGATTTGAGTGTTCTTGAGGTTTTGAGAGTTCTTGAGGATTTGAGAGTTCTTGAGGATTTGAGAGTTCTTAAATTTTGAGAGTTCTTGATTTTGAGAGTTCTTGAGGATTTGAGAGTTCTTGAGGATTTGAGAGTTCTTAAGGTTTTGAGAGTTCTTGAATTTTGAGAGTTCTTGAGGTCATTTGAGAGTTTCTGATTTGAGAGTTTCTGAGGAACAAGCAAAAGTTTGCTTGTTCATAAGAACTCTCAAATGGTTTGAGAGTTTCTGTGGAAACAAGCAAAAGCATGCTTGTCCATAAGAACTCTCAAATGGTTTGAGAGTTTCTGTGGAAACAAGCAAAAGCATGCTTGTCCATAAGAACTCTCAAATGGTTTGAGAGTTTCTGTGGAAACAAGCAAAAGCATGCTTGTCCATAAGAACTCTCAAATGGTTTGAGAGTTTCTGTGGAAACAAGCAAAAGCATGCTTGTCCATAAGAACTCTCAAACAGTTTGTGTGTTCTTAGGTGTGTACTTTGCGTGTTTGTAAGGTACAATACCTTTTGCGTGTTTTGATACTTCCTAGGCAGTTTGCGTGTTTCATTTTCGCATTCTGTTTGAGTGTTCTTGAGGTTTTGAGAGTTCTTGAGGATTTGAGAGTTCTTGAGGATTTGAGAGTTCTTGGGGATTTGAGAGTTCTTTCTTGAGGATTTGAGAGTTCTTAAATTTTGAGAGTTCTTGAGGATCTGAGAGTTCTTGAGGATTTGAGAGTTCTTAAATTTTGAGAGTTCTTGTGGTTTGCTTGTTTAGTACACTTTTGCTCGTTTCATTTGAGTGTTCCTGTTTTTGCGTGTTCTTGTGTATTTGAGTGTTCTTGAGGTTTTGAGAGTTCTTAAATTTTGAGAGTTCTTGAGGATTGAGAGTTCTTGAGATTTGAGAGTTCTTAATGATTTGAGAGTTCTTGAGAATTTGAGAGTTCTTAAATTTGAGTGTTCTTGAGGTTTTGAGAGTTCTTGAGGATTTGAGAGTTCTTGAGGTTTTGAGAGTTCTTGGGGATTTGAGAGTTCTTGAGGATTTGAGAGTTCTTAAATTTTGAGAGTTCTTGAGGATCTGAGAGTTCTTGAGGATTGAGAGTTCTTGAGGTTGAGAGTTCTTGAGGTTTTGAGAGTTCTTGAGGATTTGAGAGTTCTTGAGGATTTGAGAGTTCTTAAATTTTGAGAGTTCTTTTTTGAGAGTTCTTGAGGATTTGAGAGTTCTTAAATTTTGAGAGTTCTTAAATTTTGAGAGTTCTTGAGGATCTGAGAGTTCTTGAGGATTTGAGAGTTCTTAAATTTTGAGAGTTCTTGTGGATTTGAGAGTTCTTGAGGATTTGAGAGTTCTTAAATTTTGAGAGTTCTTGTGGTTTGCTTGTTTAGTACACTTTTGCTCGTTTCATTTGAGTGTTCCTGTTTTTGCGTGTTCTTGTGTATTTGAGTGTTTATAAGTTGAACCTCATTCACAATGGCAGCAAACTATCTTAACCAATTAATACTAATGGACCATGAGACCGGTAAGGGTAATTCACCACCTAAACTGATGATCATTGACCAATACTTTTCTTGGAAAGGTCGATTCGAATCCTTTATGCAATTCACGAATATTAGAATGTGGACTTGTATGACTGAAGGATATAGTGCCCCAACATATGAGGACAGTGGTGTTAACAAAGTTTATGCTTACTGATATCGCCTATTTTATACATATTTATTTTATGCGATATCATTTCTTTTATGTTTATATTATGATGATTTAGATGAAATTTGATACTTAATATATTATTTGTTGGATTATAGGTTCACAAAATCATGGATGATCTAATTGAACCAAAGATGGTGATTTTCAAGAATAAAAAGGAAGTTCAAAACCATGGCTGTACTTTTGGAGTTTAGACATTCACGTGAGCAACAAAATGTGAATATGTGATTTATAGTCTTACAAAAAGAGGAGATGTTGGGCACGTGGACTACCAACCGAAAAAGACAAAAGTCAAGTTAATAATTCTTGTGGGCTAGAAGAAGAAAGAAGAACAAAAAGGCCGAGGCCTTTTTAACTTTGTGAAGTCGGCAGAAGTCAAAAGCCCAAAACTTGGAACAAAAGAATTGGACGGTTGAGGAGAGGGAGTTACATAAGGTGAAGGGGGCAGCCACCAAATAAATAAAAACCCTCACTTTGTAGGTGGTGTGTGGCAGCCGAAAAGGCTCTTAGCCTATACTTTTGTGAGGGCTGAGAGGAAATCAAGAAGAAAAAGTGGCAGCGCCACTTTTGGTTCCATTCGAACAAGAAGCAGCACAAATCTTTTATTGTTTGTTTCCTTTTCTTTATTATCCAAACATTTACATATTAATAATTGTCTTTGATTTAGATTTCTTTCTAATTCAGTGATGATTAGTTATTTTATGTTAATGTCGGTTAGTATTTTTACTAGTCTATTTATGTGCTAAGTTTTGTCGTCTACTAGATGACGTGAAATAATTATGTGATGGTTGCGATGTTTAGTTGGTACACTTAATGTTTTGTTTTTTTTTTTTTTTTTTTTTTTTTTTTTTTTTTTTTTTTTTTTTTTTTTTTTTTTTTTTTTTTTTTTTTTTTTTTTTTTTTTTTTTTTTTTTTTTTTTTTTTTTTTTTTTTTTTTTTTTTTTTTTTTTTTTTTTTTTTTTTTTTTTTTTTTTTTTTTTTTTTTTTTTTTTTTTTTTTTTTTTTTTTTTTTTTTTTTTTTTTTTTTTTTTTTTTTTTTTTTTTTTTTTTTTTTTTTTTTTTTTTTTTTTTTTTTTTTTTTTTTTTTTTTTTTTTTTTTTTTTTTTTTTTTTTTTTTTTTTTTTTTTTTTTTTTTTTTTTTTTTTTTTTTTTTTTTTTTTTTTTTTTTTTTTTTTTTTTTTTTTTTTTTTTTTTTTTTTTTTTTTTTTTTTTTTTTTTTTTTTTTTTTTTTTTTTTTTTTTTTTTTTTTTTTTTTTTTTTTTTTTTTTTTTTTTTTTTTTTTTTTTTTTTTTTTTTTTTTTTTTTTTTTTTTTTTTTTTTTTTTTTTTTTTTTTTTTTTTTTTTTTTTTTTTTTTTTTTTTTTTTTTTTTTTTTTTTTTTTTTTTTTTTTTTTTTTTTTTTTTTTTTTTTTTTTTTTTTTTTTTTTTTTTTTTTTTTTTTTTTTTTTTTTTTTTTTTTTTTTTTTTTTTTTTTTTTTTTTTTTTTTTTTTTTTTTTTTTTTTTTTTTTTTTTTTTTTTTTTTTTTTTTTTTTTTTTTTTTTTTTTTTTTTTTTTTTTTTTTTTTTTTTTTTTTTTTTTTTTTTTTTTTTTTTTTTTTTTTTTTTTTTTTTTTTTTTTTTTTTTTTTTTTTTTTTTTTTTTTTTTTTTTTTTTTTTTTTTTTTTTTTTTTTTTTTTTTTTTTTTTTTTTTTTTTTTTTTTTTTTTTTTTTTTTTTTTTTTTTTTTTTTTTTTTTTTTTTTTTTTTTTTTTTTTTTTTTTTTTTTTTTTTTTTTTTTTTTTTTTTTTTTTATATTTAGTCTATTTTGTGTTACACACTTGCTTTTCACGGGGTTTCTTGCTTGTACTTTTACAGGTAAACATGAATATGGAAGAATTCTTGCATGAGTTTGGCGAGCTGAATGATACTTATTCACATTTTGATCTTGGTGACATGACCATGGAAGAGTTTCTGGAAGAATTCATGGAGCCAGGTGATATTTTGAGTAAGATAATTACGCAAGAGGCTCAAGCGGCCGAGTCACTTTCATTGTCTATGATGAAAGTTGATTCAAAAGAAGATGATTATGTAGACTTCCATCATTATATGAAGAAACCAACAAGTGTGTTCCATCGTGGCGTGCCTTCGACTGATCACAGCGATGCTCCTTTCCATCTTTGGTTAGGTAATTTATTTTTCAGAGGTATGTATCACTACTATCACCCCCACTTAAACTTAAGTGTGGGGGGAGACACCCTACTACCTAGTAAATAAGGGTGGAGTCAAGCTAATGACTCGAACAAAAATTAGCGCTTCCGGGAGGCAACCCGAGGTTAGGTATTTTATTTTTATTTTCTTTTGTCTAGTTTAAGTGTCATTTAATTTTTATAAATTTCAAAAAATCCAAAAAAATTGAAAAAGTTAAAAAATCGAAAAAAAAATGAAAATACAAAAAAAAAATCCAAAAAGATTTTGATTTTTAGTTTAGTTTGTTTCTTTTTCGTATTTAGGATTTTAGTCACATTTTTAGTTTTTAATTTTTCTTTTATTTTTATTTTGGTATTTTTAATATGTTTGTTGAGTGCTTGTTAGAGCTATAAGAACGGAGTTAAACGCGGTTGAAATAAAGTTCATAGCTTATCTTTGGAATCAACCGAGCATTTGATGCAGGCACTTTAAACCCGGGAAGTTTCATGTTCTTTTACTCTTTTATTTGCTTTTCCCTATTTCCCATAGTTTTAATTGGTTCCTTGGACATTGAGGATATTGTCCAACTCAAGTGTGGGGGGGTGCAAATAGGTTTAAGCTGCCGGATATATCTCTTTTGTTGTTTTGCCATTGCGATTTAACCGTTCTTGTAAATGTGTCCCTCTCATAGACTTTTGGATTTTTTCAGGAGTAAGGGTTCTATCTTGAACTCTGAACTATGATGTGCATGTTTGAGATTGGTTGTTTGAATTTGGTAAGATGACTGAAGATGATATGATTTGACACTTTTGCTGAGCTTGTCCTTGTGGTAGATTGCTTTTGTCACTTAATTTATGATATCTAAATGAGCAATTTTACTAAAATTTTTTTCCTTGGTACTATTTTAATCGGCGAAATGTGTTCTGAACGGTTATTGGGCTAATCCTTGTGGATTGATAACATTACTTGCATACTCAAATATCCCAAACACCCAAAGTTGTGAGATCCATCATTCATTTATAGATGTGCTAGGTGTTTACGGTTTTGGTTTGATTGCCTTGTGAATTTGTCCCTCTCTAGGCTCTTGGATTTATTCGGGAGTAAGGGTTCCATTTCGAACTCTGCACTAAGATGTGCGAATTTGAGGTTAATTTATTCCATTTCCGGGTTCCTTTCTTTGATATGAGTGTGCCGGTGATGTGTTGAGCTAGAACTTGTCCTGGTGATCGTTACGAGACCGCAGTGAGATCACTTTTGTGATATAAGTACATCGGATGACGAATTGGCATGTAGGTTTGACCCATACTTTTCTTTATCTCTTTATTTTCACCTTTTCTTTTGTATATTCATACCTTTATACATTCTCACATACACATACATACAATTTCTTTCCTTCCTTTGTATACCTTTATTGCATTCATCCTTAGTGCATGACACACTTATACATCCCTTTAACTTAGCCTTTTCCTTTGTATAAATCAACTTATATATGTAAACTTTACTTAACTATACCTTACTATACCGATAGTCTAATCTGGGGGGCCATTGATTGTCATTGGTTTGTTTGGATGGTTTGGGAGAGCTTCAGTGGGTTGTCTAGTGGAATATTCTTGTCTATGAGAATACGTCAATTGGTCAAGTTATTGAGGATTATCTTGGATTGTTCAAAGGAAGTAAGTGTTATAGACATGTTCATCATTGTAAGAGGGTGCCTACTAGTAGAGTAAAAGTGGTTCAAAAAAAAAAAAGTGAAAAATTGGAAAACAGAAAAAATAAAAAAAAAAGAGAGAAAAAATGAAAAGAAAATAGAAAAGAGAAAAAGAAACAAGAAAAAAAGAACTTGGGCTACTAGTGGGTACTTCTCATTTTTATATGTCTAAAGTTTTGTTGTATCATTAAGAATGGAAGACTTGGTTGATCTTAAGTTGTTTGAAGTTTGATACACCACAATGGTGTCGGGTTTGCTTGGTTACTTTTGAGGTGTCTTAGCGGGATAACATCTTATGGGTTGATGGTTTGTTGGCAATCAATGGTACGGGTTTTGATTAGACTATTTTGTACATATTTCATACATACCCTATACTTTTGATTGTTTCCTTTCATTTCTAACCTATACTCCCATACTCCATTGTAAATATCCATTATATATACCTTAGCCTAACTATACAACCGTCCTATATGCCTATTTTGATGATGTACTTGGTGCTCACGCCATGTCGGTGAAGCTATGATCCTTGTTCAAGCCTATGGTAAGATATGCATCACGTCCGAGCAATGAGTGATTATTCATATATATATTCAACCCCAATAGTAAGTTCGTTGGAGTAGGATGATTTTGATAGGCTCATTTGTTTCACTTTTTCTTAGTCGTGTTATTGAGGCTTGTGAATTGTTCAGATATTGTCAAACATTTCGGGTTTTCATTTAAGATTAAAACTGCTTCGCCTATTTTATACATATTTATTTTATGCGATATCATTTCTTTTATGTTTATATTATGATGATTTAGATGAAATTTGATACTTAATATATTATTTGTTGGATTATAGGTTCACAAAATCATGGATGATCTAATTGAACCAAAGATGGTGATTTTCAAGAATAAAAAGGAAGTTCAAAACCATGGCTGTACTTTTGGAGTTTAGACATTCACGTGAGCAACAAAATGTGAATATGTGATTTATAGTCTTACAAAAAGAGGAGATGTTGGGCACGTGGACTACCAACCGAAAAAGACAAAAGTCAAGTTAATAATTCTTGTGGGCTAGAAGAAGAAAGAAGAACAAAAAGGCCGAGGCCTTTTTAACTTTGTGAAGTCGGCAGAAGTCAAAAGCCCAAAACTTGGAACAAAAGAATTGGACGGTTGAGGAGAGGGAGTTACATAAGGTGAAGGGGGCAGCCACCAAATAAATAAAAACCCTCACTTTGTAGGTGGTGTGTGGCAGCCGAAAAGGCTCTTAGCCTATACTTTTGTGAGGGCTGAGAGGAAATCAAGAAGAAAAAGTGGCAGCGCCACTTTTGGTTCCATTCGAACAAGAAGCAGCACAAATCTTTTATTGTTTGTTTCCTTTTCTTTATTATCCAAACATTTACATATTAATAATTGTCTTTGATTTAGATTTCTTTTTAATTCAGTGATGATTAGTTATTTTATGTTAATGTCGGTTAGTATTTTTACTAGTCTATTTATGTGCTAAGTTTTGTCGTCTACTAGATGACGTGAAATAATTATGTGATGGTTGCGATGTTTAGTTGGTACACTTAATGTTTTGCCGTGATCTTGATGAATTAATTCCTTGTCATTTGTTATTATTATCGTTGGTGATATATGTGTGCTTCGTTGGTGGTACCAGTTGTATGCGTATGTTATTTTAATTGTTTGTCTATGAACAATTAGCACTAGTTCATGGTATGATAGTGAACATAATAATAGTAATAGGAATTAATCTGTCAAGTGGGATTAGCGGTTGGTGGTACCACGTTACCCCCACATTAGGCAAAGTTATTATTTAAATAACCAAACAAACTAGCTAATTAGGAAAACTATAAACGGAAAGGGTGGTACTCACGGTTATAGTGGAACTCGTTGGTTAGGGGGTTTTAGGTAGAGGATACGGACTTGCTAGCGGTTGGTGGTACCACGTGAACTTGTCTAGTGATTTGCTTGATGCCTGGGTATTGTATCAACTATTTTAAATGCAATCTGAACTGTTATGGATCTGATTCGAAGTAGATGATACTTTTTATTTTTATTGTTTTTATATTAAAATCTTTTCAGTGTTTCTTTTGAAACAACCTGCCCTGGTAATACCGGATTCCATTGTCTTTTATTATTATTATTAGTTTAAGCATCGTGACAACTCGGTCACAAAACACCCCATCTTCTAGAGTTACATTAAACTCACATTTTTCCTGAATAAATAGTCCCTGTGTTCGATCCTGACTTACCATTCGCTATACTATACACGAACGGGTCCACTGCCCGAGAGTGTGCATTAGGTAGTAAAATCGGTATTTCTTGTTTATAAATTTAAAGCTCGATTTTGCACATCACTTACCAAGATATGACTGAATCTAATAAAAAATTGTATGAGGCAGAGAAAAAGGCACTATCATGTTTAAAAATGTCATTGCCACAAGAAATATTACATTTATTTAATGGATTCAATACATCAAAAGAACTTTGGTTAGCATTAAAAAATCATTGTGAAGGGATGAAACACTTAAAAAGAATCGTAGAGACCTTCTAAAGCATCAGTATAATGTATTTAATGGGTTAAGAAGTGAAAACTTAGATCAACTAATTACAAGGTATTATCATTTGCTAGCAGAGTTGCAAGCATTTGAAGTTACCTATTCTGAGGAAGAAAAAGTCGAGAAATTTTTGAGTTCCTTGCCGGAAAAGTGGAGTAATTATATTACCACTTTGCAGGAAAAAGCAGATTTCTCTGATTTGTCTTTGACTCAGATAGTTGCTAAGTTTAGGGGACAAGAAATGAAACTAAAAAGGAGGGAAGCAGGATATAATAATGCTCAGATTCCCGAGCTTTATTACGGTAGGCCTACGATCAATGTAAGTCCAGGGGTTCTATTGCACGAGAGACAATGTTATTTAGGATATCTGGTTTCCAGGGGGAGTTAGCTGTGTTCTTTGTGAACACCGAATAAATGTGTATTGTGATAAGGGTATAGTGTAAGCAAAGACTCTAATTTGAGTGTGTTTGGTACACCTTGAATTAGGTCTTACATGTAAATTGCTCGAAAGATTAAGTGAAGTACTTAAGGTTTCGATCAAAATAGGTCAAACGGAGTCACTGAGTTGATATATTTGACAGATATTTTGATTTGCAATTTACTTTGAATAATTGAATCGAACATACTTAATGTGTGAGCTAATATGATAAAGGCTTTGATTCTAATCTTAATTGGGAGAATCAGCCATAAATTATCGGTTATATATCGGTTTAAGTGTTTTCAAGTTCAATTATTTACCATTGAGATGAATACATGTGTTGTATGGATCTCATGAGTTTGCTGATGTGGTCGCAGAATTATTTATCTTAAATGGGTGTGTGTCAACCATTAAGATAAAGGATCTCCAAAGTGTATGAAAATTGAGGTTATCCAGTCCGGAATGGAGAAAACTCAAGCTTAAAATGGAAGCAGATTATACTTACACATCAACAACTCAACAAAATTCAAACGGAGACGAAGATATGGATGGAGAGATTGTTTATCAAGTTATACAATCTTATGTCTTTATTTTTGTTGTATTTGAATTTAATTAACAACATTGTTGTGTCCAATGTTTGTTATTGTCAAATACTTAACAATGGTGCTGTGTAATTCATTAATTAGTGACATATTGGGTCTTAATTTAATGATCGTACATTGTAATTTTGTTCAAGTTGTGACATCTATCGAGAAATTCTTTATCGAGAAAAATACGATTACTTATGATACAAAAAAAGGGAGATTTGTATCTGTCATATCGTGTTCTCTAAAGAATTCTCTTCGCTAATCATATCGGGTTCGAGAAAATTCTTTGTGAATTTTCAAAGTGTTAATCAAGTTCGTGAAAGTTGACTTTTGGGAAGTCAAGGTTCACATGAATCAACAAGAAAAAATTAGGTTAAGTATGACATGCGTGTTTTCCAAATGAGCCTCATATGCGTGTTTTGCCAACTGGGCCACATATGCGTGTTCTGTTAATTGGGCTAACATATGCGTGTTATACTGATGGGCCTCATATGCGTGTTTTGCCAACTGGGCCACATATGCGTGTTTCTTTGACAGTATAGGGTTTTGCGTGTTGTTGCTAGTATATAAGGAGAAAATACGCATTTATTGATTAAGTTTAAGTCATTTGCGTGTTCCTTAGAAAACTCCCAACATTTGCGTGTTCCCTGTCTGTGCAATGTTCACATTTTTTCGATTCACAAGACTTGATTTTTGGTGTTTAAAGACACAAGAAACACAATCATTAACACTTTTCGAACAAAGGTAATCGATTAGCAAGATTTCTAAGTCCATCTTTCATGAATTATGGTCAAGTTTTAGGGTGTTTATTTTCGGTTATAAATTCACTAAATGGGACTCAATCAAAGAAATGGATAAGGAAATGGAACCAATAAACGTTTAAATCAGACAAATACGAACCTAATCGTACCAGATTTAGAAGTTTTAGGGTTAAAAAACAACTGGTTAAGATCTAAGGGTGAAGTTTCTGGATATGCGTGTTCATAAGCAGTTTGCGTGTGCTTATGAACCCAGATAACTAAACGATTAGTCTTCCAGTTTTTGCGTGTTTGTGGTGACGTCATCATAAAGATCACGCATTTGACTGATATGCGTGTTCTTGAGTAAAATACACAATTTGCGTGTTTTGTCACCATTTGCGTGTTGTTACCTCATTTGCGTGTTTCATGACTTATAAATTTTTATAATAAAATTTAAAAAAGTAAAATATGAAACATAACACGTATTGTCTAGTCAAACCCGACACCATATGTGTGTATTGTCACCATATGTGTGTGTATAAGGAATTTGTTTGTTCTAGGACTTCGGAAAATTTTCAAAACAGGAAAATTTTCAAATGAGTCAAATTAGAAAGTACAAATTGCCTTATAATACTGAACTTTAAAAATTTAAGAAAAACAAATGGTTTTAGTTAAATTTAGTAAAGTTCAAAGTGTCGTTTATTAAAACTAAATGTTTTAGAGGGTTATGAAACAAATGGTTTCGCGACCTTGGAAAACACAAAATGTTTTAATTTCGACATGTTGATTCGATAAAATTGGTATTGTTTTAGAGGATTATGAAACAAAGGGTTTCAGTTAAATTTAGTAAAGTTCAAAGTGTCGTTTATTAAAATTATTTTAGAAAAACAAATGGTTTTAGTTAAATTTAGTAAAGTTCAAAGTGTCGTTTATTAAAACTAAATGTTTTAGAAGGTTAAAACAAATGGTTTTAGTTAAATTTAGTAAAGTTCAAAGTGTCGTTTATTAAAACTAAATGTTTTAGAAGGTTATGAAACAAATGGTTTCGCGACCTTGGAAAACACTAAGATTTTTATCGTTCAACTTGTTTGTCGATTGTTAAAGTTGATAACATCTTCAAAGCTAGTGAAACTAAGAGTTTCAGGGGCTTAGAAAATGTTAGGAGCTTTAAAGTTCGACTATGACCAGCTGATTGAGATAGTTGATAATCTTGGATCTCAGGGGAGATAGATCCTATCTGCACAGATAGTGTTCTCAGGAAGCAAAGGAGAGAGGATGGGGATGATGATCTGAGCAGACAAGAAGAAGAGATCGCAAGATTATCAAGTGATATTCGGATTGGCACTCCGATTGCTGCATCTCAGGGGGAGCAAAGCCAGCATGATGCTGCTAGTACCTCTCAGGCTCCCACAGCTCAAGACAAAGGGAAGGGTATCGCTGAAGATACTTTCCATTACCGACTGGAGATGTAGATGTCGGTTTCCAGACTCATGCTTATGGCTCCGAGAGTGATGAGGAGCTCGTTGCCATCGATGCTATCAGAAACTTGGATGACATAGCAGAAGAAGATTCGGAAGGCTCAGAGGAGGGGGAATGGATACCTCACTCAGATTGGCAAGGAGTGATGGTGTCACCTGAGCATAGGTTTGAATATGAAGATCCACTTATCACAAACCCGAATCTCTTTAAGTCTGAAGGTCAGAGGGAACGTAAGATCAAATCCTTTTATGAGCTTCCTGCTCAGGGTTTGATCTTCTCAGTCTACTACAAGAAAGGTACAGGAAGAGATGCTAAGCTTGTTGTTAGCAGCTTCGCGGATGAACCGGGCAGAGAGATTAGTGATACTTTTGCTTCTGATGATGAAGATGAGTATCATCATGTCTTGCCAAATGTTTATCGTGCGGATCTGAACCATCCATGCTTGGTTTTGGATGTACCTCTTCCTCATAGGTATTTCAAGTTTGTGAAATACCTAGACGGGTACGAGCAGGGGCTCCAGCTGAAGTAGAACAAATTGTAGTTCCTTCAGTTGTTGAAGAGCCAAATGCAAAAGCAGGGGCTCCAGCTGAAGTAGAACAAATTGTAGTTCCTTCAGTTGTTGAAGAGCCAAATGCAGAAGCAGGGGTTCTAGCTAGAAAAGAACAAATTATGGTTCCTCTAACTGTTGAAGAGCCAAATGCAGAAGCAGGGGTTCCTGCAAGGGAAGGCTAAAGTATTGTCCTTCCTACAGCAGTTGAGCCAAGTGCTTCAGTACCAGTACCTTAGACTGACGTTCCTGATGACAGGGTTTTTGGCCAGCACTTATGTAACATTTTCCATTTTGGGCCATTAATAAACGTGGCAAACTTTTATGGATATATATAAAGCGATGTGTAATTAGGCTAATCTTTGATAATTAAGGGCTTATTAAAGCTAAGATAGGGCATGATTAAGTGTTTGAGTATATGTCAAGTTTTCTAATTGATTATATGATTAATCAATCTATTATATGAACTATTTTAGCAAGATTTAAAACCCTGATGACGAGCAACCAAAAACGTAAAAATCTCATATTATGTGAAAAATCGTAAAAACGTCTTTTCGTGCCCGTAACTTTCTCAGATTGTCGTAGGACTTTCAGTAAGCCAATATCTAGTGTTTTAACACTTTAATATGATTTTTATTTCACAAAATAACATACTTGAAAAATCGAAAAATTTAATTAATTTCCGTGAATAGTAAGGAGGTTTAAATTAGATATTTTGTAAATATTTTAGATATTTTGTATATATATATATATATTAGATATTTTATAATAAGTTATAAAAATACTAATATATATATAATCATGAAATATATATGTATATATATATACACACAAAAATATATATATTAGATATTTTGCCTTAAGAGCTTACATAGGTAAAACAAGTGCGACATGATCACATTCTTAGTAACTATCACAAATCGAACACATCACCACCTTTTTATAAGTTATAAACTTATATTCAAAATCATTAAAAGTTTAAATATATATACATTAATATATATACGGTTTGATATATTTATACAATTATAGACAATTGTTGTGTAAATTGTTAAGAAAACTTACTTCCAAAGCTAGTAAAACCATACACCTCCATGAGGAAACTTCCTAGCACTTTCCTTTACTTAGTAGCAAAGTTATAAACCTCTAAATATCTTCAAAAATCTGATCATAAGTTGTTAAAGTCATGAATGGATACTAATTTTATCATATTTAATTCCATTTCATTTACTATAAATACTAGGCTTAAGTTTTCATAAATACTTACACCTTAAACTTCATTCTCTCTCAATTTAGCATTCTATAAGTCTAAAATCATCTTCCCCCTTCTTGTTATAAGTTTCAAAGAACACTTGATTGTTCTAGTATAAGCAAAGTCGTTTTGATCTCAAAGTGCGCCGAAAATCGTCAAGAGAAGTTGTTATCAACAAATCTCTCTAAAGATCTTCAAAAGTTCTAGTTATAATAACCAATTTGGGTTGGGAATAATCTTCAATTATTCAGTAAACAAGTCCAAGCCTTGGACAAATCTCATTTGAATCGGAAGTAGTGTTCTTCGTACGTCGAAATTATGATCTTAGAACTAATAATATCTCCATACTTGTAAGTGTTTTTATGAAACCTTACTATACTTTGCTTTATGATTATATGACTATATATTATGTATTGAAATGCTTGTCAACTTAATTTTATACTTAATTGATACATAATTGCATTTAAATACGATAACTATCGCTTTTATATATGAATATTGAAATATTGTTACTATTGCGAAAAATGAATTATTAGCGAAAGTACGAGAAATCGTAAAACTTTTATTAAATCATTTTAAATACTTATTATGGTATATAAACAAGGGCATAGTTATATACCTAACTATCCTAATTCATATAATTACTATTCACCATCTGTGAATTATTTCGTATTTTCGAATTGTTTGATTTATGGATAGAATATATCCTTGATACGCTTTTAACCGCACAATGTTTTCGAAAGTGATTGCACCTTGGGCCTCTTTGGCTTATGCTGGAGGAATGGAAGGTAGTTCGCGAAAAGTTTGCATAAGCATTCACTAAGCAACTTAATTCGCCCCGGTATTCTTCACGACCCAAGGCCAACCCTAACACAACTTGAAAATAAAATGCTGGTTTTTCCTGCCATTTAAGGTATCTCTTCAATTGTAATCAATACATTTTGTATTGATTATAATACATACCATTCAAGGTATCTTTTCATATCTCTGCTATTGAAAACATCTATTCGTTACAAGATTAATACATTCTTCGTATTAATCCTATTATTTAAAAATACTTCAAAAGGATTTAGAAATATCAGAGGAATACTTTATATATCCTACGGATACGTATTACATACGGAAAGTTACATTTTTACCCTACACTTTCAAAGGTATCATTTTTCGTTCTTATACTTTGGACATTTGACAATTTAGTCCCTTAAACTTTTATAACATAAATTACGTTGACAAGCGTATTAATAAGGTAACCTTATAGTTGTATATCTATATTTGGAATTTAGCATGAATATAAGTCAATTTACATTGAAATTAGGTAATACGTAACGTTGCCAGTTGACTCGCTCGTCATCGTTAACTACATCAATCTCTTCTATTTTGCTGTTGAACTATCAACAATAAGGTGAGTTTCGTAAACCCTCCCTACTCAATTGAGATTCGGGCTGAAAAGTGTACATGTTTGTTTAACTGTTGATTGTTGATTTGATTGATTGTATGATTGAATTGTTGATGTGGACATGTTAGCGCATTGTTTACTATGTAAGTCGCACCGTTAGCGCATTATTTATTATATAAGTCGCATCGTTAGCGCGTTACTCGTTATAAAAGTCGCATCGTTAGCGCGTTACTCGTTATGTAAGTCGCACCGTTAGCGCATTGTTAATTATTAACTATGTAAGCCGCCTCGTTGTTGATCGTTATTGATTGTTATGGAATGTTGTTGAACGTTATATGGAATCGTTGTTGTTGAACGTTGATTGTATTGATTTGTGCTAATGTGAAACCTTATAGGTTTTCCTTGGATGTGATTAGTTCTCCTAATCCTCACTTATTGTTAACGGTTGTTATCCGATACATACTTGTTTCCTGTTACTTGTCCCTACGAACTCACCAACTTTATGTTGACGCTCTTTAGTACACTTTTCAGGTAATCAAGTTAATTAGAGACAAAATGGATGATTGCATGCATACTTGCTAGGATTGGACTAGCTTTGGACTTTCTGGATCCATGATCCTTACTTCCCTTTTATGGGTTACTTTTAGGATCAACTACTATTGATTGAATTGCCTTCTATTATTGATTGAACATGTATTTCGATAAATGTTGATGATTGTATACGTTTGTACAAGTTTAAGGATTGTTTCAATCCTATGTTTTCATATAGTTTGATTCTACATAATTTCCATGTCGTGCTGTGCTTTTCTAAGTGATACCCCATGATTCCGCCATGTTGGGGTGTTACAACTTAGGATGACAAACGAAGACTTGAAGGTCACATCTAGATGCTAGTGTCAAGGGGGAGACTGTTGGTGCATGTTTCTCAGTGACAAAAGCATTCTAGATGTGTGATGTATATTTATATATATTCAAGTCTTGTAATTTATCTTGTAATTACCGTTTGTCAATAATATTACCTTGGCATATATTGTTGATCATATTGGGATCCATTTATGTTTATATGTTTGTTTATTATTTGTGTTTTACAGGTTCTAGACATTACATGTAAAGAGTCATTAAGTTAATATTGTTTCTGCGTTTAACAGCAGTTGAAATATTAACTTAATGTACTTCCAAATGGAAGTTAAGTTAATTGTGTTTCTGCGTATTAACAGCAGGAGAAACATTAACTTAATCAATACTTCCAATAGGTAATATTGTAACACCCCAACATGGCGGAATCATGGGGTATCACTTAGAAAAGCACAGCACGACATGGGAATTATGTAGAGTCAAACTATATGCATTCATAGGATTGAAACAATCCATAGACTCACTCAAATGTATACAATAATCAATATCTATCAAAGATACACACTCAATCAATATTAAATTATAGTAGTTGATCCTAAGCATAACCCGTTAAAGGGAAATAAGGATCACGGATCCAGAAGTCCAAAGCTAGTCCAATCCTAGCAATGCAAGCACATAATCATCCATTTTGTCTCTGATTAACCTGATTACCTGAAAAGTGTACTAAAATACGTCAACATAAAGTTGGTGAGTTCGTAGGGACAAGTAACAAGGAATAACCGGGTCGGATACAACCATTAACAATAAGTGAGGATTAGGGGAACTAATCACATCCAAGGAAAACCTATAAGGTTTCACATTATCACAATTCAATACAAGTCAACGTTCAATAATAACGATTCCATATAACGTTCAACAACGTTCCATAACAATCAATAACGATCAACAACGATGCGGTTTACATAGTTAATAATTAACAATGCGCTAACGGTGCGACTTACATCGTAAACAATGCGCTAACGGTGCGACTTACATCGTAAACAATGCGCTAACGGTGCGACTTACATCGTAAACAATGCGCTAACGGTGCGACTTACATCGTAAACAATGCGCTAACATGTCCATATCAACAATTCAATCATACAATCAATCAAATCAACAATCAACAGTTAAACAAACATGTACACTTTTCAGCCCGAATCTCAATTGAGTAGGGAGGGTTTACGAAACTCACCTGAAACGCCTGTTAGACAGTATGAGGTATGTAACAGTCTGAAATGTACCCGAATAGCCCAAACGTATTAGCCTTCGGTAAAGGAACTGTATATAATAACCCATTTTAATAAAGTCATCAGTTTAGTAAGAAACTGACGGACGAAGGACTAAAACTGTAAACAGTTTAACGGTTCAGGACTGAAACTGTCAGAAAATCTAACGGTTTAGGACTGAAACTGTTAGAAATTTAACGGTGTTAACGGACAGATTTTAACTTTGTATTTCATGATTCGAATTTGCTATAGAAGGCTTATAAGGAACTAACTAACCTGTTTTAATGATGCTATTACGTGTTGTTCTGCTTCTTGATTATTAAACAGTAACGGTAGCAACGAAGGTGACGATGAATAGTAACAATGGTGATAGTGGTTTTCTGGGCAACAAAACTAGCATCAGTCGTAGTATAGCAGTAGCAGTGGCATAGTAACACGATCAGTAGTTTAATCACTTAATGGCAGTGGTGGTTCGGTGGTTCACGACGGAGATGATGATGAATAGTAACAGTTTAGCAACAGCAGCCGTAAATAACAACAACAAGAAGATTCATTATGGCTAGTTATGGTTCGGTGGTAACAATAATGAATATCAGCAGCATCACATGGTGTTGAAAGGTTAGATATAGATCAACATCTATACCTACACGCGTATGTATATGTATGTCGATATATATATGGAGTCATGGAGTTAAAGGGTGGTTCTATGGTTGACGGTGGCAGCAACAAAACAAAATAGTAGCAGCTTATGGTAGTCGTGGTGACTTTCAAACAGTAGCAGTAAACAGTGGCCATGGTGATGGTGAGTTGTTCGATGGTTTGGAGGTGGTGGTTTGCGTTTGATGGCAGTATAATGGGGTAGCAGCAATAGTGAGTCGGTGATAGTTATTAACCGAACAGCAGTGGTAGCAGGTGTAGAAGTAGAGCAACAATAGTACGAGCAGTAGTAGTAGTGGAGCAGTAATAGTAATCTAGTTGTAGAGCAGGCAGCGAAGTAGCTGCAAAACAAGTAGCAAAGCAGCAAGGCTGCAAGGGTTTGGTGATGGAGTGGTGGTCGTGAGGTGTTGCAGGCCGAGAGATAGGAGATGGAGAAGTAAACCGTGGGTTTGATAATTTCATAGAAAGGTGGTCGTGGAAGATGATACATATATATCATCTATAATATA
>CM067171.1:5867522-5950022 GCA_034093135.1 Erigeron breviscapus | reverse complement strand
TTTCATTTATAGTTTCTAGACTAAAAGAGGCTTCTCGATAGACCAAGCGGTTGCGGCCTTCTATTTACTTTTAATTTTTTTTAGTAGTTTAAATAGGAAATCGTGACAACCCACAGCCGCTAGAATTACACATATTATTAGACTAGGTAGTGCAAGCGTCCCTGCGAACGATCTTGTACTTATCACTTACTATACTACACTTGACCGGGTTCTCTGCTCGTTATTGTGTTTTTAGTTTGAGGTAATTACTTGTACAACATTTTATAAATTTAAAACTTGTGTTTTTATTTCATTTTAAAAATCATTTTTGTTTTTCTTGTTAATAACAAACGCACATCAACGGTCATCAGCTTTTAGACTGTTTGTGGCATGCCATCCGGCCCCCACAAGGAAATCCTTGATTCCATCGATTACTTCTTATGTAAAAAAGAAAAATTATCCACAATGATCATTAACAATCTATCAATGTAAATAATAATATATATACTACTTAAAGGTAACATTAATACAAACATCAAAAAATCTGTCTCACCCTTTAGGATCGCATCATTTAGGATGATGGCATCTTGGGGAAAAGGAATGATTCTCTATATTCTAATTAGTTTCCGATCGTTGGCCCCATTCACTGTTTAATTAAGAACAATATCCAAGTTAAATTATTAAAGTATAAATATTTCAAGGTAATTAATTAACATTAGAAGTAAAAAAAATAAATTGATCAATTAACTCTTACCTTTTACCTCCGAGGGATATTTTTGGACCCTGCTCATTTCTTTGGGGGCAACTGCCATTGAGGGGACATAATTGGGAAATGTAGTGGTCGCAAAGGTGCAATAAACTGTGCGTCTTAGGGAAAACATGCTCCCTTATGCCACGCGTGCCACATGCTTCATCTAAATTTGAATTTTAACTTAAGGAGATTCAAATTCAGATGAAGCATGTAGCATGCGTGTCAGAATGGAGCATGTTTTCCCTAAGATGTGCAGTTTATTGTACCTGACCACTACATTTCCTGATCATGTCCCCTCCATGGCGGCTGCCACCAAAATAACCAACAGGGTCCGAAAATATCTCGCAGAGGTAAAAGGTGAGAGTTAATTGATCAATTTGTTTATTTTACTTCCAATGTTAATAAAGTACCTTATATTGTTTATTAATTTAATGTGGATATTGTTCTTAATCAATAGTGAATGGGGACGACGATTGGCAACTGATTACAACAGAATCACACCACCTCCTTGCCTTTTTCCGGAGATGCGAGCATCCTAAATGATGCGGTGCTAAAGGGTGAGACTGATTTTTTGATATTTGTATTAATATTACCTTTAACTGGTATATATATTATATTATATATATATATGGGAAAAGTGAATATAAGGCTTGGCACCTAAGCTTAGGTGTGGAACCCCTCACATACTAATTTTTTAATATTTTTGTTTAATGAATAAATGTTTGAGCCCCCATGAATTTTATGAATTGGAAAATTATTATGTGAGTGTTTCATACCTAAGCTTAGGTACCTAACAGCCTTATATTAACCATCCCCTTATATATATATTATATATAGATATATATATTATTTAAATAAATAAATTGTTAATGATCATTGTGAATAATTTTTCTTGTTTATATAAGCAATAATCGATTGAATCATGGATCTCCTTGTGGTGGCCGGATGGCATGCCACAGACCTGACCGTCCAAAAGTTGATGACCATGTGGAATGAGGGGCCGAAACCAAAGGACCCAAAGCACGAGTTTACCGAGAAAGGATTGGAACTCCAGGTGTATTTCCTTGGGTTTAAAAAGGAAGAGCTAACACTTCATGTTGAAGACAAGACAATTTACATCAAAGGGACCGAGACCAACATCCTTGGGCAGCAATACTAGAAAAGTTAAGCTGCCCAGAAGTTTCAAATTCCATCCGGAGAGTGGGAGCTTTGATGTGAGGAAAGGGAAAATAAAGATCATGTTCCCGTTCGCTAAGATCATGTTCCCGTTCGCTGATAAGTAAGCTAAGATCAAGATGTTGATTGATTGATGATCATGATGAATCCGTGGTGTGTTATTTCAATTTCATTTCTTTTTAAATAAGAGCTGTAGTTTAAGTTGTACTCTATCTATGTTCAATTTCATAAATGATGATATTTTCTATAGGTTTGAGTGGTATTTCTATGTTTAGTTTCATGATTGATGACAATTTCCGTTAATTTGAGTGGTTATATTATGTTTAATTTCATGATAGGTGATCTTTTAAGACATGAAATTTCAACGGTACAAAATTTCAGATCTCCGATCTGAATTTGTGCTCCAGAGTTTGGGATCGAGCTTGAGAGTTTGGGTTTGAGATTGAGATTATCCCCATCCGGTTAAGGCTTCCACTCCGGTGGATCTAACCCTATTTTTCACACCGGGCCGGAGGTCCCTTCCACTTCGGTGGATCTGGAAGCAGCCTCTCTACCTTTGAGTAGGGGTAAGGTCTGTCTACATCAAACCTCCCCCATAGCCCGGCTTATGTCGGGATTGGGTACCTTGTTGTTGTTGTTGTTGATCTTTTAAGACATATTCTTTGTTATATGTGATGCATGTACGTCGTTTTAGCTGTTAATTGATTGCTTTTATTATTATTTTATTATATATATTATAGTAGTACTAATATCCTTACCAGGTTTCTATATACATATATGTAAATTTAATATATTAAAATATAATAAAAATATTATCTTTGACATGTTTCGTTATATGCATTTAGTCTTCATAATAATAGTCTAATAGTGAAAAACATATATCATGAAAATATGAGTCAAGATCTAATTTTATTTTTTTAATTGGTAATTTGGCAACATGATAATGAATATAATAAAATCATTAATATAAAATTTTTTATAGTATTAAGTATTTATATCTTTAAATTGACTAATTAAAACTTTTAATTAACTGTGTTTTTATTATAACTTTATAATCGTAGACTAATAAAATACTATAAATAAGTGAATCTGACAAAAGGTGATGTTGTGTGTAAGACCATATGGACGATTAGTACGATAAACTCTAAACAAAACTACTATGTTATTGTAAAAAATCTTATTACATTTTTAGGTTAAAATATATGGAGAAAGGTTGTAGAATTTGTCTTCCAGCTTATTTTGTTGTTGTGAGTTTATGCCACTTTTTTTTAAATCAAATTTCGTAAAAATCATCAAAATATTTAGAAATAATTTAATATAGTTAATTATTATCAGCAACGAAAAGGAATATACATTATTAGATGATACCCCATGAAATATAATGTCAAAAACATTTATTAAATTATATATATGTCAAAAGTTATCCCTTATATGAAACTTTAAAAAAATTTTATTAAAAGCAAAGAATGTCGATAGCTGATAACTAATAAATCTATACTATATTATAAAAAAAATAGCCCCGATGTTGAAAGTTACATGGGGAAATGTTTAAACTACCCTTAATGATTTAATTACATAATCAGTCCTTTTCTTTTTAAAATATCTCCATTAACCTTTTATATCAATCACTTTTACATCAGTTATCTACACCAGACGCCGCCTCCACCACCAACAGTTGCCCCCACCACCGCTTTGTCGTTGCCATGACCACCGCCACATTGCGGTGGTACCGTGCTAATTTTAAAAAATAGTGTTAAACATTATCCAACTACTATTTATGATCGCATAACAACAAATATATGAGATATTTAATTATTAAATTTAAAGATTAGTATTTGATAAGATTCTTTTAAAGTTGGATTAAAAGTTATACGTGTCATGTGAAGAATATGCGGTCTGTCAGAAAAAGTTTGAATCTTGTTTTAGTATATTAGTCATGATGATAATAATAATAATAATAATAATAATATGATAATAACAATAATAATAATAATAATAATATATTATAGGATAGAGATTAAATGAAATTGTAGCATAAGAAGAGAAGAAAGGAAGTTGATTTTTAATTTTTTTTCTTTTTTTTTAAAAAAGTAAAATAAAATCCTTACACATGTGCAGGTTTGTGTACCTTATACTAGCCGTGAGCTTTTATCCCAGAAACCCAAGACCCGGCCGAGGCCCGACCGAACCCGGACCAACTAGACCCGCCCCACCATCATACAGGCCTGTCTTTGGTTAACAGAATTGGTACATTTCGGGTTTCGGTCCGGTATGGATCATAACCCGACAAATCTCGATTTAACCCGAAAAACCCAAAAAATAAAGGATCTTTTAGTTTTTGATATGTATATATATTGTTGATATATATATGATAGGATAAGAAGAAGTAGAAAAAGAAGAAAAAGAAGAAGATAACGTGATAAAATATAGATATAGATCGAACATGATACACCTTGGAGTATATTGAGTTTTACTTACTCTATACCTACTTTTATTTATTTGAAGAATCATGAGATAACCCAAAAAAATATAGTTGGTGAATATAATCATCTATATGTAGAATGAAATTGAAGATAGGTAGAAATGGTGGTAGGTGGGTTAACACTCTCACTAATAAAAATGGTGGTAGAAATGGTGAAGTTGGTGGATTAGAATCCTCTGAAGTTGATCCAACTTCATAGGTGAAGTTGGATCAACTTTAACCATTGGATTAAATCCAATGGTCAAGATCTAATGTTGATGTTTAAATCTTGACCATTGGATTTAATCCAATGGTTAAAGTTGATCCAACTTCACCTATAAAGTTGGATCAACTTCAGAGGATCTTAATCCAATAAAAATAGCTATAAAGATACAAATACATAGAGAGGGGGTTTGGTCTTTGGTGGGGTTGACATATATAAAAGGCATAGTTAGTACTTAGTACTTAGTACACGTGTTTTTCTTTTTTGCGGTTGATATTTGTATCTAGTTGACTTTAAAAGACATGTATATGTGATTTTAAAACGGGATACGTGGAAGAATGGTAGGCCACATGTTGTAAATTTAAAACCATCTATACTCTATTCTTCTATACTCCCTTATAATACAAACCGGACATCAATTTTAAAAAATTTAAGCACTTTTTCAATATCTTAAAAGTACCCCTAAGTACCTATACGCACATACACACATCAAACAACACCATCTCTCATCTTTTTCATCACACACAAAACACACACACACACGCACACACAAAAACCGATCCCCATTCCAATCTCTATATGCAGATGGAAAATCACACACACATAAAACCGATCCCCAAGGTTTAATCATGCCGAGCATCACCACACACACGTAGATCGTACCCCTCCCCCTTCTATCTTTATATTGACACGTACATGACTAGTTATAGAAATGACCATCGAAAAAGTACTATCGGACGGGACGCTCGGGTGACGGTTGTCACACATACCTGCAAGAGTTTAATGACCCAACTACAAACATTTAATACTCTTACACATATGCTGCAAAGTTTAATAACTCAACAAACTTTCAACGACAAATTGCAAGCATTAATTCCCAACTACACATAATAATTTTCACTATCATAATTAATAAGGCGGGTCGTTCTTGTAAAGCTTTTCACAAACCTTTAATACTCTCACATACACACACGTACTAGAGTTATTAATTTAACCAACTTTCAACTACACACTGCAGGCATTTAAAGAGTTAATTCCCTACTGCACGAAATGAATTTTTACTTCCAACATTAATAGGGTCGTGTTGACTCTAGCGTTCTTGAAAAGTATTTTCTTTTTTATATTAAAGTAAAACATATAGGATATATCGAAAATATTTCATGGTAAATGTACCAAAAAACACCATCACCCTTAAAAATCTTAATATGTGTACAAAATTTTCTAATTTATCAGAAAGTAATGTGATGAGTTTATTGTTATAAGTTCAAGGATAAATGGTAATCCATCTATTTTGATCTCGAATCGTTTCAAAGTCTTAAAGTTTAATAAGCCTTCAATAAAAGTTAAAACTTGGAGAAAAATAAAAATGTCAGCTTACCATTAATGTGACTACAGAAAATAAAATGTAACTAGTTCTTTAATACGGCGTTACCCTGGAGACATATTGATACGTAAAACGTAGGAAAAATACAACACGAACGATAAAAACGGATGTAAAAAAATAAAAACTATTCAAAAAAGATGGTCAGTGACTATCTCGCTGTCAGAACCGTTTAACTGAAATATTTAAAGCAAAAAAAGAAATATAAAACATATAGCATTTTTTATTTATTTGCAGAAACGATACAATATACTATGATGGTTATATGGCTGTTGACTAAGAAGAAGAAAAAAATATATAATTTTTTTTTTATCTAAAAGAGCTCTTTAAAAAAAAGAAAAGGTACCAAAAAGAAAAAAAAAGTCTTGCTGACATTAGCATGATGTCAAAATGACTTTTAGAAGTATGATAATATGTGCTATAAACATAATACGCAACAATAATAGGAAAAATATGACAATGAAATATTATATGTGTTATAAACATTTATTCGTCAATAAGTCGGGAGTTAAAAAAACACAAATTTTATAAGGGAAAGAAATTTTTTGGTGTTAACGATTTTAAAAGAGATAGTGTTAGGACCAGTTTACTGGTAAACTGGTTAGTCTCCAGTTGCACCTGGAGACCCAGTAAAACTGTCCAGTGAACTGGAGACCCAGATGATTTGTCCAGAAATATATTGAAGTCCAGTTGCACCGTACAGTCAACGCAACTGAAGACTTCCTCCAGTTGAGAACTGACCAGTTGAAGAATCATTCCAAATGAAGTCGAAGACAACAAATGGAAGATAGAGAATGGCAATGGCAGCGAAGCCCAGTTGACATTCTAGTCAGTTACAAACTGGAGACCATCAGTGAAAAGCTCTTACAAAGTTTTACACTGATTACGAGGAATTGACTTTTATTAGAAGTATGATAATATGTGCTATAAACATAATACGCAACAATAATAGGAAAAATATGACAATGAAATATTATATGTGTTATAAACATTTATTCGTCAATAAGTCGGGAGTTAAAAAAACACAAATTTTATAAGGGAAAGAAATTTTTTGGTGTTAACGATTTTAAAAGAGATAGTGTTAGGACCAGTTTACTGGTAAACTGGGCAGTCTCCAGTTACACCTGGAGACCCAGTAAAACTGTCCAGTGAACTCGAGACCCAGATGATTTGTCCATAAATATATTGAAGTCCAGTTGCACCGTACAGTCAACGCAACTGAAGACTTCCTCCAGTTGAGAACTGACCAGTTGAAGAATCATTCCAAATGAAGTCGAAGACAACAAATGGAAGATAGAGAATGGCAATGGCAGCGAAGCCCAGTTGACATTCTAGTCAGTTACAAACTGGAGACCATCAGTGAAAAGCTCTTACAAAGTTTTACACTGATTACGAGGAATTGACTTTTATTAGAAGTATGATAATATGTGCTATAAACATAATACGCAACAATAATAGGAAAAATATGACAATGAAATATTATATGTGTTATAAACATTTATTCGTCAATAAGTCGGGAGTTAAAAAAACACAAATTTTATAAGGGAAAGAAATTTTTTGGTGTTAACGATTTTAAAAGAGATAGTGTTAGGACCAGTTTACTGGTAAACTGGGCAGTCTCCAGTTACACCTGGAGACCCAGTAAAACTGTCCAGTGAACTCGAGACCCAGATGATTTGTCCATAAATATATTGAAGTCCAGTTGCACCGTACAGTCAACGCAACTGAAGACTTCCTCCAGTTGAGAACTGACCAGTTGAAGAATCATTCCAAATGAAGTCGAAGACAACAAATGGAAGATAGAGAATGGCAATGGCAGCGAAGCCCAGTTGACATTCTAGTCAGTTACAAACTGGAGACCATCAGTGGAAAGCTCTTACAAAGCTTTACACTGATTACGAGGAATTGACTTTTATTAGAAGTATGATAATATGTGCTATAAACATAATACGCAACAATAATAGGAAAAATATGACAATGAAATATTATATGTGTTATAAACATTTATTCGTCAATAAGTCGGGAGTTAAAAAAACACAAATTTTATAAGGGAAAGAAATTTTTTGGTGTTAACGATTTTAAAAGAGATAGTGTTAGGACCAGTTTACTGGTAAACTGGGCAGTCTCCAGTTACACCTGGAGACCCAGTAAAACTGTCCAGTGAACTCGAGACCCAGATGATTTGTCCATAAATATATTGAAGTCCAGTTGCACCGTACAGTCAACGCAACTGAAGACTTCCTCCAGTTGAGAACTGACCAGTTGAAGAATCATTCCAAATGAAGTCGAAGACAACAAATGGAAGATAGAGAATGGCAATGGCAGCGAAGCCCAGTTGACATTCTAGTCAGTTACAAACTGGAGACCATCAGTGGAAAGCTCTTACAAAGTTTTACACTGATTACGAGGAATTGACTTTTATGCTTTATGTACCTTTACCCGGATAATAAGATTTATCTTATTATTTAATTGCAAAAAGGTACATAAAGGTGGTTGAGTAAAGTTGTTTTATCATGCGACTTTACACTGCTTTTTAAGGAATTAAATGTTATTCCTTAAATGCTCTCAACCACATTTGTACGGCCAAAGTTATTTTGCCTATAAATACAAGTCATTGCACAACAAGAATATCACTTCTTCGAATACACTTCGATAGAATTCACACTTTGCAAACCTGCAATATTCTTGGTGAACTTGTGCAATATTCTCTCAATCGCTAAAAGGAACATTTCACAACTTTAAGTGTTTCGATTGTTTTGAGAAATTCCAAGTGTAGATCAATTGTAGTTCATAGGTTGTTAGGATATTTACATACTTTGTATTATCTTGGTTCCGCAATAACCTTGTAATTTATTTAACATCAATAAATAAATTACACTTGAAAATTACATATTGTCTCATCAATTTATCTTACAAGTATTTTGTATTATTGCATTGTTCTTTACTTATTGTCTTTTAAATAAGTAATCTATCTAGAACTTGACACTGTAACTGGTCGTCTCCAGTTCAGTGCATATATTGCAAAGTAACTCTACCATCGACATAGAGGTGTCTTCAGTAGTACCATCTATTGAGTTGGGACTTACAAGTGGTATCAGAGCAGAAGGCTAATAAACTTGCCTAGATCTGTTAAGATGAACACTACTGAAGGTGGAGATGGTTCTGGTTCAGGTGAAACCCCCTTAAATAATAATGCACAACCTGTTTCAAAATGCTAATACAAACCCTCCTCCTCCTACTGCCCTAAATCACGTCCATGTACATTATTCTAACACTCCTGTTCCTAAATTCGATGGAAACAGTGAGACTTTTGGTACATGGAAGGCTAGAATGCTTTTGCATTTTGGTGGGATTGAAAGGTATATGTTGAAAATCCTTAAGGATGGACCATATATACCCATGTCCCTTGGGGTCAGTCCTCTTCTTGATCCAACTGGAAGAAGAGGTTCTAGAGAAAAGCTCGAAGACCATTGGTCTGATGAGGATCGTAGACTTGTTGATCTGGACACCAGACTCAAGAACATGATCCTTGGAGTTGTCCGTGAAGATCTAATTCCAACACTTGTGTTGTTCCCCAGTGCCAAGTCAATGTGGGATGAATTAGTTATTCAGTTTGAAGGAGGTGATGATACTATTGTCACCAGGAAAGTTGCCTTGAACAAGAAGTATGAATCCTTCTTTGCCTTGCCCAATGAAAGTCTAACTGGTACATACACCAGATTTTCTAGCCTCATTAATCAGCTGAGAGGCTTGGGTGTAGAGAAGGATAAGGATATTCTTCTTGAGAAGTTTTGTTATATTCTTCCTTCCAAATGGGAAAACATGGTTCTTGTCTTGAGACAAGATAAAACCTGGCACAGCCATACTCTTGCGTCGCTCTATGGAGCCTTCAGATTCACTGAAGATAATAATGTTGCAAGACTGGTGGCTGAGCAAGATGTCATGAACCATGCCCAGAGTTCCAAGGTTGCTAGTGTACCTGAGCGACCTTATGCAGCCTTAATGTCTGTAGAGAGTGTCCAGGCACACTCAATGAAGGAGATGTTAAACAGTTTCTTGAACTCTGGCCTGACCACTGAAATCAGTGATGGTTGTGATGAAACTGACGATGATGATCTGGTCGCCATGATTGCTAAAACCTTTAACAGGTTTAAGCATAAATCTAAAAGATTTAATGGCCCAAGCAATGCTTCCAGCTCCAGCTCTCTAGATAAAACCAATCTTACATGCTATAAGTGTGGTAAGAAAGGTCACTTTATGAAGGAATGCAGATCTAGTCAGTTGAACAACCAAACTGGCCCCCCTATCCCTAATTTCAATCGGCCTGATGATAGCTACAAAGCTAAATACAAGAAGCTTAAGGCCCAGATTGCCCTCCTGTCCATGGAAAAGGAAAAAGATCAGTGCTTAATGGCACAAACTGAGGGAAAATGGGAGTACTCTGATGACTCATCAGCTGATGAAGAAGAGGAAAGGGACATGTGTTTCATGGCCTTGGAAGATCAACATCAGCATGTGGCAAAAGAAGATGTCATCACTGGAAGATGGGTGGACATCATTTTGAAGAAGGTATGTGACTATGATAACCAGGTTGACCCTGAACTGAAACTGGACCTGGCTGAATCATTAAGTGATGATTTAGCTTTTGTGGAAACTGTTAGAGCAGATAGTGAAAGATATCTTGACACTATCTTAATTGAACTGAACAATGTTAAACCACAACTGAATGATTTACAAAGTGTCCAGTTGGCTCTCAAGGAGTCAGTTTTAAAAATTGAGGCTTTAGAACTTGATAATCAAAAACTATTTTCTGATCTTGAAAAGAACAAAAGATTATCAAGTCATGGGTAAAAGCATCTGGTAAGAACTATGATGCATTTTCTAGAACTATCGATGCCCAGAAGAATGCATGGAAATCTGGAGATCTGGAGATGGCAGCTCTCATACCAGATCTTCATGCATTGCCTCCAGCTCTCAGGGTTGAAACACCTTATGATCAACCTGAAGCTATTGAAACTGAACCCATTGAGACCACCCCCGTTGAGGTTAAAACTGGAGCCAAACAGGCTAAAGCTCCAGTCAAAAAGGCCACTGGTAACAAGCCTTTACCTCAAAAGTCTAAGGAGCCCAAGACCCGACAGACTAAAACTCCATCTGAACCAAGGTCCAAGGTTCAGCTGCCTGATGAAAATAATATTTTGGTTAATCTGGAAAGTCAACTCCAACTTTTGTCTCGACAGGTTCAGAGTTGTACTGCCCGGATTAAAAATCTGGAAGAAGGTTCATTACCTCCAGTTTTCAAACAAAATATTAAACCACTCCCTTCAAAACCTAATCAAAAGAATGTTCCATCTGGAACTAAATCTGGTAAAAATAAGGGGAGTAAGTATCAAGTACCAATCATTTTTACTCCTGCACCTGGAGCTGGTGAAAAAGCTCCAGATGCAGCCTCCGGTTCAACACCACAACAATCTACTGTGACTTCTGTAGAGAAGTCCAGTGAACCCATCAAGAAAAGATGGGTTCACAAAAATAACTGATGATTTTTGTGGGTGTGCAGGGCGATCGAAAGAAGAATATCTGGTATCTGGATAGCGCTGCTGGCCGGACTATGACCGGATGTAAGCCCCTGCTTGAAGAGTTCACTGTTCAAGATGGACCGACAGTGACGTTTGGTAATGATCAATCTGGAAAGACTGAAGGATACGGTGTGCTCAATAATGGACAAGTCGAATTCAAAAGAGTTGCATTTGTGAATGGTTTGAAATACAACCTGATCAGTGTCAGCCAACTTTGTGATGATGGCTTCAGAGTTTTGTTTGATATTGCTCAAGGCACCATATTTAACAAGGATTGGAAATTGGTGATGGTTGCACCAAGAAAAGGAAATGTGTACATCATGGATATGGAACCAGCTCCAAAAGAGCAATGTTTCTATACCAAGGCTGATGAGGACACCAACTGGCTATGGCATAAAATATTATCCCATCTTAATTTTAAAAATATTAACAAGTTGTCTCGCAAACAACTGGTTGATGGGATACCCCAGATTTCTTTTAATAAAGAAAAGCCATGTCCAGGGTGTGAGATGGGCAAGCAGAAAAGGGCCAGTTTCAAAACTAGGCAAAATTTTAGCATCACTGAACCTCTTCACATGCTACATATGGATATCTTTGGTCCAGTGAATGTTCAAACTAGAGCTGGAAAGAAGTACACTCTAGTTGTAGTTGATGAATTCACCAGATACTGCTGGGTGGTATTCCTCAGATCCAAAAGTGATGCACCTGCTGAAATCATCTCTCTCATCAAAAGAATTGAGCTCAAGTACACTCGAAAAGTTTGTCAGTTGCGAAGTGATAATGGTATTGAATTTCAAAATAAGGTACTTGAAACATTTTGCAATGGCACTGGCATCTCTCAAAACTTCTCATCAGCACACTCTCCAGAGCAAAATGGAGTTGTGGAAAGAAAGAATCGCACACTGATAGAAGCGGCCAGAAGTATGCTATCTGAATCAGGTCTTCCCACCAGTTTTGGGCTGAGGCAGTTGCAACTGCTTGTCACACCCAAAACCGGTCAGTCTACATCAAGAGACATAAGAAGACTGCCTATAAAGTACTCAGGAATCGTAAACCAAATATTGGATACTTTCATGTATTTGGTTGTCCAGTTTATATTTTAAACGATTCCAGTCAGCTTGGAAAGTTTGATGCAAAAGCTGATGAAGGGGTATTTTTAGGTTATTCAGATATTCGAAAGGCCTTTAGAGTTTATAATTATAGACTCCAAAAGGTTCATGAGACAATTCATGCCACATTCGATGAATCAACTGAAGCAATCAACAAGAGACCAAGCCTTGATATTACTCCAGTCGTGTAACACCCCAACATGGCGGAATCATGGGATATCACTTAGAAAAGCACAGCACGACATGAAAATTATGTAGAGTCAAACTATATGAAAACATAGGATTGAAACAATCCTTAAACTCACTCAAATGTATACAATAATCAACATCTATCAAAGATACACACTCAATCAATATTAAATGGAAATGTTTAAATGATAGTAGTTGATCCTAAGCATAACCCGTTAAAGGGAAATAAGGATCACGGATCCAGAAAGTCCAAAGCAAGTCCAATCTTAGCAATGCAAGCACATAATTATCCATTTTGTCTCTGATTAACCTGATTACCTGAAAAGTGTACTAAAATACGTCAACATAAAGTTGGTGAGTTCGTAGGGACAAGTAACAAGGAATAACCGTATCGGATACAACCGTTAACAATAAGTGAGGATTAGGAGAACTAATCACATCCAAGGAAAACCTATAAGGTTTTACATTATCACAATTCAATACAAGTCAACGTTCATTAATAACGATTCCATATAACGTTCAACAACGTTCCATAACAATCAATAACGATCAACAACGATGTGGCTTACATAGTTAATAATTAACAATGCGCTAACGGTGCGACTTATATAATGAATAATGCGCTAACGGTGTGACTTACATCGTAAACAATGCGCTAACGGTGTGACTTACATCGTAAACAATGCGCTAACGGTGCGACTTATATAATGAATAATGCGCTAACATGTCCATATCAACAATTCAATCATCCAATCAATCAAATCAACAATTAAGCAAATTGACATCTCGGTCCATATCATAACAAGTGAATCAACCAACAAATACGATGCACATACACTTCTTATAATTCTACTTTAAAGGAATCATCGATGCTTATATATAGGGTCACCCGCAGCCTTCCCACCACATCTACTATTCATAAAAAGTATAATTATCTTCCATGTATGTACAACTATCTAAAGCACAACAAGTATTCATAACGAAGTCAAAGTTAACCGAGCAACAAGTCAATACATTAAACAAACAATCAATTAACAAGCATGTACACTTTTCAGCCCGAATCTCAATTGAGTAGGGAGGGTTTACGAAACTCACCTGGAAGTAAAGCAATTCCAAGTACTAGTACAAGTACTTTACTATGCTCAAAATGTACTCCCAGGTACCTAGAACAAGTATAAGATCAACTTATAAGCTACTACAAAGCCTAAGTGCAAAATAGGGAAATTTCAGCATGTTCCCAGCTTTGCGCCATCTACTAGACAACGACTTTGGGAAGTCAAGAAGACTAGATACAACAAAACTCAGTTCTAGACATTTGTTGGGCACTCAATGGCCTTTTCAAAAATGTAAGGTTTGGCTCTTGAAGAGCTTTAATGAAAGAGTTATGATTTTTACAAAAACAAACCTGTAGCCTCGTCAGAAATCAGACCAGTTCTGAAAAGCGTCGTTTTTGGCACTCTTCTGCGCAAAACCAGAAGAAACTTTGTTCTTATCAAATTTTACTGACACTTGGACCTTTCCAAAAATATACGATTAGTCTCCTAATTCGTCCAGATGAATCTTCTATGATGTTTGCAAGATGACTGAAAATTTCAGTCCTATAGAGTGATGAACCCAAGACTTTATGGACATGATTGTTTTGTGTTATGAATGTGAAAAAGAGAGAAAAGAGCAGAGATAGATGATAGAATGATCATCAAATGCTTGCTTATATAGCCCAAGAGTTGCAACTAAGTGCCAAGAACACACACCTTGGCCATGAGGTGTTCATCATGTGTTTACAATTCATCCTTGAGTGTAATGGCTGAAACTTTGGCCTTAAAACAAACTAGAATTCAGTAGGAACATGTTCATTGCATGATTACAAGCTATAATCCAAGTCTTGGTTATTTGTGTGGGGTTTATGTCAAGAACACAAGCTTGACTTGACTAATTGACTTTGGTTGATTCTAAACTTTGATTCTTGATTATTATTTGTGTAATTAAGTGTAGTAACTAGTTTATATAAGTATAATTACTTTTATCTATGTGGTTATAAATCAATTACATGTATTTATATATTTATTAGTTATCTAATTCAAGTACACAATTGCATATTTATTTTACTAGTATGTACAATATATCTAGCTAGTTAATTGATTCCGAAATTAATAACACAAACAAAATATTCATGAGCGTACAACTTTTATAAATTATTATAAATCCATAATATGGATAAATCATTTCATATAATATAAAGGTTGTGTCGGTTTTTGTCCTATTAATGGAATTATCATCTAACCACCGACACTGTTCCACCGACACTGTTCCACCGACACTGTTGGAACCGTACATTATACTTAAGGTTTCGTATATACGTTTTTCCTGTTACTACAGTTATTCAATTATCATCTATCATATAATTTCTATAACATGTACTGGGCCAATTTCATAGTCTGCTAATATGGCCCTAATTCTAGAAGTTCAAATATGACATTATAATTGGCCCAATTTACAGATAAATGTACACAATTATGTCCAAATTTCCGTTTATTGAAATAGTTAATCAAATTACATGCACAGTCAAACGGTAAAAATCATGAATGTTACAAGTCGTTCCAATCAATTTTGGTGAAACTGACCAAGTTCATCAGTCAGTTGTTTCACCAAAAGATGTTTCCAGTTACAACAAATTGGAACCAGTTAAGAAGAAGAAAAGCACCAGTGACACATCATTTTATCCCTCCATCAATTTCAACTTACCACAAGAATTGGTGATTGGATCTGATGTACGTGCCACTCCAATATCAGCACCAGTTCAAACTCCAACTTCTCCAGTTCTTCAAGAAATGCCTTTGAATGAAGAATTTCATGATGCAAATCGTGACCTCATTGACTCTGATGAGGATGTAGAAGTAGTTTGGACTGATCCTCCTCCAGAAGCTACTGCAACTGAAGAAGATCGCCAGGTGACTTGCACTGATATTGTTGTGCACCAGCCTAGTCAATACACTAGATGGACTCGAGCACATCCAATTGAACAGATTGTGGGAGATCCCAATAGTGTGGTTCAGTCTAGAAGAGCCACCAGTGAGCAATGCTTAAACGTCACCTTCTTATCTCTAATTGAACCAAAGAAGATTGACGAGGCTATGGCAGACCCAAGCTGGGTGGAAGCTATGCAAGAAGAGCTCGTCCAGTTTGAAAGGAACAATGTTTGGGAGCTTGTTCCTTGTCCACCAGGGTTAAAGAAAGAACCCATTGGTACCAAATGGGTCTACCGAAACAAGATGGATGAAGATGGCCATGTTGTAAGAAACAAGGCCAGATTAGTTGCCCAGGGTTATTGTCAAGCAGAAGGCGTTGACTTTGATGAAACTTTTGCTCCAATGCAAGACTTGAAGCCATCAGAATATTTCTAGCTTATGCAGCCCATCTGCAGTTTAAGGTCTTCCAGATGGATGTCAAAAGTGCGTTCCTTAATGGAACATTGGAAGAAGAAGTATATGTTAAGCAGACTCCATGTTTCATCGATGAGAAGCATCCTCATTGGGTTTATAGACTGAACAAAGCTTTGTATGGTCTAAGACAAGCCCCAAGAGCCTGGTATGATACTCTAACTAGACATCTTCTTAAAAATGGCTTTCAAAGAGGTGCAATAGATAATACCTTATTTATCTTGAAAGAAAGAGGTAATATCTTATTGGTACAAATTTATGTTGATGACATTATTTTTGGTTCAACTGATGATGCAATGTGTAAAAAGTTTTCTAAAATCATGTCATCTGAGTATGAGATGAGTTTAATGGGTGAATTAACATTTTTCTTAGGTCTTCAGATTAAGCAAACTGAAAATGGAATTTTCATAAACCAAGGAAAATATGTCAGAGATTTGTTAAGAAAATACAAATATGATTCAATCCCATCGAAAAACACACCTATTGCAGCACCATTAAATTTGGACTCTGACCCAACTGGCAAACCAGTGAACATAACTGACTATCGTGGCATGGTTGGTTCACTGATGTATTTAACTGCCAGTCGACCAGATATAATGTTTGCAACATGTTTATGTGCCAGGTTTCAGGCTAACCCTAAAGAATCACATTTGCACGATGTAAAGCGTATCTTTAGATACCTGAAAGGGTATCCTAATCTTGGTCTTTGGTACCCCAAAGGCTCAGGATTAGATCTAATGGGTTATTCAGATTCAGATCATGTAGGTTGTAAGATAGATAGAAAATCAACAACTGGCGGTTGTCATTTCCTTGGAGGAAAACTGGTAAGTTGGACCAACAAGAAGTAGACTTCAGTCTCTATGTCCACTGTTGAGGCAGAGTACATTTCTGCGGCCAGTTGCTGTGCCCAGATTCTCTGGATCAAGAACCAGTTACTAGATTATGGTCAAAAGTATACAAGGACCCCAATCTTTTGTGACAACACAGTGCAATTGCTATATCTCACAATCCAGTGATGCACTCCAAGACAAAGCATATTGACATCAGGTATCATTTCATTCGTGATCATGTTATGAAAGGAGACATTGAAATTCATTTCATCCCCACTGACAAACAGTTAGCTGATGTTTTTACAAAACCTCTCGATGAGAAAACCTTTAAACATATCATCAGCGAACTGGGAATGTTAAATCCTTAAAACTGGAGCTTTCTTTGTTATTGAACGCGTCAGTGACACTGATGAAGTTCTCCAGTTGAGGAGGTCCAGATAATCTTTGCTCGCCAGGCTATCGAACGCCTTTGTGATACTATCCTGGCACTAATCGATTTATGGATCATCATTTTAGGGGGAAAGACTCAAAATAATTTTCTGACTAAAATTCGTTTTTGTTTGAAAATGGCAACTGGAGAACTCTTCAGTTGGAAACTGGTACTGGACTGATCCTCCAGTGACCAGATTCAGTCTTGTCTTATTTTTTATAACGTTAGAAATACTTGGTCAATATTTGTGACACGTGATGGTACTCGAGTGTTTTAAACCACTTGTATCATGATCTGACGTGTTTAAAGCTATTTTAGTACTTGACAACTGTTTGTATTGGGATAATAAAAAGTGAGTGGGCGCGTGGGTAAGATAAGTCATCGTAGCATTTAATGCTGACATAGTAGCATTTAATGTTGACATGGCAAATTATGATTTTATTTCAAAATTCAAACTTCTTTTGTTAAAATATCTACAAAGTTGTTTTGGTTAAATAAAATATAATTTTTGTATTTCATTGGGATCATGAATCCCTTATAAATACCCTTATTTACTCCGAACTCATTTACTTCCTTCTACATTCTTTCATTTACTTCTCAATCATCAAAATTGCTTCATTTCTCTCTCTGCTTCACAAATCAAGAACCCTAATTCCCAAATTTCAATTTCATTTTTCAATGGCACCTAGATCATCCCGTTCAAGAGATGTAAATCTCTTGACTGTTCCATATGCTCCCTCACCAGATGTCAAACCGGCACCTGGTGCTCCTAGTAATGCTTCGGTCATCAAACTCAATCCCAATAATCCGATGGCAAGCTTACAAGGATCTCAAGGGTCCAATACCCTTATTGGTAGAATCCAAATTTTTTGAAGGATTCTCCAATAGGACCCTCATTCTCTCTAAACCCACGCAAGTTGTTTCACAACTACTTGTGTGAGTTTTGGTACAGTGCCACTCTTTCTTCCGATTGTTCCTCCATCAGTTTCACATTAAAGGATGGAACAATCCAGTGTACCTTGTCCGCTGACGTATTAAGGGATGCCTTACACCTCAATTACTGGAGAGAGGGTGAATCTCCAGTTGTCTTACCCCCAAATATTAATTTTCGTCAAGTCCTCCTAGAAATGGGTCATAAGGAGTGTTTGGACAATGGGGTTTTGAAGACGAAGGGTGCGATGACCATGAAGGGTCTTACACCTTCATGGAGGTATTTTTTCATCCACCTAGTGGAGAGTATGGGTGGGAGTTCTGGTGGTCTTGACCAGATTAACTCTTCACAAGCAGAAATGGCTTACTGCTTGTGGAATGGATTGAGAGTTGACTTTGCAGATATCTTGTTTAGAAGCCTAGTACAAAAGCTGAAGGGCACAAGGGGTGTTTGTATCCCCTTCTCAAGGTTTCTCTCTCTCTGTTTTAAACATATTCTGGGCAGAGAAGCATACTTAAGTACAGATTCACCGTACACTGCTCTAGATATGTTGAGGAATTTAGACTCTCTGGTATCTGAAGCTGGAGAGGTCGAAATTCCAGAACGAATGCAACTGGCATTCGCTTCAACTGATGCACCAATTGAAGGTGAGTCAGAAAGACAACTGGGCGGGCCTCAAAATAATGAGGGACCCTCCAGTTCGTCTAATGTTGTGGTTGAGGATAGAGCAACCATAACTGAAGCAACTCCAATCACATCTATCCCTGGTGAAGATACTTCGGTATCTGATCCTCAACAGATGCACCCATCCAGGAAACTGGGGAAGGTCATCTGGAGACTGACCCTACTGGTCAGCCCTCAGTTACATTCATGGATGTGGACATGAATATTAATGACGAGGAAATCCTGATAGAGTCTTCGGATTCTGAAGGAACTGAAACAGACTTGGAGATTTTTAAGGCTTCTGTACAAGCTCAAAACCCTTCATCTCCAGTCTCGCTTCAAGATGCATCAATTTCACTTTCACCATCCCTACAAAATGTGCCTACTGATATATTTCAAGAAATGCCACCCCCACCGCCGCCGTTGTTCACACCTGAGCATTCTCAGCATGAACAACACATTGTTTTTCCAGTCCTTTCTTCCACCACCACTCCTAATATTTCTTCAACTGTTGGTATGACAACTGGGGAGACTTCTTTAAGTTTGCCTCCTCCAGTTGCTCCAGTAGTAACTGCTGCTGGTCCAGTGACACCTTCTCCTTCGTCACTGGACAGTCAAGTTGTCTCTTTGCAAGCCGATCTCCAAAACCTTCTTACTAGGGTGGAGGAGATTCAAAAGACACTTGACAAAAACACCAAGTCTTTCTCCAGATACCACAAGGATCACTTGACAAACATTAAAGTGGTTGATCTGGGGATTAACAAGTTTTCATCAAATGAAGACTTGGTGTTCAATAAGCTAAATGAGTTGGTCACTGGCTGTAACACTCTAGCAACATCTTTGAAGGAAGCCTTTGACCTTACCCAGTCCAAGGTCACAACTTCAATCTCCAATCTGCTTGGTAACACTGTAAGAACATCTGAAGTAGATTTGAGGGAAATTGAGAGGCAGGTAAAGGAATTAGTTGAAAAACCTGGCCTAAATGTGACTGAACTTGGAGAGCAGTTGATGACTTCAGTTGGTCAGAAGATAGAGGATACACTGGGTGCAAAAGAACAACAACTGATTGAAAGGGTGATGTCTGAGATCACCAAGCTGGCCACTCCTCAGGTTGATCTGGCCCCACTCACCAGTGAGATCAACCAGTTGAGAGGCAGCATTGAAAATTTGAACACCCAGGTATCCCTTCATGCTCAGTCTTTGGATAAACTAACAACTGAAGTGGAAAGTTTGAAGAAGAAGGATGAGGAAGTAAAGGAAAAGGTTGTATCTGGTTTGGATGAAGACTCCAAGATCTTAAATGAATTAAAAACTGGTCAAGAACAGGTTACTGCAAATGTTTTGACCAAGTCAAAGGAGACCAACCATTTGTGGAGGTCTTTCAGGATGATGTGTGGGATTTTCAAGGAGTGCAAGGACATGCAAACATGTCAGGCTCTTGACCGGTTGCCATCTCACCCTTCTGAATGGGAAGGTATTAGGGCAGGTCTAGATGCTGCCAAGGGGGAAAGAAGTGCAGTCCTTCCACCAGTTGCACCTGAAAGAACTTCATCTGGAAGACAAGCTGGTATGGAAATGGTTGTAGCTACCAGTACTGAAGCTGGTGAGCAAACTGGTGATATGGGTGATAGGGGGAATGTGTTGGATAAGGGAAAAGGTTTAGCTGTTGATGCATCTGCCCAACCGGCCACTGATGTAATGTTAGAAACTGGCAATGCTGATGTACTTCCTCCAGTTTCAGATAGTGATAGCAGAAGACTGGCTAGACTTGGCAATGATATTAAAGAAAGAAAGAAGATGAAACAAAGAAACCAAGTTGAAGCCAGGGCACATCTTGCACAGATCAAACTGCTTGATATGAGTGATGCCAATCTTTTGGGAATCACTAAGGAGGAGTATGCCAGAGTTAAGAATGATCCCAGGATAGTTGACCAGTTGAAAGAAATGCTTGATGTTGAACTGGACATACACTATCCTGAGGATGAAGCTGAATTTGATGCCAGAAGTTTGAACATATCAGTGGAGAAGGCGAAGGAGAATAGGGCCAGTGGGATTCTAAAAAGAATTGAACATGTTAAGAAAGTTGTGAAAAGGGTTTTGAATCCACCAAGAAGGATTTCTCAACCAAGAAGACCACTGACAAGAGATGCTGACCTTAGCACATTTGTTGAACCAACTGGCGAGGTATCTAATGAAGACATCAAGTCCGCTGTACTGGCTGCTGGTGCTGGGAGTATAAAAATAACAAATGAATCTGAAGCAAGAAGCTATTACTCCCAGATCATGTCAACCAGAAGACATAGTGGTACTATCAATGGTGTCAATGTAACAATCAAGCCAGGCACCAAAGTTTTTCAAGTTGAAGTTAGTTATACCAGAGGGCCACTAGTTAAAACTGACAATCCTGGTGCAATGCAGTATGGGTTCAGTGAATGGGTTGAAATGGTGAATGTGTTGGATGCGAAGGCACAAAAGAATAGGTTTGAGAAAGCATGGGTGAACTTCTTAAGGGGCAAGATTCAACACAAAGAAAATCTGGAGCTAAAGTTGAATATTGACCCTGAAGACTCACAACCTATTTCTTCAGTGACCAAGAGAAGAAGAACTGGCGAAGGGCCATCTCATTAAGTTCTTTCTTTTCAGTTATCTACTTGTATTTTGTTTTACATTCTGTAACTTGTATAAATTTCATTTCCTTGTATAAATGAAGTTACCAGTTTGTAACCACAAGGTAGATAATAGATTAAAATCTAACAAACCTAAAAGAAAAACCTAAGGCATTTATTGATCTATAAAAATGCCTTGGGAAACTTAGATAGATTTAATCGAACAAGTCTCTCCAGTTCACACTTGTACAGATACAAGAACTGAAAAAGACCTGCCAATATTTCTAGACAAATAAGGGGAATTTGTTAGGACCAGTTTACTGGAGACCCAGTAAAACTGTCCAGTGAACTGGAGACCCAGATGATTTGTCCAGAAATATATTGAAGTCCAGTTGCACCGTACAGTCAACGCAACTGAAGACTTCCTCCAGTTGAGAACTGATCAGTTGAAGAATCATTCCAGTTGAAGTCGAAGACAACAAATGGAAGATAAAGAATGGCAATGGCAGCGAAGCCCAGTTGACATTCTAGTCAGTTACAAACTGGAGACCATCAGTGGAAAGCTCTTACAAAGCTTTACACTGATTACGAGGAATTGACTTTTATGCTTTATGTACCTTTACCCGGATAATAAGATTTATCTTATTATTTAATTGCAAAAAGGTACATAAAGGTGGTTGAGTAAAGTTGCTTTATCATGCGACTTTACACTGCTTTTTAAGGAATTAAATGTTATTCCTTAAATGCTCTCAACCACATTTGTACGGCCAAAGTTACTTTGCCTATAAATACAAGTCATTGCACAACAAGAATATCACTTCTTCGAATACACTTCGATAGAATTCACACTTTGCAAACAAGAATATCACTTCTTCGAATACACTTCGATAGAATTCACACTTTGCAAACCTGCAATATTCTTGGTGAACTTGTGCAATATTCTCTCAATCGCTAAAAGGAACATTTCACAACTTTAAGTGTTTCGATTGTTTTGAGAAATTCCAAGTGTAGATCAATTGTAGTTCATAGGTTGTTAGGATATTTACATACTTTGTATTATCTTGGTTCCGCAATAACCTTGTAATTTATTTAACATCAATAAATAAATTACACTTGAAAATTACATATTGTCTCATCAATTTATCTTACAAGTATTTTGTATTATTGCATTGTTCTTTACTTATTGTCTTTTAAATAAGTAATCTATCTAGAACTTGACACTGCAACTGGTCGTCTCCAGTTCAGTGCATATATTGCAAAGTAACTCCACCATCGACATAGAGGTGTCTTTAGTAGTACCATTTATTGAGTTGGGACTTACAGATAGAAAAAAGGAAGTTTAGAAAAGAAAATTTTGATGAGCCAACATAATCATATGAATAATAGAGTTTCAACTAGTTGATGAAAAGTGAATAATGTAAATAAAGGAGAAGTACTTCCCATTATAGCTCAGTGGTTGAGCACCAGCTTTACATGCTGGAGGTCTCGAGTTCGAGACATGGGTAGAATATTTAAAGGAATTTCACAATATAGTCCTCTAATGAAGCAGGTTTGAGTCCTGCAGAGGGGACATGGTTTTATCCCAATTAAATGTCGTGCCTTCGGGCGGTTTAGTTGGGAGTTTCTCCTTCTACTAGGTATTGAGGGTGAGGGGGCTCTCTAGCGCGGACCCAGTTAAGACAACGTAAGCTAGATCCCTTGTTGCGAGCAAATGATCCACACCTTTCAAAAAAAAAATAAAAAAAAATTGATAAATTGTTTGCTTAAACTAAACTAAAATAAAAAAAGTTGTGTCATGGAAAAAAACCAAAGCAACAGTAGCTAAAGTAAAAAAAAAACCTCACGCACGATATTTAATATATATATATATATATACATATATATATATATAGAGAGAGAGAGTTGAGTTATTACAAAAACCAAATAAATGTCGCGAACTACGAGAACCATTTATGTCCATTAGATCAACTAAATCAAGGGTTAATATGTTTTAATGGCATTCATGTAATTATTATAAATTGAAATTAAATCACAAACACATAGGAATTATGAAAAGGGCATAATAGGAATAAAAATAAGAACAAACGGACGATGCGTATTTATGTTTTGCAAGTTAAGAAAGTTATGGACGTTAATTTTGAATTTGTCAAACTTTTGGTATAAATATTTTATTTTACCTAACAAAGATCGGAACACATATTTTTTTTAAACAAAATTGACTAAATAGTATAATTTATGTTTAGAACTTTGTATTATAAAGTTATTGACATTATTTTAATTCAAAAAATTAAGAAGGGTCGATTTAAACATTTTAAAAATATGAAATTATGAACATGTGATTATAAATAAAACTTGTAAACATATGAATTGCAAAATATAGAAATTTTTGAAAACCATAAACCTTTTTGTTAGTACACTTGTAAACGAACATACTTTCATGTATATATATTTTGTTTTTTGTTTTTAACAAAGTTCACAAGTGATATATATTAATTCATGTTATTACACATGTAAATACGTTTGTTCATATGTGACACGTACAGACACATATGTCAACTTTTTTTTACTGCACATGTGAGCACGTATGTTCACATGTGAACAAGTAACATGTTAACTTGTGTACGTAGAAACATATTTGTTGAGCACGTATGTTCACATGCGCATTATGCAAAATTGCAAACCAAGTAAATTTAAAATCATGTCATAATACATGTGGAAATCACTAAATGATATTAAAGTAAAAATAATTTTTTTTTTTTTTGGCAAAATGGGAATATATATTGACGGACATTGAGAAAAATATAAAAGATAAATAAAAGTGTTAATACACCAATTTAAACGTAAGGTGGGAAACTAGAAAAACCTCATGGCATCAACCCACTATATTTTAATTAATTGGTTTTTTTTTTCTTGTTGTACTTTATGAAAAATGAACATACTTGTGTAGTAATATTTGAATTGGATAATTTTTAAGAAAATAAAGATGATCATGATAGTTATTGAATTTATTTATTCTTTTGACACCACTTGTAACGGCAGGAGAGAAATGGGGAATAGTTTACATAAATCCTATTAAGTTAATAATTATTTAAATTGTATTTATGAATTTACAATACTATCCTACACATATTAATGAAATATTAGTTCTCATAGTTCATTTTTTTTTTGTTCTCATTTTATCTTTTGACTGTATATATATAGGAATATCTCGTCAAGTCAACCTTTAAGTTGTTATGCTATGAATACATACAAGTCGAGATGGCAAACTTGTCAAAGCGAGTACCTGTTATTTTGCCCAACACAATAATTATCCAAAAAAGTTATAATTTGTTGAAACAATTAATCAATTGGATATGATTAGAAACCTTATTTTATATTTTCATTTCGATGATACTATAACTCTGTTAGTAAGTTATTTAAGAGATTTTAACATTGAATAACACACACTTGTTGCGACTTCCAGCACAAACCATTATTCGTTTTGCAAAAAACTTTTTTAAAGTTGTTTGAATGTTTGGTGTCATAGTTTAATAGTTAATGTTGTTTGGTGTTGTAGTGTAATACAATAATCTAAAACATGTTTAATGATGTAGAGCTAAAAACTAGTGGGGTAGAGATCATGTGAAAAGGATCTTCGGTAAAAGAACTACTTTAACTATTGTTGTTGGGTTGATGAATTTGAATGCTGAAGGTTGAAGTCACCAAACTGGACTACAAAGTGTGCAACTTGAAAGACTTGGGCTCCTATATGAGACATGTGCCACAAAACTTAGCATTTGGTCAACTCAATGGTGTCGTTATGAAAAGTTTTATGTATATCAATATGATGATGTTTTCCAAATTTAATGTTTATCAATACTTATGTAAATACCCGATTAGTAAATGTGTATCTTGATTGTGTTCAAAAAATGAAATTTGAATCAGAGACAAATCTCCATTCGACCAAGTTTCATCAACAAATGTTGAAGCTTTGACGGATGTCAATAACATTATTGGTTCATCGCATCCGGAAAACTATTGTGAACCTTGAAACATCTTGGGAACATTTCTAAAAACATAAGATCGTTCAGATTCAACGAACAAGCAGAAAGAGACGTGTGATGATTTGATTTGAAATAGTATTCTTTCAAAGCGGTAGATTCATGTTGTCGAAGAAGTGGACAGTAGGATGAATTGAGCCACTTAAATTCATCAATATTTTCCACATGGATTGTAGCGCTTTACCAGGAGGGTGTAGTAAAAACCTCATATTCAACGCTCTAAAGTTTGATTATCAAAGAAAAGATGAAAAATGTGCTTATTTGGTTCCCATGTAACAAAAAAAGGTCATTACTTCTTTAAAGAGCATATGTAGCAAAATTCATTGACATTCTCAACTAGATAAGATAAGAAAAGAGGCCACACATTGTTGTGTAAATTTGATATCCAAGATACTATGGTATGGTCTTAATCAATAAGCTAATATGAAAATGTACCCTTTGAAACATGTCAGTTGGTGACAACATCAAAGTGAGGACTAATCTTTCTTGATTTGTGGTCATAGACATACTCGAGCTCTCACCAATGTGAGTTGTGTAATTAATAATCAAATTACGGCATCTAACAGAAGTAATACGCTGTACATTTCATTTATCGTGGGACTTGTATTGATACTAGCTACAATCAAATTATAGCTTATTAATGATTAGGACCATAGCATAACATTCTGGATATCAAGTTTACACAACACGAACCGCTTATCTTATCCCCTCTCGTTGAGAATGTCAATAAATCTTGTTATGTTGATGAAACTTGGTCGAATGGAGATTTGATGCGATTCCAATTCTCTTCTTCAGAACATCCCTATTAGCTAGGTCCATTTTTTAGTGTAAAATCATGATACACATCTACTAATCGGGTATTTACATAAGTACTGATAAACATTAAATTTGGACAACATCACCATTTTGATATGTAGAGAACTTCTCAAAATTACATCATTGAGTTGATCAAAATGCTAAGTTATGTGGCACACGTCTCTTATAACTCTTTCTAGTTGCACACTTTGTAGTGCCAGTTTGGTGACTTCAGCCTTCAACGTAGAAATTCTCAAGCGAACAACAATAGTTAAAGAAATTCTTTTGAATGAGATTCTTTGGTTGGTGATCCATACACCAAACATGTTTTACATTATTGCACAATACAACACCAAATATGTTTTACATTATTGCACAGTACAACACCACAAAACATAAAGTATTAAGCTATAACACCAAGCATCGAAACTACTTTAGAAAAGTTTTCTACAAAACCAATAATGGTTTATTGTTCATTGGATATGGAAATGGAAAACCTCCACTCATATCTCCCCCAGCTGCTAAAAAAGATTTCTAGTTACGTTTTCTACGATCCTTGACCTCAGGCGCACTTTATTTTTCCCTTTTTTTTCCCTTCATTTTTGATATTTTGTTTTATTGTACACAAAAATAAATATATGTATTTCATACTGCAAACTCATGAACACCAGTCAGCTAGCTAAAGTTAGAAAGTTCATAAGTAGCCTAGCTGCACATTAATCGTATATATATAGAAATAGTATGCCACACTTTATATATATAAGTAAAATATATATATATATAGGGGACCCTTATTTTGAGAACCCATTTTTTTGTAAGAACCTTGAGAACTTTTAAATTATGTATTGGATCACATGTTTTTTTTGTTCATTCACATGTGAAACGTTATAAAAATATATGTTGCAGAAGAAAGTTTTTTTCAAAACCTTATATATACCCGTTTGATCACATGTGAACGAAAACGTGAACATATTCATTCACAAGTTCACAAAAGGCTATTTCTACAACATACTTTTTTATATCATTTCACATATGAATGAACAAAAAAAACATGTGATCCAATACATAATTTGAGAGTTCTCATGATTCTTACAAAAAAAATGGTTCTCAAAATAAGAAAAGTCTCTATATATATATATATTATATTGTAAAGCTTTTGACAAACATATATAATAACAAGACATCAATAACAAAATAACTAGACACAATAAATAAGACCAAAACGAAAACACAATAATTAAGGCCTCACGCGAGGTCTGTATGTACCTAATTTAAAGAAAAGTATAAGATCCTTAAAATATACTCCATCCGTCTCATTTTAGTTGTCCGATGTTGACTTTCAAATTCTTTTTTTCAACTTTGACTGTAAATATTTTTGTTTGTATTATATAATAATGAGTAAATTACATTTTTCGTCCCTGAAGTTGGCACGTTTTTCACTTTTCGTCCCTAAACTTTAAAAATTACAATTTTGACCTTAAACTTGGCCATTTTTTTCAATAATCGTCCTTTGACCTAACACCATGAGTTTTTGACCGTTAAACGCCACATGTGACAAACATGCGAGGGTATTTTCTATCCTTCTTCCCCATCTAAACATAAAAACCCAGATCTGATTGGAATCCAGCACAACGAATTTAACTACCAAATAAACTTTTACAATCCAACATGACTAAAGAAGAAAAATGAGAAAGGAATCCAGCACAACGAATTTAACTACCAACGAATTTACTCATATAATACGTATGTATACATATATGATGCTGCTGCTGGTCCCTCGTACACACAATCACACAAAGATAGAAAAGAGGAAGAAACACAGATAGAAAGAGAAGAACAGAAAGCAGCAGAATTTGACAAACAAAACCTAACCCATCAACAAAAAAACTTAACCCATCAAATTTTTTTGGCAGTTCTTGTAAGTCAACAAAAATAATTCACCAACAAAAAAACCTAACCTATCAAGAAAGTTCCAAACAAATCTATATATATTTTGAAATAAATCGTCTGATGTGCTAAATCGAGTTTAAAAATTATAAACTAGAAATACCTAAAAACTCACTACTACACACTATCGGGCAGTGGACCCGATCGTATGCAATATAGTTAAAAAGTAAGTCCAGGTTCGTTCACGGGGATTGGTTTGAATCAATTGAATGGTTTGGAAAAAGGGTGTTGCTTCAAATCTCTCTTTGACTATAACTTTAAAGACAAAATGCGTAAAAGTAAAGGTAAGCCTCAATCAACAATGGTAAAGATCATCCACCTTGACTTCGCTAGACTTCAAACATGATTGCTTTCAATTAAGACCAATTTCATTAAGAGTTGACAGGATAATCGTGAAAGGATAAAATGCTCGCGTGGTACCACCAACCGCTCACAAATCACCCCAACACCTAAGTTGCTAGTTTAATTACCCAAGCCGGTACCACCAATGCCTAGACAATCTTACCAACAATTAGTTTGCTTGACTATCAAATGACCAATCGTGCCTATGTGAAAATAACGTGGTACCACCAACCGCTCACAAATCACCCCAACACCTAAGTTGCTAGTTTAATTACCCAAGCCGGTACCACCAATGCCTAGACAATCTTACCAACAATTAGTTTGCTTGACTATCAAATGACCAATCGTGCCTATGTGAAAATAACGTGGTACCACCAACCGTTACAAAACACGTTGACAAAATTATTCCTTTTATTAAAATGACATTCACTACCATACCATGAACTAGTGATAATTGCTCATAGACAAGCAACCGTTGAAAATCACATATGTATTCGACTAGTACCACTAACGAAGAACACACATGCCACCAATATCAAATTAATACAAATAAAAGAATTAAATCATCAAGATCTCGACACCACGATAATTGAAATCAACTCTTTGAATTAAAACATATAGCAATCACCTCATTCGTCTAGTTTCATCAAGGTGGACAATTGAAAGATTAGCCACACATGATTAAATTGAAATTACAATCAAAATCAAGGAAGAACATGATGTACCAATCGTTTGGGGAAAAGAAATTGTAAGACAACAAGGTAGATACGATCTAGATGGGTGCACGTGAATCTTCAACGAATCGGAAGATGATGAAATCTTGAATTGATCCTTGAAGGGTTCCCTTGTAGTGCAGCTCCTAGAAAGAATATTTGATAGTTTGGGAACTAGGTTATTTTTCTATTTATATCTCCCTTCAATTGGTGCAAAAGCTGCCCAAAACCCTTTCAACATCGTCCCTTCACTGCGGCGCAGTGGGCGTGTAATGCCCCCACTGCGTCGCAGTGCAAATGTACTGGCCGAACACTCCCCTTTTCCACTAGCCGACTGCGGCGCAGTGGTCCAGTTCACCACCACTGCGTCGCAGTCAAATCTTTCTGGTCTCGATGCCCAATTGCCATATAGATGACTGCGGCGCAGTGGGCGTGTAATGCCCCCACTGCGTCGCAGTGCAAATGTACTGGCCGAACACTCCCCTTTTCCACTAGCCGACTGCGGCGCAGTGGTCCAGTTCACCACCACTGCGTCGCAGTGCAAATGTACTGGCCGAACACTCCCCTTTTCCACTAGCCGACTGCGGCGCAGTGGTCCAGTTCACCACCACTGCGTCGCAGTCAAATCTTTCTGGTCTCGATGCCCAATTGCCATATAGATGACTGCGGCGCAGTGGGCGTGTAATGCCCCCACTTCGTCGCAGTCCAATAATTCTGGTCCAAAGACCACACATCAGCGTATGAAGACTTGCATATTTTCAATCTCTTTTCACCTCTCGAACTCACCAATCAACTTCATGACCTCAAAATTACTCGAAATTGCACCAAATGGAAACGTCACCTGTTTAGAACCTGAAACCACTAACAAAACCCATAAACGCGCCAAATGCCCGCAAAATCGACTAAAAACATTTAATAAAAAGGCCAATAACGATGTGGGCGATGGGTATAAATTGGTCACATCAAATCCCCCCACACTTGAGCATTGCTTGTTCTCAAGTAAATCCAACATTTAAAGAAAAAGTAATCCTTGGCAAAGAAGCTAAATAAACAATTACGAGTATCAAAAAGAAGCAACACCAAATATGTCAATGACCAAGAAGTTGGGTGAAGCAGTTTTAATCTTAAATGAAAACTCGAAATGTTTGACAATATCTGAACAATCCACAAGCCTCAATAACACGACTAAGCACAAGTGAAACAAATGAACCTATCAATATCATTCTACTCCAACGAACTTACTTTTGGGGTTGAATATATATGAATAATCACTCATTGCTCGGTCATGATGCATATCTTACCATAGGCTTGAACAAGGATCATAGCTCCACCGACATGGCGTAAGCACCAAGTACATCATCAAAATATGGCATATAGGTCGGTAAAGTTAGGCTAAGGTTATATATAATGGATATTTACAATGGAGTATGGGAGTGTAGGTTAGAAATGAAAAGAAACAATTAAAAGTATAGGGTATGTATGAAATATGTACAAAATAGTCTAATCAAAACCCGTACCATTGATTGCCAACAAACCATCAACCCATAAGATGTTATCCCGCTAAGACACCTCAAAAGTAACCAAACAAACCCGACACCATTGTGGTGTATCAACTTCAAACAACTTAAGAACAACCAAGTCTTCCATTCTTAATGATACGACAAAACTCTAGACATATAAAAATGAGAAGTACCCACTAGTAGCCCAAGTTCTTTTTCTCTTTTTTTTTATTTTTTTTTTTTTTTTTTTTTTTTTTTGAACCACTTTTACTCTACTAGTAGGTACCCTCTTACAATGATGAACATGTCTAACACACTTACTTCCTTTCGAACAATCCAACTCATTCCCGTAAACCAAAAATATTCCACCGACACCCCATTGAAGCTCTCCCAAACCGTCCAACAAACCAATGACAATCAATGGCCCCCCAGATTAGACTATCGGTATAGTAAGGTATGATTAGGTAAAGTTTACATAAATGAGTGTATATATTCAATGGAAAAGGCAAAGTTAAAAAGATGTATAAGAAAGGTAGTAAAATAAAGAATGATGTATATGTAAGTGAGTATAAGTATAGTAGGGGTAAGAATATACAAAAGGAAAAGTGAAAATAAAGAAAGAAAGAAAAGTATGGGTCAAACCTATATGCCAATTCGTCATCCAATGTACTTTTATCACAAAAGTGATCTCACTGCGGTCTCGTCACGGTCACAAGGCCAAGTTCTAGCTCAACACATCACCGGCACACTCAAATCAAAGAGAAGAACCCGGTAATGGAATAAATTAACCTCAAATTCGCACATCTTAGTGCAGAGTTCGAAATAGAACCCTTACTCCCGAATAAATCCAAGAGCCTAAGAGAGGGACAAATTACAAGGCAATCAAACAAAAACCGCAAACACCAAGCACATCTATATATGAACAATGAATCTCACAACTTTAGGTGTTTGGGAAATTTAGAGTATGAAAGTAATGTTATCAATCCACAAGGATTAGCCCAATAACCGTTCAGAACACATTTCGCCGATTAAATTTGTACCAAGGAAAAATTTTTGTAGTAAAATTGCTCATTAAGGTATTATGAATTAAGTGACAAAAGCAATTTACCACAAGGACAAGCTCAACACAAGTTTCAAATCATATCATCTTCCATCATCCTACCAAATCGAAACAACCATTCTCAAACATGCACATCATAGTTCAGAGTTCAAGATAGAACCCTTACTCCTGGATAGAAACCCAAAAGCCTACGAGAGGGACACATCCACAAGAACGGCTAAAATCTCAATGGCAAGACAACAAAAGTGATGTACCCGGTAGCTAACACCTATTTGCCACCCCCCACACTTAAGATGGACAATGCCCTCAATGTCCATATTCGGTCAAACAAAGGTAAATAGGGGTAAGCAACATAGAAAAATCAGAGCACATACCGGAATAAGGACCGTGTGTGAACAATGTCAATAAAGATGCCAATCAAAAATATAGCGCTGGACTTACTGCCAGCATATGCACATGACATCACAGTGAGCTACTAACACGATCACACAATCAAACAAATCCAACTGATCCTCCCCCCACACTTGGGTTCCACTAGGTATTGCCATCAAACTGATAGACTTGTCCAACTTCAAACAGCAAGCACAACCAAATATCCATACAAAAACTCAAACTAATCTAAAGTCTCATGCAGAAAATTAAAGAAACAAAAGAAAAGAATACAAATGTTTCATCACCCCGTAGGGTGGATACCAAACAAAAATAAATAAATAACAGTCATCCAAATCATAACCAAGCACATATGATTCCATCCCACGGTCACTGAAACTGGCCATGATAGCCATAGGGGAGACCGGATGTATCAAAAAGATCGGTGACCCAAGTTCGCTCCCCCTCTTGACCGGAACTAGAGGCACCAACATCTCCTCCAGACGGTCCACCACCAAAACCCGATCCAGATCCTGCAACAAAACCAGTTTGAAAAGAAGATGATCCACCAACGAATCCCCCAGAACCACCAGCATCTCCACCAGACGGTCCACTGGTCCATGGTCTCCAATCTGCACTAGTACCTGCATCAACAGAAGACCTACCTCCAAAAGAACCAAACTGCACAGGGCCACGAGGAGATCCACCTAGATCATGTGGGAAGAAAGAGCCTCCTCCCTGACGATATGTCGGGACATGAATAGGTGGTGGTGAAAAATCAGGAATAGGCGTATCAGGAACAAACGGCTGGCCATGGTACTGAGCATCCCACATCGGCTGATAATAATCAAGGGTATAGTTGGTGCGGGCCTGCTGCGATCCCATCCAGGTCATATCCTGATCCATACACCGCTGATAATCATCAAAAGCCTGGCGGCTAGCCTGCTGCCCATCCATAATCTGTTGCAGCTGGGACCCTAAATCAGTCAAGTCAATACTTGGACGGCCCCGCCTCCGCTGAGGCTCCTGCGGGGCGTCCTCCATCTCATCATCATCAGAATCCTCCACCTCAGGAGGCGGTGCAGCGATAACTCCCGTATCATCCAACAACCTTGCTTGCTCATTCTTCTTCGACTTCTTCACTATCTTGGCTATTATCAACTCTTTCTCAGTTAAATGCTCTTGTCTAACCTGCAAAGACAATCCCTCATGACATATATCAGTATCAAAAACTCCCATCCTCTTGTAAAGACGGGTGATAAAATGCCCAAGCACCAACTTCGAATCCGAGTGATTCACCATCCTATCCAGAACAACCATCGGGGCCAAAGCAAACCTCCTCGGTGCCCCCTCAGTAAACAACTTAATCAGCCATAAATCTAGCTGGTACGCCTTGTCCCAATGGGTGGACCTTTGTACCAGAAACGTGACAATCATCCTATGCAACATCCTCAGCTTGACACTTCTAATCTTAGATACACTACCCGAGCCATCAGAGGGCCAATCATGTCCCGAAATACGAGTCCAATACTGAGTTATCGACTCTCCATCCCCCATATCCTGCTTCACATACAAACCTCTCCTCAACAAAGCCCTAAAATCTTGGCTATCCAACTGCTCCCTTGTATACATACCACAATAAAAACCAAACTCAGGAATAGATAACTTCCTAGGCTGTCCCCCGCAGACAAAAGTTACTACCCGCTCTTCAAAATTATCGTTGACTTTATTAAGCTCCTTGGTCAACTTCAAAGTAGAATAAAACTCCAGACAAAGTTCACGAAAACATGGTTCCCGATTATGGAAAATGTTATGCCACATATCACTACTAACCACCTGGTCACCGATTGGAACCTCAATGCGAAACCACCGACGGATATCCTCCTGAATGCCATAATTTCTAGCAAAAATCGGATCAAGATATTTAGGAGGGCAAACTACCTGACGATGTAGAGCGAAGAGATTATTCAAAAAGTTGTTCTTATGGGGTTGCCTAACCCCATCGAACGCCAACCATGCGTGAGACTCGTCCATTTGGTTCTCTCCAAACTTTAAATCGGGCACCTCTGGTTCTTGCCTAGCCCTCTTGGAACCAGTCCCGCTTCCTTGACCAACTTCCATCTGCCTTCTCTGAGCTCCAGTCTGCAATCACAACCATTAAAACAAACAAACAAACATTAGACATACGGAATGCAAACTGAACTCTCAATATCTTCAAAACAAATTATGGGCAGAAACTTCCCACTGCGTCGCAGTGAGACAGGGTGGTCCACACTGCGGCGCAGTGGGACAATATACACGTGCAGGCCAGAAGGTAGCCACTGCGGCGCAGTGGCACACATACACCACCACTGCGGCGCAGTGGCTTGGTTTACTGGGCAAGCTCTTGGTGTTCATCACAACATTCAGCAAAAGTGAACAACCAAACCAACAAACTACTAGATTTCAGCAATCTAACAACAACTAGGCTAACATTAACCTCCCCCACACTTGTCCATCAAAAAGCCCCAATTCGTTTTCAAAACCCTAGTTTAAGTTTATCTCAAATTCGGACGAACAAGTGTTAGAATCGAAAAATTAAACACCACATTGGTATCCATAGCCCATGACTAACACAACCCAATAATTAATTTGAAAATTAAAACCCTAAAAATCAAAAATCAAAAATCAAAAATTAAAGAAAATAAAAAGAAAAGTCAAGAAATCTTACCTCTTTTCCCATGATACTGAAAGAAAATTGATAATCTAAGATGAAGAGGAAGAAAAATGCAAGATGGGTGAATTAATGGGGGAATTTGAGAGCAAAAGGGAGGTAGCTTGAGATCGGTATAAAAGTGAGAGAGAAAACAAACCTTGCTGATAAAAAATGAGTGGTAAAAGTACTCCCACATTTTTACTGGCAATAATACATATACATCTGGTTGACCGGTCAAAGGGTCCACTGCGGCGCAGTGGTCATCAGGCTCCCCCACTGCGTCGCAGTCAAAGGGGCCACTGCGGCGCAGTGGTCATCAGGCTCCCCCACTGCGTCGCAGTGGGGCATTTTTGCTCCCAAATTCCAGTACAAATGGGCTGCGGCGCAGTGGACTTGATCACTTCCACTGCGTCGCAGTGCAAAGTCACTGGTGACAACCCCCCCATTTTTCCTTAGAAAAATTTCGAAAATATACTTACCTCCAACCGCTTGTCCTCAAAATCGCACCTGCACATTTCTTGACAAAACAAAATCAAACTAACCAAGAAAATGAAAATAAAATGCAACAAAAATAACACGGGTTGCCTCCCGAGAAGCGCTTAATTTATTTACGAGTCGTTAGCTAGACTCGACTACCTTTCAAGCCTCATATTCAAAAACGGGGATCTCCTCGATTATCCCCTCCACTTGTTCTTCTTCCAAGTACAACTTAAGTCTATGGCCATTAACAATGAAAGATCCTTCACCATCCTTCTTGAACAACTCCACATAACCCGATGGATAAACATGCTTGATAACAAAAGGTCCAATCCACCTAGAAGTTAGCTTAGGTTGCTTGATCTTAAACTTAGACAAAAACAACAAAACCTTAGCTCCAACCTTAAATTCCTTTCTACGGATCCTCTTATCATGCCAAACCTTGGTTCGCTCCTTGTAAAGCCTAGAATTCTCATAGGCACCTAACCTAAGCTCATCAAGCTCATGGAGTTGCAACATCCTAAGTTCACCGGCTTCCATCATATCCAAGTTTAAATTTCTCAAGGCCCAATATGCCTTATGCTCAATCTCAATAGGTAAATGACATGTCTTGCCATAGAGCAACCGGTATGGCGTGGTGCCAATCGGCGTCTTATAAGCCGTCCTAAATGCCCACAAGGCGTCATCCAACTTCTTTGACCACACCTTAGGGTTATCTCCCACAGTTTTCTCCAAAATTCTCTTCAAAGCCCTATTGGTGTTTTCTACTTGCCCACTAGTTTGTGGATGATAGGAAGTAGAAAAGTAATGTACAACACCATATCTTTTCATGACCTTAGCTAATTGATGATTTGCAAAGTGTGTTCCTCGGTCACTAATTAAGGCTCTAGGGCAACCAAATCGGCAAAACAATTGTTTAAGGAAATCAATTACTACCCTAGCATCATTCGTGGGCAAAGCCTTGGCTTCGGCCCATTTAGACACGTAATCAACGGCGACAAGAATATATAGGCACTTATTAGACGATGGGAATGGTCCCATGAAGTCTATACCCCAAATATCGAAAACTTCACATACCTGAATGCTCTGTTGAGGCATCTCGTCCCGCTTAGTGATGCTTCCTTGTCTCTGACAGATGTCACAAGTTTCCACCAAAGTTTGAGCCTCCTTAAAAATTGTCGGCCAATAAAAACCTGCATCAAACACTTTCTTACCTGTGACTGAAGGACCGTAATGACCTCCAATAGGACCATAGTGACAAGCATCCAGAATCTCCCTAGTCTCAGCTCCAGCAACACATCTCCTCACCATGCCATCTGCACAAACTCAAAACAAGTATGGGCTATCCCAAAAATAGTACTTGGCATCCGAGATGAGCTTCTTCTTCTGTTGGTGCGTGAAGTCAGTTGGTATCTCACCTGCAACTAAATAATTGGCAATATCTGCATACCAAGGTGCATCATCAGAAGTAGAAATAAACATTAAACATTCATCGGGGAAGTGATCATTGATCTCCCCATCACGGAGTTCCTCCCGGTGAGGATCTTCTAGGCGACTCAAATGGTCGGCAGCCAAATTTTCAGCCCCTTTCTTATCCTTGATCTCAATATCAAACTCTTGTAACAGCGAGATCCAACGGATAAGCCTGGGTTTAGCATCTTGTTTCGAGAACAAGTACTTAAGGGCTGAATGGTCCGTAAAAACTATGGTCTTACTTAAAACAAGATATGATCTAAATTTATCAAAAGCAAAAACCACGGCAAGCAACTCCTTCTCCGTTGTGGTGTAATTTTGCTGGGCGGGGTTCAAAGTTTTGCTAGCAAAGTAGATGGGCTTGAAATGCTTATCAACCCTTTGCCCAAGCACGGCTCCCACAGCAAAATCACTAGCATCACACATCAATTCAAAGGGCAATTCCCAATCCGGCCCGACCATGATAGGTGAATTGGTCAACTTCTCCTTTAGAACCTGAAAAGCACTTACAGAAGAATCATTAAACTCAAAAGGGACGTCCTTCTCCAACAAGTGGGTCATAGGACGAGTAATCTTAGAAAAATCTTTAATGAAACGGCGGTAAAAGCCGGCATGTCCAAGAAAACTCCTTACCCCTTTCACATTGGAAGGCGGGGGTAATTTGGCTATAACGTCAATCTTAGCCCTATCAACCTCTATCCTGGCTTTAGACACCTTGTGACCTAGCACAATACCCTCGGTCACCATAAAGTGACACTTTTCCCAATTTAAAACAAGGTGTGCCCTCTCACACCGTTCCAACATCTTATCCAAGTTATGCAAACAAGTACGAAATGAGTCCCCAAAAACCGAGAAATCATCCATGAAAACCTCCATGGAGGTTTCCAGCATGTCCTGGAATATAGCTATCATGCACCTTTGGAAGGTGCCCGGGGCATTACATAGACCAAACGGCATTCGCCGATAAGCAAAAGTGCCAAAGGGGCACGTGAAAGTGGTCTTTTCTTGATCCCTTGGATCAATGGGTATTTGAAAGTACCCGGAAAACCCGTCAAGGAAACAAAAATACTCGTTACCTGCGAGTCTCTCTAGCATCTGATCAATAAAGGGTAAAGGAAAGTGATCCTTTCGGGTGGCGTCATTAAGCTTTCGGTAGTCAATACAAACCCGCCATCCCGTTACAGTTCTAGTAGCCAAGAGTTCCTTATTTTCATTTTCAACCACTGTCATGCCCCCCTTTTTGGGCACACAGTGGACAGGACTTACCCAAGAACTATCAGCAATAGGGAAAATGATCCCTGCATCTAACAACTTAATAACTTCTTTCTTAACAACCTCTTTCATATTAGGATTTAGCCTCCTTTGTCTCTGGACAACGGGCTTAACATCATCAATAAAATCAATCTTATGCTGACAAAAATTTGGACTAATACCTGGAATGTCAGTAGTTTTCCAAGCAAAAGCTCGCTTATGAGCTCGGAGCACAGCCAAAAGGAGTCCTTTCTCGTCACCCGAGAGTGAGGACGAGATAACTACTGGTAAAGATGATTTACCTGCCAAGTAAGCATACTCCAAATGTGCAGGCAATGGCTTAAGCTCCAAATCTGTAGGTGGTACATCAACTGAATTAGGCACCCTTGAGCTTCCATCAGCAACAACCCTCTCAAAGCTCTCATCCACTGGAGGTGTCTCATCCAAGTTAAGGGCCATAACTTCTGCGAATAAATCATCATCAGAAATTTCCCCCGATCCTAGATTTGCAATCTCCTCATCTCCCATATCGGTCTCCATCAACTCCTAGAACTCTCAGTCCAAAGCATCATCAATCACATCAATCCTGAAACATGACTCATCATTAGAATATGAATGCTTAATAGACCTCTCAACATTAAAAACAATCCTATCTGTACCCACACCCAAAGATATTTCCTTATCTTTCACACGGATGATAGCATCCGCGGTATTAAGAAATGGTCTACCAAGTATTAGGGGTACCTGTGCATCCTCCTCCATCTCGAGGATGACAAAGTCAACTAGGAAAACAATATGGCCCACTGATATGGCTCAGTTTATATATATCTTCCACATCGTATTTGGACGTTTTGTATACGAATTATGGCCGTTTATACATGTTTTGTGGTGCTTTAAGGTATTTGCTAGTGATTTCAGGTCTACAGCAGGTACATCACTCATAATTGGTGGAAAATAGCTTAAGAGTGGTCCGTATGCACTAACGATGAAGAACGAAGCTGAAATCCCAAATTCTGCAGCATTCACGGCGCGACCAGATATCCTCGCGGCGCGATACAGTACAAAACTTCACTCGCGGCGCGACCATGAAAAATCGCGACGCGACAAAAGTCCCTGTTTTGAAAGGCTCCAATGTGGGCACGACTCGCGACGCGAGAAGTCCATTCGCGGCGCGACCAGACGCTGAACTGTCAGATTTCTCTCTCCTGGGGTATAAATACAACCCCCCACTTTACCCTAAACCTAATGTTGGACACCTGAGCCTCCATACTTAACTGCTAGTCGTTTTTGAAGGTTTTTCGAAGGGTTTTCACTCCTCCAACATCATTTTGAAGATTTGAAGACTTATTTCGGCTATAGTTACTTATTGTAGCTCAGTTGTAACCTCGATTTGGATTTCTACTCTATATTTGGTACACTATGTTCTCTTCTCTAATTGAATACTTAGTTCTTTTCATTATGAGTAGCTAAATCGCTATACATCTATGAAGATGAAGTGAAACAATTAGTTATGGTTGCATATTATTTTGAATTCAAGTTGGTCTTACTTAACATTTTGTCAAGATCTTAATGAAGTGATTTCTTATACTTAATCTTGTGTACTTGGTAATATTTGCATTTTTCGATAGTGGTACTAGTTGAATGCAAGTATTATTTTAGTTGTTTGTCTATGAACGACTCTTGCTAGGTCATGGTATGATAGTAAAGATACAAGTTTAATGGAAATTGCTTTGTTGAGTGGATTTAACGGATGGTGGTACCACGTTTCTTTCACAAAGATAGAATTGTACGTAAATAGTCAAACAAACTAGTTAGTTCAAGGAATTGTAATAGGGTTGGTGGTACCACTTGTTGCAAGAAATTGGATTGATTAGGTGATTGAGTCGATTTTACAAACGGAGTGCACGCCGAATGTGTTCTTGTCTTATCACGATTATGATCACCAACTTATATGAACCATGAGCTTAACCTATATGCAACCTAGACTTTTTGTATAGCGGATTCGACATAAATGGCTTTTTAATTATTTGTTTACACTCAAACTATTTTAGTGTGCTCTCGATTGACGCCGGTTGAGTACTTTTATCTACTTGTTAATTACATAGCTTTTGGAAACGCAAAGTGACAAGTCGGTCACAAACCAAACTTTCTCTTGTTCTGCATTTTCACAACCTTTAGTACAACATTCAGTCCTTGTGTTCGATCCTGGTCTTGCCAGTTAACTATATTACATACGAACGGGTACACTGCCCGTAAGTGTGTGGTAGTCAGTAAACGGTAGATCTTGTTATAAATTTTTAAAACTAGATTTCACACATCACCCACCTTGACTCTAATGTTTTTAGCAATACCCATGGGATACTGGAATGAATGGTCAGCTAGCCTTATACTCATGCGAGTCGGGCGAAGGATTCCTAAGGCCAACTTACTCCAAACCGAATAAGGCATCAAATTAATGCTAGCTCCTAAGTCAGCTAAAGCCTTACAAATAATGGTTCTAATAGAGCAAGTTATAAGAAAACTCCCTGGGTCTTCAAGCTTAGGGGGAATGCGGTTCTGCAAGATAGCAGAACACTCGGCATTGAGAAAAGTAGCTTTGGCCTCCTCCATCTTTGCTTTGTCCGTCACCAGTTCCTTAATGAACTTGGCGTAATGAGGCATCCCCTGTATCAAATCAACTAAAGGCACATTAATATGAACATTTGAAATCATCTGAACAAACTTGTTATACTGTTCCTTTAGCTTTGCCTTCCTGAACCGTTGTGGAAATGGAACTTTTGGTTTATAAGCTTTAACCTCGGGTTCCACAACCGGTTTTGGAAGAGTGACCGGAGTCTTCTCGGTCGGATTCTCCTCCAGCTCAATCTCTTCATCAATCTCATCATCATTACCTGAATCCTGTACATCTGAAACACAAACATTAGGCATAGTAGGAGGGTCATAAGATCTACCTGTACGGGTTGTAATGGCCTTGGCTTCCTCATTACGAGCTTGAGGTGGAGTGTACTTCTGCCCCGCATTTTGTCCCTGATTCGGCCCCATGCTAAACTGAGGCCTAGGATTCTGTTGAGTATTACTAGGCAGAGTACCATGAGGCCTAGAAAGTGCAACCATCCTACTCTCAAGATCCTTAAAATTGACACATTGATTCTTCATATTTATCTCAACCTTCCCATCTATCCTATCCAACCTCTCATTCAACGCCTTAGTATCATCCCGAATCATCTGAATGCTAGTGTTGGTTTCAGCCTGATTACTAACCAATTGTTTCATCATCTCCCTCAACTCGGCATTTGGATCGGCATTAAAGGAAGAAGAAGCTGATCCTTGTCCTTGTTGAGGTTGTTGATGTGGTTGACTCTGAAAGTTATCCCTTTGCCACCTATTTCCTGAAAAACGAGAATTATTAGTAGGAAAAGAAGGGTTATAAGTAGGATTACCTGAAGAACGGCTTTGGAAACCGGTATTGCGTTGGTAGCTCCCTTGTGGTTGATTCTGAATGTAACTCACATCTTCGGGTCCCCGACTCGGACAATCTTCAGAATAATGCATATTACCACAATAGTCACACCCCTCGGCTACTACCTTTACATCCCGTTCAAGTGCTCCAAACCGACTCTCTTGCATAGCAAATCCCTTTTCCATGCGCTCAGACAGCGCTCTAATCTCTCCAATCATACCAGAATCATGACTAGCCTCAACCTTTGCGACCCTACCTTGGCTAGTACCTTTCTTTAGCCTTCTCTCATTCCTCAAAAATCTATCATCATCCATATTTGCATTGTCCTTTGCCATGGACTCCAAAATATCAAAACCTTCATTGGGTGTAATTTTGTTGAAACCACCACCAAAAGCATATCCTAACTCACGTTTGGACTTCTTATCTAGGCCATCAAAGAAAAGCTCAACATATTGCTCCTTAGTCATGTTATGGCCCGAACAATTCCTCAACATTTCGTTAAACCGAATCCATGCATCTACCACATCTTCATCTTCATCTTGGTCAAAGGACCTAATCAAATTCTCCAACTTACTTTGAGTTCTAAGTGAGTAAAACTCACCAATGAAAGCTTGCTTGAGTTGGTCCCAAGTTGTTATGGAATTTTCCGGAAGATCATTAAACCAATCTAAAGCATCCCCGGTAATAGACATAGGAAAAGTTTCTAGTTTAACTGCATTCATTTGGTTGTTCCCATATTGGTATAACCGTGCCAACTTCTCAAACCTCTCTAAGTGCTGGTATGGATCCCATTTCCTTTTACCATCAAACTGTTGCTCCTCAATGCTTTTAAGATGATTACCTTTCAGATTGAAATCATGACCAATGGCTGGAGGTCTTATAGGACTACCACGATTGGTAGGAATAGTGCGGACCCTCTCACCATAACGTATATCATTCGGATCCCTTTCTTCGTCTCCCATTTCCTCTTCTAATTTAACTTCGAGATCGAAAAACTCGTCTAAATAGAACCCGTCCTCGTCCGAATCAGGAGTGGGTCTAGCAATAGGTGAGAATGGTGTAGGTGTTGCGAAGTTAAATCTACGTCTTGTCGGTGTTCTCAAGGGACTATTTAGAGGTAAACCAGAAGACCTCAAGTTCATCAACTAAGAAGTAGACCTGTAAAACACAACTAACCAAACACGTCAACTGCACCTGTGATAAGAAAAGAAAAGAAAAACTAAACTATAAAGCAAGTAACTTTCTCACGCGTGAGGAAGGATCAAACCACTAAATTATCAACTAAAACGGCACACAATCCCCGGCAGCGGCGCCAAAAAATTGATGTGCTAAATCGAGTTTAAAAATTATAAACTAGAAATACCTAAAAACTCACTACTACACACTATCGGGCAGTGGACCCGATCGTATGCAATATAGTTAAAAAGTAAGTCCAGGTTCGTTCACGGGGATTGGTTTGAATCAATTGTTTAGTAAAATGGTTTGGAAAAAGGGTGTTGCTTCAAATCTCTCTTTGACTATAACTTTAAAGACAAAATGCGTAAAAGTAAAGGTAAGCCTCAATCAACAATGGTAAAGATCATCCACCTTGACTTCACTAGACTTCAAACATGATTGCTTTCAATTAAGACCAATTTCATTAAGAGTTGACAGGATAATCGTGAAAGGATAAAATGCTCGCGTGGTACCACCAACCGCTCACAAATCACCCAAACACCTAAGTTGCTAGTTTAATTACCCAAGCCGGTACCACCAATGCCTAGACAATCTTACCAACAATTAGTTTGCTTGACTATCAAATGACCAATCGTGCCTATGTGAAAATAACGTGGTACCACCAACCGTTACAAAACACGTTGACAAAATTATTCCTTTTATTAAAATGACATTCACTACCATACCATGAACTAGTAATAATTGCTCATAGACAAGCAACCGTTGAAAATCACATATATATTCGACTAGTACCACTAACGAAGAACACACATGCCACCAATATCAAATTAATACAAATAAAGGAATTAAATCATCAAGATCTCGACACCACGATAATTGAAATCAACTCTTTGAATTAAAACATATAGCAATCACCTCATTCGTCTAGTTTCATCAAGGTGGACAATTGAAAGATTAGCCACACATGATTAAATTGAAATTACAATCAAAATCAAGGAAGAACATGATGTACCAATCGTTTGGGGAAAAGAAATTGTAAGACAACAAGGTAGATACGATCTAGATGGGTGCACGTGAATCTTCAACGAATCGGAAGATGATGAAATCTTGAATTGATCCTTGAAGGGTTCCCTTGTAGTGCAGCTCCTAGAAAGAATATTTGATAGTTTGGGAACTAGGTTATTTTTCTATTTATATCTCCCTTCAATTGGTGCAAAAGCTGCCCAAAACCCTTTCAACATCGTCCCTTCACTGCGGCGCAGTGGGCGTGTAATGCCCCCACTGCGTCGCAGTGCAAATGTACTGGCCGAACACTCCCCTTTTCCACTAGCCGACTGCGGCGCAGTGGTCCAGTTCACCACCACTGCGTCGCAGTCAAATCTTTCTGGTCTCGATGCCCAATTGCCATATAGATGACTGCGGCGCAGTGGGCGTGTAATGCCCCCACTGCGTCGCAGTCCAATAATTCTGGTCCAAAGACCACACATCAGCGTATGAAGACTTGCATATTTTCAATCTCTTTTCACCTCTCGAACTCTCCAATCAACTTCATGACCTCAAAATTACTCGAAATTGCACCAAATGGAAACGTCACCTGTTTAGAACCTGAAACCACTAACAAAACCCATAAACGCGCCAAATGCCCGCAAAATCGACTAAAAACATTTAATAAAAAGGCCAATAACAATGTGGGCGATGGGTATAAATTGGTCACATCATCGTCCATGTAGCATCACATATGAAAGACATAAAAGGTAAACCCACCTCCAGCGGTCAAGTTCGAACCACCACTGCCTCCCTCACAACCGCCGGTCAAGATCGAGTCAAACCCACCACTACCGTCGGATGAGAAACCCACCGCCGCCGCCTTAAATCAGCCGACCACCACCCTTATCTCTCCCAGGCTCCCAGCCATCTGCCGGCCACCACCCGTACTATAATAGCAGTCACCACCGCCGCCTTGTATACTTGTGGAGCGAAAATATCAAGGTTTGGGTTTCTTGATTTTCTTTTCAGACTTGCCTGGATCTTTGAATTATCTTTTTGAATTTGAACTGATATGATTAATAGGATTAACTATATATGTTTTGGTTTAAGTGATTGTTTTTGGTGAGTTCGAGAGAGAGGAATTGGTGGTTTTGTTAGATTTGGGGGAAAATGTGAGACTTTGATTTTGGGGAAAAGAATAGGACGGTTGGTGGTGATGTTTGGTTTATATTAATTTTTTTTCCCCTGTAAATTACACATATATAAGTTATTGTTAGAGTAAATTGCAATTTTCGTCCCTAAACATGTTATGTTTTGTACTTTCAGTCCCTCGTGTGTAAAAGGGAAAAGACAGTTTTACCCTCACGTGTTTAGCACGAGCGCTCGTTAACGGCCATTTTTTAACACCGTATGGCCAAAGGACGATTATTGAAAAAATTGGCCAAGTTTAAGGTCAAAATTGTAATTTTTAAAGTTTATGGACGAAAAGTGAAAAACGTGTCAACTTCAGGGACGAAAAGTGTAATTTACTCTATAATAATTGATGAAAGTTATATCATTGAAAAGTTCGTTTAAAATCAAATTTATTTATATACTCCGTATTTTATATCACGTGTTATAGAATATAAACAAAAATATTTGCGGTCAAAGTTGAAACAAAAAGACTTTGAAAGTCAACAGTTGACAACTAAAATGAGACGGAGGGAGTATAAAATTTTATTTATTTTTAACGGTTAAATATTAGAGTAAATTACACTTTTCGTCCCTAAAGTTGGCACGTTTTTCACTTTTGATCCCTAAACTTTAAAAATTACAATTTTGACCTTAAAGTTGGCCAATTTTTTCAATAATCGTCCTTTGGCCATACGATGTTAAAAAATGGCCGTTAACGTGCGCACGTGCGAGATACGTGAGGGCACTAATGTAATTTCACCTTACACCGATGGACGAAAAGTGAAAAAATTGCTACTTGAGGGACGAAAAGTGAAAAAATAGCTACTTGAGGGACGAAAAATGAAAATCATGCGAAAAACAAAAAATAAATTTATATCTATATCTCTGTGTGTATATATATATATTTGTTAGTGAAACGCGAAGATCATGGAAATAAAAAAAGTCAACAACAAAAGCAGCCACCAATCTTTATTCTGATCATTTTGATAGTTTCATATTTCGGATTGGGTGAGTTTGGACGGCGGTTGAATTTTCCGGTGAGAAATTGAATTTTCCGGAGAGTATAGATCGAATCAATTGTTGCCCAGGGTTTGTGTGGGATCAAGTTTTGAGAAGATTGGTGGTGATTTCAAGTGGTAATTCGAAGAAACAACAAAGTTATTGGAGATTTAATTTTTCCGGCGATCTAACATGTTTTCCGGCGAGCTTTGAATCTGAAAATTTTTGGTCAGGGATTGTTCGCGATTGAATGTAGAGTTGGTTGCAACCGGTTTCGAGTCGTAATTCGGAGGATCGAGAGAATAATCGTGATTTAAAGTTTTCCGGTGACATTCTATTCTTTTCCGACGGGGTTTTGCAGTTTCCGACGGGTCAGTTTCCGACGGGTTGTTCTTCTGAAATTCATCATTTTCCAGACACCATAACTGTTCATCGCTTTTTCTGCAAAAATAAGCCATTTGCCGACTTGACCAATCTTGCCATTGCCGAAGTAACCGATCAACAACTCTTATTTTTTTTATATTTTATTTTAGAAGAAGGCAGTGATATAGCAAAATTATTCTTTGATTAGGATTTATTAGTTTAAGAAGTGCAGGTTGTTGTGCCCATTTGTACTATAAGATGAATGATACCTCGTTTGGTGATTTTGTTGAAATTATTTATTTGTACTAAAAGCTGAGCATGAGCATGTGTGTGGGGAAAGGATAGTTGAAAACAGGAAAGTGTGGAGACATGATTGAAAAACGTTAATATGTTAATTGGATTATTATCATAAGGTGATTGATGTTGTTGTGATTTTAGGTTGTTTGATTTTGGGATAGTATGTTTGAAGAAGAAGAAACAGGAAGGAAGGAAGGGAGGAAGGAACAAAGACAGAAACACGTTGATATATTTTTTGCATGATTTTCATTTTTTCGTCCCTCAAGTAGCTATTTTTTCACTTTTCGTCCCTCAAGTAGCAATTTTTTCACTTTTCGTCCCTCGGTGTAAGGTGAAATTACATTAGTGCCCTCACGTGTCTCGCACGTGCGCACGTTAACGGCCATTTTTTAACGCCGTATGGCCAAAGGACGATTATTGAAAAAATTGGCCAACTTTAAGGTCAAAATTGTAATTTTTAAAGTTTAGGGATCAAAAATGAAAAAAGTGGCCAACTTTAAGGTCAAAATTGTAATTTTTAAAGTTTAGGGATCAAAAACGAAAAACGTGCCAACTTTAGGGACGAAAAGTGTAATTTACTCTAAATATTACACCAAATCTATTCATACTCCCAAAACTACCTCGAATATCCATATGCCAAGGTTTGAGTTGTTAGTTCTCTTCCCAAGAGGCATAAGTCCAAAACAAGTGGGCTAAATGGACATATATAAAATCTTAGGTGTCTAGTATTGTGTTAATTTAATGGATTAAGATCCTCTGAAGTTGATCCAACTTCATAGGTGAAGTTGGATCAACTTCAACCATTGGATTAAATCCAATGGTCAAGATTTAAACATCAAAATTAGATCTTGACCATTGGATTTAATCCAATGGTTAAAGTTGATCCAACTTCACCTATGAAGTTGGATCAACTTCATCCATTGGATTAATATAAAGGGTCAAGATTCAAACTTGATTGTTAAATCTTGACCCTTGATTTTAATCCGATGGTTGAAGATGTCCCAACTTGACCTCTCAAGTTGAAACAACTTGAGAGGATCCTTATCCATAATAAAGAAGGATTGTAGCAACACCATTTGCTCACAAACATAGAAATACCACTCAAAATAATAGAAAATGTTATCAATCATGAAACTAAATTTAGATAGAGTAGAGAAATTAAACTGAAATAGCACACCATAGATTCATCATGATCATCAATCAATCTGAACATCTCTTTAGGGGGAACCAACCTCTCTTTTGATCTTAATTTTCTTATGAGTGAACAGGAACATGATTTTTATTTGCCCTGTCTTCACATTGAAGCTCCCAAGCTCTGAGTTGAACTTGAAGCTCCTAGGCAGCTTGACTTTTCTGGTATTGATGTCATCCTGCACAAGGATATTGGTTCTGACCCCTTCGATATAAACTGTTTTGTCTTCATCATGAAGTGTGACTTCTTTTTCAAACCCAGGTAAATACACCTGAGTTCCCATCCCTTCTTGGTAAACTCGTGTTTTGGGTCCTTTGGTTTCGACCCCACATTTCACATGGTCATCAGCTTTTAGACGGTCAGGTATGAGGCATGCCATCCGACCCACAAAGAGAGTCGTGATCCCATCGACAACTTCTTATATAAACAAGAAATATATTTTTCACAATATAAGCAGTAATCGATGGGATCACAGCTCTCCTTATGGGTTCCAGGTAGCATGCCACAGACCTGACTGTCCAAAAGCTGAAGAACAAGTGGAATGAGGTGAGGGGCCGAAACAAAAGGACCCAAAGCACGAGTTTATCGAGAAGGGATTGCAAGTCACATGAATTTCCCTTGGTTTGAAAAGGAAGAGTGACACTTCATGTTGAACAGAAGACACTTTACATGGAAGGGACACAAACCAACATCCTTAGGCGGCATGACAGCAATACCAGAAAAGTCAATATGCTCAGAAATTTCAAATTGAGTCCGGAGCTTGGAAGCTTCGCTGTGAAGAAAGGGAAAAAAAAGATCTTGTTCCCGTTCACGGATAAGCAAGCTAAGATAAAAAAAAAAACAAAAAAGAGAGGTCGTTTCCCCTAAAGAGATGTTCAAATTGCTTGATGATCATGATGAACCTGTAGTGCGCTATATTATGGAAACCATTTAATTTAGTTTATTATATTTCTTGTTCATAAAGTTAATTAGGATTCTTGTTCATTAAGTTATTTATTTCCTTGTTTAACAATTGTATTTGGCTATATAAAGCCCTTCATTTTATCAATAATATTAAGAACAATTCACAATTTCACATCACAATATGGTATTTAGAGCCAAATCCGCTCCAACGAGTAAATTGTTCTTCAAAAATCGCAAAAAAAAAAATCCTCCGATAATTGTTCGTTCAAACACCTCAAATCCTCAATGTTTTTTCTTCTTTGCGATCGTCGAATTCCAACCGGCCAAATCATGCTCCACTGAGCAATTACACAATATGGCTTGGAATTAATTGCAGCCGAGTTTCTTTTGGAGCAGCATTTGTTCGAACAAAACTCCCGATGGTCAAAAATCCTAATAATCTGCTGCTATCTAAAATCCCAACAATTAATTACTAGCCATCGAATTCTTATTCTTTTTGTTTTCATACAAGGAAATAAACTAGTTGTCCGAACAAAATTGATTTTTTTCTTACTACCTCACGAGGTATTCTTCAATCACAACAACCTCTCATCGGCCCACACCGTAGTGGCCGGTTTCATTAATCAAAAGCTCCAACGAGCAATTTCATCTCTGCCCATACCGTAGTGGCCGGTTTCAGTTTGTACAATTTTTTTCTTCCTTTTTGCTCCAACGAGCAACCTATTTTATTTTTTTTTCATCAAATTTTTAGTACCTCAATCGGGTTCTTCGCTACCTCAAAAACAAATCGGTTGCCAAAGATCAATGTTTCAAAGTCCAAGATGTGATCAATCATCTTGCGAGGGCGTATTAAGGAAGTTGTCTACAATTTCAAGTCCAAGATTTCGAGTTCAAGTCCAAGATGGGCTTCCCTGACGGGTCAGCCATCTTGCGGGGGCGTATTAAGGAAACCAATTAATTTAGTTAATTATATTTCTTGTTCATAAAGTTAATTAGGATTCTTGTTCATTAAGTTATTTATTTCCTTGTTTAACAATTGTATTTGGCTATATAAAGCCCTTCATTTTATCAATAATATTAAGAACAATTCACAATTTCACATCACAATACGCTATTTCATTGTTTTTTTTCTTACTACCTCACGAGGTATTCTTCAATCACAACAACCTCTCATCGGCCCACACCGTAGTGGCCGGTTTCAGTTTGTACAATTTTTTCTTCTTTGCGATCGTCGAATTCCAACCGGCCAAATCATGCTCCACTGAGCAATTACACAATATGGCTTGGAATTAATTGCAGCCGAGTTTCTTTTGGAGCAGCATTTGTTCGAACAAAACTCCCGATGGTCAAAAATCCTAATAATCTGCTGCTATCTAAAATCCCAACAATTAATTACTAGCCATCGAATTCTTATTCTTTTTGTTTTCATACAAGGAAATAAACTAGTTGTCCGAACAAAATTGATTTTTTTCTTACTACCTCACGAGGTATTCTTCAATCACAACAACCTCTCATCGGCCCACACCGTAGTGGCCGGTTTCATTAATCAAAAGCTCCAACGAGCAACCTATTTTTTTTTTTTCATCAAATTTTTAGTACCTCAATCGGGTTCTTCGCTACCTCAAAAACAAATCGGTTGCCAAAGATCAATGTTTCAAAGTCCAAGATGTGATCAATCATCTTGCGAGGGCGTATTAAGGAAACCAATTAATTTAGTTAATTATATTTCTTGTTCATAAAGTTAATTAGGATTCTTGTTCATTAAGTTATTTATTTCCTTGTTTAACAATTGTATTTGGCTATATAAAGCCCTTCATTTTATCAATAATATTAAGAACAATTCACAATTTCACATCACAATACGCTATTTCATTTTTAATTCTTTTCGAATAAGATTTGCATTTTGAGTCATACTTTATCTATGTTTAGTTTCATGATTGATGACATTTTCTATCTGTTAGAGTGGTATTTATATGTTTAACTTCATTCTGGATGACATTTTCTATTGTTAGAGTGGTATTTATATGTTTAACTTCATTCTGGATGACATTTTCTGTTAGTTTGAGTGGTATTTATATGTTTAATTTTATGATCGGTGATCTTTTTAAGACATACTATCCGTTATATGTGATGCATGTATATCGTTTCTATATGTATATAAATTATTTTATCCTTAAAACTCCAAACTTTCCGCCGATTCATAAAAAAAATAATAATCCAAATTCAAGACATCATCCACTTTACAACTAAAATATAGCAAATCTTAATATCTGTACAAGTACTAGCTTGCAGTAACATCAATTTATTTTTAATTGGTAGACCCGAGCCATAATATCGGCCTTATCTTCAAATTTCCAAAAGATATACATCCTGTATATATCCTATAGTTAAATACATATATATTATCATTACTAGTTTTTAGCCCCGTCCAATGAACGGATAGTCTCAAAATATATATATCAAAGGAAATCAAAATGATAACATGTGCTGAATCATGATTAACATGTGTTTGGTTCAAATCTTCAACATAAACCACGTTGTCTTCTTTTCATCTAATAAAAAATAACAAAATATACGTATGTCATATACTAAATTTAAAATATATATATCAAAGGAAATCAAAATGATAACATGTGCTAATGATGATTAACATGTGTTGGGTTCAAATCTTCAACATGAAACCACGTTGTCTTCTTTTCATCTAATAAAAAATAACAAAATATATATGTCATATCTAAATTTAAAAATATATATATGTAAATAGCGAGCAAGATAAATTAATGAGCAAAATAAATTTAAAAGAATAAAAACTTTTGTATAAAAATAAGCCATGATCAACCTACAATTGACAACAAAATAAATTAAATGAGTTGAAAAATAACAATAACATACCAATTCAATATCTATTTATACTATAACTAAAAGAAGAGGTTGGGGGTACACTTGACACCCCTAATCCCCATTCTTAGGCTTAATTCTCTCTCCTAATTAATCTAGCTCTCTCTCTTTTTTCTAGATTTTTTTTCCTTTTTTGTTAATAAATACATAATTATATTTAAAATCTATCATAAATCTTTTCCTATTAAAACAAATCTTTATAAATTTTAAAGACATATACTATACTTAAAACTCTCACCGGAATTTATATGTATACATCTAAGTAAATTTATATTAATTATTTTCCATTATTCCTCTTTTTTCTATCTTCAAAAAAAATCATGGTCATATAGCTTTTCAACAAAAAAAACATACTTTTTTTATATCACTTTAATTTAATTTTTAATATTTTGTTCATGTTTATTCATTATTTGATAAAAAATTATTTAGGTTGTATATATAATAAATTATAGTGAGAGTTTTAAGGATAATATATATCTTTAAAAATTAAAAAGATTTGTTTTAATAGGAAAAGATTTATGGTAGATTTTAAATATAACTATTTTAATAAACAAAAAAGAAAAAATCTAGAAAAAAAGAGAGAGCTAGATTAATTAGGAGGAAGAATTAGGCGGGGGATTATGGTTGTCAAGTGTACCTTCAACCTTCTTTTTTAGTTATAATATAGATATCCAATCAAATGTGTAAGCTTTTTTGAATGAGTGACATGACATTTACGGTTGACTAACGATGAAAACTAACGACGACATTATGTTTATTGCGAAATTTTTATAAATGAAATCTTTTTAATAAACAAAACATAAATAGATTCTTTTTATTATGAATTTTGAGTAAATGTTCAATTTATATGAATTTTTCTCTATAAATAAAGATAAACAATAAAATATTATTTCCATTAGAATTGGGTATGTCATATGTGTATCTAATATTAGATAATAAAACATTGATGACATTCTTGTGTAGGTGAACATAACAATGTAAGGTTTTGCACTAACTAAATTTTGCTGATAAAAGAGTAAGGAACATAGCGTAAACAAGATAAAAATACAACAGTTCCCGAAAACATTTTCGAAAATGGTTTTGCTTGAATACTTTGATCAGAAAATCTTGGGTTGTTTACTCAACAAGTGACTGCCATGTGGCAGAAAACGCATGCACTAATTCAGGCAGCCGTGAAGGTTTCTTATCGTGCTTCAGATGAAGGTAATGAGTTTAAGTTCATATGATGATACATTAAGATAATATCGATCTACCTAAGTAGATGTCTTTTTGTTTGGGATACTAGTGATGAAACTCATCACTAGAAAAAGAACAACAGGACTCACAAGAGAAGAGGTTATCACTTTGCCAGAGATACTAGACCGGGCGCTTTCAAATGTAATGAACGAGCTGATTGAAATTGTAGATCCTGATTTGCGTTCCAATTTTTCCACAAAGCAAGGTGTCATAGAACAGTTTCTTAAGTTGATTTTATCTTGCACTAGAACAGATCCAGAGGACAGGCCAGACATGAAATGAAATCTTATCTTCCATTAGAAAGTTCAACAAGAAAGTCTAAACAAGAAGGGTTAAAAATTCAAACATTTCCAACCAAGAACCAATTCATCTGCTTGTAATGGGGGGAAATAGAGAGAACCGAAGGAGATTCTTGCCACTTGAGTTTTTAAAAGCAAAACTCATTCAAAATTCTCGTAGTTTTGTAGTTTTAAAAGCACGGAAAAACAAAACCAAAATAAAACAAAAACTCTACATATGCGTCTTCTTACATAGATAAAAAATACGAGTAACAAGTCTTAGAACTAGGGTCTCAATGGATGGATATGGATTGAATCATGATCCGATCCATTAGTGATCCAACTTAAATGGATCATGATCCGATCCGTGATCCAACATAATGGATCGTGATCCGATCCATATCCAAATAATTTTAAATAGATGGATCATCATCCGGATCGATCCATTAAATTTTTTCAATAATTTTATTTTTTAGGTGAATGAAATTTTACTTTTCAGAAACTAAGGAACGTTTAGTAGGGTAAACCTTGTCTTAGTCACCCCTCGCCCCCAGTCACCTCAGCCCGTGCCCCAGTGACCTTGGCCATGGGTGCCTCAGTGACCTGTGCCCCCGGTCAAATGGCACGGGTCACTGGGGGCACCTTTGACTGGGGACTCGGGTCACCGGGGGCACCTTTGACCGAAACACGGGTCACCGGGGGCACCTTTGACTGGGGACACGGGTCACCGGGGGCACACGTGACTAGGGGCACCTTTGACCAGAACACGGGTACGGGTCACCGGGGGCACCTTTGACCGGGGGCACCCGTGACCGGAACACGGGTCACCGGGGGCACCTTTGACTGGGGACACGGGTCACCGGGGGCACCATTTGACCGGGGACACGGGTCACCGGGGGCACCTTTGACCGGGGGCACCCGTGACCGGAACACGGGTCACCGGGGCATCTTTGACCGGAGGCACCCGCGATCGGAATACGGGTCACTGGGGCACCTTTGACCGGGGGCACGGGTCACCGGGGACACCTTTGACTAGAGGGCACCCGTGACCGGAACACGGGTCACCGGGGGCACCTTTGACTGGGGACACGGGTCACCGGGGGCACACGTGACTAGGGGCACCTTTGACCGGAACACGGGTACGGGTCACCGGGGCACCTTTGACCAGGGACACCCGTGACCGGAACACGGGTCACCGGGGGCACCTTTGACTGGGGACACGGGTCACCGGGGGCACACGTGACTGGGGGCACCTTTGACTGGAACGGGTCACCGGGGCATCTTTGACCGGAGGCACCCGCGATCGGAATACGGGTCACTGGGGCACCTTTGACCGGGGGCACGGGTCACCGGGGACACCTTTGACTAGAGGCACCCGTGATCGGAACACGGGTCACCGGGGGCACCTTTGACCGGGGGCACCCGTGACCGGAACACGGGTCACCGGGGGCACCTTTGACTGGGGACACGGGTCACCGGGGGCACCATTTGACCGGGGGCACTCGTCAATGGTGATATGTCAATTAGTCAATTTTGGTGATATGTCGATCCGGATCAATCCGGATGGATCATGGATCGATCCAAATAATTAAATGGATAAATGGAGCAATCCATTGGATTGTTAAATGGATAAATGGATATTATTTTTTATCCATTAAGTGATATAAATGAATTGGATCGGATCGGATTTGGATCAATATCCAATCCATTGGTATATTTATAAATTCTATACATTGTTATTAAGGAATTCAAATACAAACTTTCAGTGAACTAAAGTTATAGCACAACATAATATCACCCAAATTTGTGGTATATCTAAATTTGAGGCCAGCTTTGCCATGTGGATTTGATAAATCATAATCATGAACGGGTCTCATCACCCCCTCTAAAGGTGTGGCAATAGGGAGATGATCAAGGTGGGATGAAATCCTTATATTATGCATAACACAACTAGAAATGTCTACAAAAGAAAAGCAAATATGTTTCACACTTAGAAAAAAGACTTGAATAAAAGAATAACCAACACATAACTAATTAATCTTAATTTCATCAAACATTTTCCAAATAAAATAAGAACAGTCAATTTTACAGTTATTTGACACATTTATAACCAGTTTTTCCTAATAAGTTATACTAGTTTCAAACTTCCTTCACATAGAAAGAACATAGGCACATGCAAGGTTTTATTTGATTCATTATATAATAACGAGGGTGGCCCCATTTCGCCTTACCAACCCCAAAGAAACTCCGAAACGGAGGTTGTTTGGGATTACGTTTGTAAAACGCAAATAATCTAAAAAAATGTTTGTATGAAAAAGTGATTATGTATCATGAAAATACAGTTTTGGGGAAGCATGTACATGTATATTTTTTTAAAACGCAGTTTTGAAAACGCATAATTTATTTCGAAAACGCAAAAAAAAATTTGTAATCGCAATACCTAACACCCCCTAAAAAGTGATTAGAATGTACTGCAATACAGCAATATATACACCACATGAGCAAGAACATCGTCTTCTCAACATAAGATCATATTACTTAAAACCATAAAAAGATTCTACCCAGAGATGACGACTCTTTAGAGATAGGATAACTAAGCAGGTTGTACTAGTTAGCGTAACGGTAGAGGTTGTACTAGTTAGCGTAACAATAGAGCTTGAGATGGAGATAGGACTTGTAATCTTATAGTTATAGCTAACTATTAGACAGATATTGATGTGGGACTCTCTATATAACTAAGAGAGGATATGATTTATCATATGTGTCACTCCTTTATGTTTGCCACATAAGCTTTTATCCTAATTGTCCGCTTCATATGATTTTATGTCTATAAAATTGTTATCTAAAATGCCAACTCATCATCAAATGACACCTCATACGTCTAGGTGGAATAAATGTTGATCATGGCTTAAAAGAATTAAAATAATGTTGAGGAGGGATCGAACCTAGGAATAACGAGCTAAAAGGGAACATATCATCTACAATTGAACTGTAATCTCAATTGCAATCCAATTATCGCAACAAATAATGATATAGATAACTGAACTAAAAACTAACGCACGGCCTTTTATTTATTTTTTGTGGGCTTGCCCAACCCAACAAAGGAACCACTGTAGTTTTGTTTTTAAAATTTCAAATGGTTTTTAATTGTATTGAAATTATTTCATATATCTAAATTTATGTCTTACGAGAATTTGATGTAATTCTGCCAATTCAATCTCTCTATACAACTAAAAGAGAGGATATGTTTTTTATTTAGTGGTGATTATTTTATTTGACACCTAGGATTTTTACTTAGGTGTCATTTTATCATATTTTTTGATTTTTTTTCCTTTTTTTTTATAACATTATTTGATTTAATATATGTCATGTGTGTTGTCATGTTGTAATTATTTATTAATTATTAATATTAATTACTTTTGGAAATAAATTTCAACCATTTATTTAAATTAACTAATCTTTATTATATAACGAAAATCAATTTGATTATTTCACATCAATATATCAATATTTTGTTTAAATTATAGTATATAATTTACAATAAAATAGCTTAATTGGTTTGACTTCTGAATTTTACCTCTTGCCTTATTGTCATTTAGCAAGATTTTTTTTTAATTGATTTCATACTCTTTTTTTTTCATTTTATGGCCAATTCAATTAATCATGCAACTTTTGTAAAAAAGAAATATTATATTTAGAATTTTTGTTTTATTCACGGACTCACAGTCAATTATACGTCATTTTTGCAAGAAATAAGAATAAGAAATAATTGAAAATTTTGGTAAAAAAATTAGATTGTTGTCAATAATACAACTAAAGTTATTTTGTCTTTTATAATGTATTAATAGATGTGTTATTTGTATGATTATTTTAAGGATTTTATTAAATTTATTTCTTTTTTGTTTAGTTATTTCTTTAATAATGAATTTACAAATTCAAAATCATTTATCATTTCTTTCTATATAACTTATGTGTTCTTCTTTTGTCAAGTAAGATTTTTATTATGCAGCGTTTTGTTGTTAAAACAATATCTTTTAAATTATATATGTAACTATACGTGTAATATAAAATTCGAAGATATTTAGTAATCATTCTACTATAATACTTTCTAATTAAATTATTACATTATAGTTTTTAATGGTCTACAAGTATTAAAAATATATATATTATCTACTTAATTATAATATTTCTTCTTAATTATTATAATATTACCGTTCAACGGACGGGTTTAATCTAGTATATAATATGATATCAGGATTTCCTTTAATTAATGTCATGATATTACGAGTAACATCTAATTTTAATATTTAAGAACCTTCCATTATGGATTGGTTAAGTTTTAAAGAGGAACCTTTTCTGCATTACTTATATTTGTTAAAAAGTTTTAAAAATTCATATTTAAGAAATTAAGGTGTTACAAGTTTGTAACTTTGATGTGTGAGCCAACTTTACTTGCAATGGCTAACTTAGACACCAATTGCCAAATCATGTCATCAACTAATTATAGTTCTCTTGTACCAATATAAAGATTTTCCTGGCACCATTATTTAAAGGGAAAATTCCATAAAAAAGTAATATTTTTACTCAAAATTCATAATAAGGAAAATCTATTTTCGTTTCGTCTATTAAAATGATTTCATTTCTAAAAATTTCTCAATAAAAGTAATGCCATTAATTTTCGGCGTTAGTCAACCGTTAAGTGAGATATCACTATGCCACGTTATTAAAAAAACTTACGTGACGGCTATGATTCATTACACTTTATTTACTATTATTTATTATTAATTTATGTACCATTTACACATTATTTATATATATACATTAACACATTATTTATTTATTTATTGTTTATATACAGTGGTGGACCCCAGCCCAAAGCTAGCCCATCTATATTAAATTGGTGCATTGTGTGAATTGAACCCAGTCCAAAAAGGAATATGACTTCAGCCCGTAAAAGGAAAACTTGTAGCCGACTAATTAAATTAAGTATCAAGAGCGTTGCAGCAAGTTTTATTATTTTTTTTAGACGGAAGCGACCTTTTTTGTATCTATGTTTCTTTGTTAAGAAGTTAAAGTGGCCCAAGTTTTATATTAGTTGTTTTCTTGGTCTATACTTTTTAGGAAAAAATTTTTTTGCCCAAGCACTCAAAATTCCTGGATCCGTCACTATTTATATATACATATTCATTACACTAATATATAAGCAGTTTCCGATGACTAATTCGATGACGTTTTTTCATTTTCCGATGGCCGTGTATTATGCGAATACAACATACACAACGAGAGAGATTTGTTTAAAGAAAACACCGTTATACTCACAGATCTTTGGCCACTGGTGAGTGGTGGTGATATACATCTCCGCCTACCCCATCGTTATACCCTAACTTGACAAGCACCCATTCCGCCTACCCCACCCTTATACATATACACCCCATTGTTTTGCCGGCTACTAGTGACGTCTCCGACTACTTGTTACCTTTTCTTTTCTGGTATGGATTTTCATATAAATCTTTATAAATTAAATTGAACTACAACCCACTTTTTTAATCAACTAAAAACTAGATATCCATCTCATAATCAACTTCATTTTGAAGAGTTTCCAAATCTTTATATATAAATTATAAAAAAAAAAAAAAAACTTTCGATATAAATGGTAAAACCTCCTTTTCAATTCACACGGATAACTTCTCTTGATGATGATGATGAAATTACACTAATAATGATGACGTTGAAATCATTGGTTGACGGTGGAGGTGACATCGTCGGTTGTATATCTGGTGGTGGGGGAGTGGTTTGGTGATGACGGGATAGTGTTCTTGTGATTGTTGGATGATGACTTGTTGGAGTAGGGTAGTGATTAACGGCCTGGTGGTTAGGATTTAGAATATATATTTAGTCATTGTACACTTCATTTGCCACATAGCTATGCAAGGCCATGTGATATTCAAGATATGTCCACGTAAAGTTTCTTTTATGACTTGGCATGATGACATGGCATTTAACAAGTGACAAACGACGAAAATTAACGGCATTAATTTTATTGAGAAATTTTTGGAAATGAAATCTTTTTAATAGACGAAATCAAAATAAGTTTCCTTATTAAGAATTTTAAGTAAAAAAATTATTTTTTTATGAATTTTTCCCTTATCTAAAATATAATACATGTGTAAAAACAAGCATAAATCAATAATCTAACCAAATTTACTATAATTTCTCAAGGTATTTAAGTAATACCAACTTCTTTTATTTGTTCTAAAATTAAAAGATAAGTTTTAATAGTATACTATAGTGTTGTGTTATTAATAAGAAATATCTTATTTATTTAGATTTTTATGGTTTTATATATTATTTATTTCAATTAATCTAAAAATTAAGAAACTTAACTAATAGTATACTATAAAAAGTAAGAGATTGGGGATATTTGGAAAAAGAAGAAGACTTGAAGGACTTGTAAGAAACATTTTTAAATATGGTTGATATAAAAAGAGTGGATAAGATATTTTCTCCTCACAACTTCTTCTCATCCACACATATAATCTATATGTCTCTCTCTCTCACATTCATATCTCTGTATCATTTGTATGTGTATATACATATATATATATACACATAGAACAAAGGATAAATATAAATCGCTGGCAAACAACGGGGAAGATGCAAAGTAAAGCTTCGACCACAAAGATGATGGTAATGTTAATTTCAAGTCTAATTTTAAAATCAAGGTTTCGTATTTTCCTTTTTAAGTTGAAACTAATGGGACATTCCTTGCTTGTCTAGGACCCTTACTAAGATTTTTCGACTTGATTTATTTTTGAGATATATACGGCATGTCGTATATATGAATTAATGTGGCATGCAGCCACATTACTTGTACTATAATATTTTTTTTATATATTTATAAGATTCATCGGGGTAATCCGTTATCCAAAAAAAAAAGAAATCTGACTCGTAAGAGTCACGAGTCGACTCAACTCGTTCTGCATCACACCTTGACTCTATTCATCCACGAGTCATAACCTCTGACGAATCGCCATCCGAGTGAGTTCGTTATCACCATATTTTGACTCGACTCATACGAGTTGACTCGTGACTCGTGCGAGTCTAAAAACGATGCTCATGTGTAAGGTATTTTTCTATTTTTCTATTTTTCATTTTTTTGTTAAAAAACAAAAAAATAAAATAAACAAAAAAAATAAACCTAAAATCAACTTTATCTCTCTTTTCTTCTTAAGCTACCTTCTTACAATTTGACTTTTTGTTTTCTACTAATTATATTATTATTATTATTATATATTATATAACATATAAAAGAAAATAATAATAAACCAAACCAATTGACAGCTGAAACGAAACGACGTGATGCATGACATATAGACTATGTCTATAAATAGATGAGATTAAAAGAGAGAATGAATAAATTACACTTGTCATTATTTATGGTTTTAAAAAGATTATTGTGTTATTTATTAGGAGGATATATCATTTGACATGTTTTTAGTTTATATTACACATACATATAAAAATATAATAAATTGTCTCTCACCTCTCTTTGTCGTGTTTATCATCACCATCATCATCATCATATATCATTTTTATTGTGAGAATAAGAACGACACATGTCTATTCCTAATTTGCATCTACCAAGAGAGTGACGATACACACTCGGGTATACCCAATTTTTTGATTTCATCTTTTCTATTGTTGATTTCATAGAGTTACTTTTTATCTCAATCTCTCAACTTCCTTATCTTTTCAATTTTTTGAATCGATTTCCTCCTATAGATAGATATAGTATATATCAATCATCACAGATGTCTTTAACATTTTTTTTACTAATTAAACATCTTATATTTATCTTTTACTGATTTACATGACTGGTAACAAATTGATTTACAAGCTAAGGATGGTATTAAGTTTCGGGTTTTGCCGGTTTTAGACCGGCCCGTCCCGAGAACCGAAAATTCATTAAAAGCTTAAACGAAGCCCGGCTCGTTCGGCTCTCAAGCGGGTCGGTTTATGTCTGGTTTGGGCGGGCTTGGGCCGGGTCACAGGTTTTCTGGTCTACAGAAATAGCGCACCACAAATTCATCAACATTACCAGACAATCTAAACATCTTTTTAGTGGAACCAACCTCTCTTTTTTATTTTCGCTCGCGTATCACCACCGGAGCAAAAAGGGTACCCCCACCAGCACTATTAGCGGCGACGTCGCCGTTAATAGTGCGGGGCCCAACTGACAATTGTGAATTCAAAGGTGTTTCAGTCAATGGGTCCCGCACTATTAGCGGCGACGTCGCCGCTAATAGTGCGGGGCCCAACTGACAATTGTGAATTCAAAGGTGTTGTCAGTTATTGGGTCCCACACTATTAGCGGCGACGTCGCCGCTAATAGTGTACCAAATTTCTTTTAAAACGCGGCTGCCCCCAGAACCCTCTTCTTCCCCAACGAAAAAACGCACAAACTTAAAAAAAAAAAAATCTCCAGCAATCCACCATTGTGAGGCTATATTCCGGCCCTCAATCCCCTCACCCTCTGAATATCAACAATCAGGCCACCCACGCTTTTGCCCCCGACGAAAATCCGGCCAGATAATTTTCCGGCGAGTTTTCAGGCGAAAATCCGGCCAGACGAAGTATTAGCGGCGACTAGCATTAGCGGCGACATTTCCGGCGACCCACTTTTCTGACGTTTTCTTTGTATGTTTACTAAGACTCATTTATTTTTGTATTGTTGTTATTATTTTTAATATATGTTATTATTAGTTATAAAAATGTTATAGAATTATATTTAGAAATTTTACGTTTGTTAGTTTGATTTAATGAAATTTTTAGGATTTGATTGTTATGAATTATTGGTATTTTATGATTATTCTTAATATGATTGTTAATATTATGTTAGAAAAATCATTTTGTTAATATGATTGTTAGAAATTAGTGGTAGAAAGGTTATGATATTATAGTTAAAAATGATATGATTGTTAGAAATTATATGATTTTTAAGAATTATTGGTAGTTTATCATTATTGATAATATAATTGTTAATATATTATGTGAAAAGTTATTATAATTGTAATTAGTTTTAAAAATGTTATGTTATCATAATTATAAATTATATGATTGTTAGAAATTTTATGCTTATTGTTAATATGATTCTTAGTATTATGTTAGAAAACAGTTGTTAGTATGATTGTAATTGTTATAGTTGTTATTAGGTTAATATGAATCCAAATATTATTGTTAGAAAATTGTGGTAATTTTAGGAATAACAAGTTGGAAATAAGATTTGTGTAAAAAATATGCATATATTTCATTTGCGCCTTTTTTAACCTTGATAATTGTTTTTATTGATTTATTACTTGTATATAACTTATGTAGGTTAAAATGGCTGCTGTTCATGGCGGAGATGGTGGCAATGACCCTCCAAATTGGGGGTGGAATCCCCAATGGGGCTGCAAGCGTAGCGGGGGTAAGTATATATAGATGTATGTAATATATATATATATTTATGTATATATATTTATTCTATATTTTTGCTTTGTAGGGAATAGCTCAGGGAGAGCTGCCGCTGCTAACAAGGAACTGGAGCGGGAGTTTCAGAAGTCTGGACGACGTATAACTATTAGACTTGATACCGCTGAAAGCAGGTGGCAGACTATCGGTGACACCTCCAAATGGTACAAGAGCTATTTGGGGACATATGTCGCTACCGTCCCGCATACTTACGACTCGTGGATCAGGTGCCCCCACACATCAGGGATGGACTTATTCCCTGGCTCCAGGTTTAAAACATTTTATTTTATAATTTAAATACGTCATTACAAAATTAGGGTAGATGCTGACTATTACTACAAAATTGCAGAGACGGTTTTACTTGGACCCGTATCTAAATAACGAAGACGGTCACCCCTTACGGGTCGCCATTGAAAACATGATTCGTCAAGATGCCCTAAAGAACTACAGGGATAAAAAATCAAAATTCAAGGGGAAATGGTTTAGCGACAGGGGTGGGTTAGATAGACTCGGTGAATTCGAAGGTGTTCCGCCGCATGGAATGCCTCAAGATGTCTGGAGGGATCTACTGCATTACTGGACCAGGGAGCACCGGATGCTTGTTGCCCAAAGAAACGCGAGTAACAGGCATGGACAAGATAATCTTGTCAGTACTCACGGTCGCCAGTCATATGCTCAGCGTGAATATGAATACGCTGTAAGTTATTATTTTTACGTTTTATATCCACATATGTATATATATATATAGAGAGAGATACACATACATATATATAACTTTGATTAATGTATATACAGCGTAGTAATCAGGGGCAACGTGAGCCCCCGCCTGAGTTCTTTTTGCGGGCCCACACATTACACGATGGGACGGTGCAGGCAAGAGCTCCTCCCATTTATGTAAGTTCTCGCACAACACTTAAGTTTGTATTTTTTGTAAATTTTTATTAATTATAACTAACTTTTTTATTTGTTTATGATTTAATGTGGTACAGGACCGGCTTGTTGAATCCCACCAGGCACTTTCCCAACAGCCCAACACCCCGCCGAGTCAGACATTTTTGGAAGCTTTGGGGTCGGGACATACCCGCGGGAGATATGGGGGCCAGGTGAGGTGAGCAACACAAGGAAGAACAGATCAGAGGGAGAGTGCGGTGATACAAAAGATAAGACACGTGGGGGTAGTGGGGAAGGGAGGGGATGATTTATGTGGTACAGGACCGGCTTGTTGAATCCCACCAGGCACTTTCCCAACAGCCCAACACCCCGCCGACTCAGACATTTTTGGAAGCTTTGGGGCTCCGGTCGGGACATACCCGCGGGGTTGGGCGTTTGGTTAGAGGAACACGAGGACTGAATGTCGAGCTCCCGCATATAGTTGACCCTCCTTTGGAGGCCCCAGCACAGTCGCCGCCCTTTAACGTGGATCAATTCTTCAACCCTGCGAGCCCTTGGGACATGGCCGGGTCTAGTTCCGCCTCATTACCCACACATCGCTTGGATAGTGATAGTGATAGTGATTAGTTTGTAATTTTTATGAACCTCTTTATTTTGAAGTTTTCTATGTATTATGTACATTATGTCTTTATTTTGAATATGTATTATTTTAATTAAAGTTTATATCGATTAAATAAGATAATAAATAATGATAAAATTTATATTATTGGAAAACAAATATTTATTAATAAAAACATAAAAAAAACAAAATACAACATGTAATGAATTTAATCATTTATAACAATAGGAGGCCCAGGTGGTATTCTTGGGCAGTTGCATACATCCATTCTTGAAACGCTTGTTCTCGATGTGCGTACATTGATGCCACCGCACGTGCAGCGGGGTTGCGTAGTATGACCATTCTGGATTCTTGTAAGCCATTGGGTACTCACCTGTTAATTCCACTGCAACAAAATGGCTCTCCTCATTTACGAGAGCAATAGTTATCGGTTGAGCCAACATTAATTGATCCAAGCCATGATGCATCGGGAATACTGTTCGGGCGTCACGTAAGCTGATGCAGTTGATTATTATACCTAGCTTATTGGCCAGGAGGATATGGAAAAACACTTTACTCATCCAATGGTCTTTGGGACGCCATTTTTTATAATAAGAGGTTTGCAACGCCTCTAATATGCGTTTGCCCTCGGGCCCATACATTCGCATGTACCCTTCGAGGTCAGATTCAAACTCCTCTAGCATCTGCGTACGAACCCACTCCGCGTGTGCTCTCTGAACAATGGGATCTTTCACTTGTGACTTACCCGGCTTAAACATATCCTTTATCTTCGACAACCAATGTTTCCGTTGGGCCTTGGGTTGCTCCACCAAGAAAGTTGTAAGATCACCTACGACTTCATGGACAGCTTCTACATCGTCTTCGTCTTTTAGACATGTCGATGGTGTTAAGTCAAGCTTTCTCCAAAACGGGTCTATCACATGCGGCTGAATACGAGTCTCTGCATTTTTATATATCAATAAGTATACGACACTATGTTGGTATGATTAAAAAAATTGTATTAAAACATACTAACCACGGTGCATGTACTCGGCAATCTTGCAGGCACATGGTAGCCCACAACTATACCGAACCTTGCACCCGCATTTTTTCACATTTTTTTTCAATTGTTTGTCTAAGCGAATGATTTCATCAACCATGATGTCCAAAGCTTTATGTGAAACCGTTCCCAGCAGGGCCTTCATACAGTTGTAGTTATGTTTACCCAACCGGGTTCCCTTGCTATACCCCAGTTGGCCCCTTATTTCAGTCTCTTGACCGATAATGACAGAATCAACACATTGCAGGATTCTAGTAAATGTACATTTCCCCTTCAGCTCTTCCTTCAGATGGTGGTGCTCGGCCTCGACTCTGTTTGTGGTGTGGTTCTGATAGTTGAGATGTTCATCCACCCAACATGACACAAACTGCTCTCGGTACGGGGACAACCAATTATCGTTGAGGTACTTGTAGACACCTGGATAAGCTCCCAATTTTTTCTTTAACTCCTTCTCGTATGATTTAAACTCATCAAGAGTTCGAGATTCATAGACTCTTTTTCACCACACGTTAAGCCTTTCAATGTTAACATCTTTCTTCACCCGCAATGCCGGTTCGCAGTGTTTGGTTATGTTTTGCCATATGTGGTACCTACACAACAGGTGTTTCGCTTGCGGCATAACAACCTTCAATGCTCTCATCAGGGCCAGCTCCCTGTCAGTTAAAACCACACGAACAGTTAAGCCTTCAACAAGGGTGGACTTCAGACATTGTAACACCCATTTATAATTCGCCTCCTGCTCGTTTACGATAAAAGCATATGCTAAACTGAAGGTCCGGCCCGTTGAAGTGACGCCGACAATCTCAACAAGCGGCATGTTGTACACGTTGGTTTTGTACGTGGAGTCTATTTCAATAACCCAGGGAAATGCGCGCCATAGGGTCATTGATGTTGGATGCATAAAAAAGAGGTTTTCCAACCGTCCATTTTTACTATTTGTAGTCAACTGGTAAAAGTAGTTTTTCTCTTGCAGCAGTGAGAACATAACCTGCGACATGTGAACAAGATATAGTAAATAAGTCACTTCCAACAACGGAGTACGTAATCACTAATATGATGTTTGTACCTGCATTGGTGTATGTCCTGCTTGGCCCGCCCTCCGTCTCGATTTCAGAAAGTTGGTAATGTCTCCTCTTCGAGTTAGGTTTCCTGGAAATTCATTTTTCAGGTTAACCAGGATCTGGCGTGGGAACATACCGCGATCCGATAGGTTTCCCACATATTGCTTTTCTTCTTCCTGTCATCCGTCTCGCGTATGCATTCCCCTGCAGATCGGTAGCTGGATCATGATTGTGTTTCCAGTCCTTGACAGTTACCCTCCAACCACCATCATACCCGGGGCGGCCTTCCAAAGTAAAGGGACACCCTATCTTGTTGGACCGTTTGGGTGGCCCAGTTAACCTTTTATCGCGTGGTCCACCGTGGTGACATATTAGTGTCACCTTATTGACCACCTTTAACGAGTTTTTGTTCGACCGTCGTGTGACTAGAACATAACCCAACTCCAGTGCTGTTCTTTTAGCCCACTCCGTCAATTCTTCGACGGAAGCGAACACCTCCTCGGTTTCTAAGTCTCCAGGTTCGCAGTCAAATTGACCGTCTGCATCAGGTGACTCAAACTCATCATCGGGGACTTCAATACGTACGTTTTCTGGGTCTGCCCAAATATCCTCAAAACTATCCATCTTAAACAATTCAAGTAAACAAGTAAACATGTAGTTCATTAACTATTTATGATATACATACTATATATATATCTATATTCATAATATATTTATACATGTATCGTCCGAAATATACCTGTGCGAGCAGCTTTGAAAACGAGTTGTCTTATTATATACCTGTGCGAAAGAATGGTAGCCTGCAGTTTGAAAATAAAATAGAGAGAATTATAGTACCAATATTTGTGAAAATGTTGATAGTAAGTTGAAAGTTTTGTATCTTCAGAACAATAAACTTACTGGTACAATTCCTGAATCTATTAGTAACTGTTCGAAATATAGAGAATTTGCTTACATAAACCTCCAAAAATCACCGAGGTGCCACGTGGTGCCACGTCGCACGTATTAGCGGCGACGTCGCCGCTAATACTTGCGACGTGGCAACTCGGGACGACTATCGTCAGTCATGGTTCCAAAGTTTGTCGGGTCCCAACATTAGCGGCGACGTCGCCGCTAATACCCTGGTCGGATTGACCTTTTTAGTGGAACCCTCTCTTTTTTATTTTCGCTCGCGTATCAGCGAACGAGAACAAGATCTTTAATTGTCGTTTCCTCACATCGAAGATCCTAAGCTCTGGATTGAATTTGAAACTTCAGGAGAGCTTGACTTTTTTGTATTGTTGTTCCCAAGGTTGTTGGTCCCGACCACTGCGATGTAAACTATCTTGTCTTCAACATGAATTGTCAGCTCTTCCTTTTCAAATCCCGGGATATTTACTTAGAGTTCCAATCCCTTCTCGATAAACGCGTGCTTTAGGTCCTTTGTTTTCGGCCCCTCATTCCATATGGTCATTAGCTTTTTGGACGGTCAGGTCTATGGCATGCCATCCGGTCCCTACAAGGAGAGTCGTGATTCCATCGATTACTACTTATATAAACAAGAAAAATTATCCACAATGATTAGTAACAATTTTTATTGTAAATAATAATAATATACTACTTAAAGGTCAGAGTAATACAAACATCAAACAACTAGTCTCACCCTTTAGCAACACATCGTTTAGGATGTTGGCATATTCGGGAAAAAGCAAGGAGGTGGTATGGATTTGATATATTCAGCTCCCAATCGCATTCCCAATTCACTGTTTAACTAAGAGCAATGGCCAAGTTCAATTATTAAATATGAATAATATTAAGGGAACTAATTAACATTAATAGTTAAATTATTAAATATGAATAACATTAAGGGAACTAATTAACATTAATAGTTAAATACCCTAAATATGAATAACATTAAGGGAACTAATTAACATTAATTAGTTCCCTAAATATTAATGTTAATTAGTTCCCTTAATATTATTCATATTTAATAATTTAACTTGGCCATTGCTGTTAATTAAACGGTGAATGGGGATGACGTTTCACAACACATTAAATCAAATTGGAATTATACCACCTTCTTGCCTCTTCCCGAAGATGCCAGCAATCTAAACGATGCAATGCTAAAAGGTAAGACTTTTTTGATGTTTGTATTAATGTTACCTTTAAGTAGTATATATATTATTATTTACATTTTGAATCAACAAATTAATTACATATTTTTTTTTTTTTTTGGAATGGCTAATATTATTGAACTTTTACGTAAATACAAATACAATCACCAATATGAGTTTACATACACCCAAACACTATATATCTACAAAAGAAATTTTTTTCCAATTCTCCCAAGTTATAGCAACCTTCTGCGCCCTATTTTTCACCCAAAGGAACCCAATAGATTGTATATCTTCAAACGCTTTTTGAGAGGAGAACCCAACACCTTGAAACACAACTTCATTTCGTGTCTTCCAGATGCTCCAACACGACACCAACATTATTGAATGGAACACCGCTTTGGCAAGTGGATTAAGCCCCAATGTCAAATGAAGCTCCAAAAGATCCCTTGTAGTAAATGCATATATAGGCGGCACCTTGCACCATATACCAATTCTTTGCCAAATATGACATGAAAATGAGCAGGAAGTGAACAAGTGATCCACAGATTCCACAATCTCATTGCAAAGCGGACACAAAACGTCGGGCATATTCACCCCACATTTTAACAGATTATCCCTAGTAGGCAAACGGTTCATTTCCGCCCTCCAACCAAAGACATTAACTTTTTTAGGAAGCCATTTATTCCATACGAACTTGTAATATTGCTTCCCAGTTACACTATAAAGAAGCTTTTTACATGAAGAAACGGAATATCCAAGGTCCACCCCACCAGCATCCCAAACCCAATTGTGATGATCCAATGGTCTTAAAGTTGGAGCCAAATACATATGCTGGGCAATATCTAAGTTACGTTTTAGTAAGAAATTGCGCACCTGACAAATATTGAACCAAACACCACGCGAACGAGCCACAGGTAGAGAATTAGTTAGCCCGTCATCCTTATGAATGGCAGCTATAACACGTCTCCATAACCTTGATCTTTCAGTATTGTAGCGCCATACCCATTTGACAAGTAGACTAGCACTAATATCAAACAACGAGCCAAGCCCAAGGCCCCCAACAGAAGTAGGTGCAACAACCTGCTCCCAAGATACCCAATGTATTTTACGCCTACCTTCTATACCTCCTCAAAGAAAACGCTTACGAATGGCGTCGAGTTTATTCAAAACCTGTTGAGGCGCCTTAAATAACGATAAATAATACAATGGCAAGCTACTAAGCACCGACTTGATTAGAGTGATTCGCCCTCCAATTGACAGGGTGATTTCTTTCCATTTTGAGAGCCTATTCTCAACAGTATTGACTATCGCCTCCCAACTGTTCACCCTATTCATATTATCACCGACCGGAATTCCCAGGTAAATAAAAGGAAATTCACCAACTGCTAAATTATTAGCCTCGGCTAAAGATTGCAATTCCAAGCTGGGAGTGCAACCCATGCCAAAAAGAAGTGATTTAGAGGGGTTCATTTTAAGGCCCGATATCAAGAAAAAGCATCGTAGAATACGCATCACATTTAGAACATTAATTTCTGACCATTCACCAAGGATTAGCACGTCATCCGCATACACTAGATGAGAGACTACTGGTCCCCCATTGGGAGTGGCGACACCATTAAAGACACCGGCGGTAACAGCCTTGGAAAAGAGATTCCCGAGAACCTCCATTGCTAAAATAAAAATGAAAGGCGACAATGGATCCCCTTGTCTAACCCCGCGAGAGAACTGAAACTCATAAGACGGGGACCCATTAACCAACACAGAGGCACGAGAGGATTTTAATACTCCTTGTACCCAATTTCTCCACCTAACAGGAAATCCCATTTTCGAGAAGACCCGATCAATAAAACCCCAACTCACCGAGTCAAAAGCTTTCTCAAAATCGATTTTGAATAAAAAAGCTTTTGACTTGGAACGGTTAACCCATGAGACTAACTCATTGACAACAAGCGGTCCATCAAGAATGAAACGATTAGTCAAGAACGCAGACTGAGAATCCGATACTAAAGAGGAAATAACCAACTTCAACCGACCAGCCAAGATTTTGGAGATGACTTTGGAAATACATCCCAATAAAGTAATGGGTCGGAAGTCTTTAAGACCAATTGGAGAGCTGTTCTTTGGAATTAAAGCAATGAATGAAGAAGAACATCATTTACTTATCTCCGCGCTATTATAGAATTGCAGAAGAACATTGCAAAAATCAGATTCAAGATGAGCCCAATACCTTTTGATAAAGAAGAAATTAAAACCATCTGGACCCGGGGCTCGGTCACTACCACACTCCCAGACAGCCGCTTTGATTTCATTCAACGAAAATGGTTCAATAATAGATTGCGCTTGAATTTCAGAGAGAACTTTAAGCCCTTCACCAGAAAAGTTGGGCCGATTTTTAACTTCTTCAGTAAACCTCTTGGAAAAAAACTGCATAGCTTCTTTTTTAATTAGTGATGGTTTCGATATCCATTCCCCATTTAGTTCTAAACCAGTAAGTCGAGACCTAGCAATTGTATTTTTAATGACCCCGTGAAAAAAACTTGAATTTTCGTCACCATCAATGGCCCATCTAATTCTCGACTTCTGTGGATAATTTCTCTTGTTTATATAGGCAGTAATTGATGGAATCACGACACTCCTTGAGGGGGTGGGATGGCATGACATGACCATGTAGAGTGAGGGGTCGAAACAAAAGGATCCAAAGCACGAGTTTACCGAGAAAGGATCAGAACTCTAGGTGAATTTCCCTGGGTTTGATAAGGAAAGGCAGACACTTCATGTTAAAGAGAAGACACTTTGCATCAAAGGGGCCAGGACCAACATCCTTGGGCAGGATGACAACAATATCAGAAAAGTCAAGCTGCAAAGAAGTTTCAAATTCGATCGGGAGCTTTGATGTGAAGAAAGGGCAAAAACAAGTCATGTTCTTGATCACGGGTAAGTAAGCTAAAATCAAAAAGAGAGGTCGGTTTCCCCTAAATAGATGTTCAGATTAATTGATAATCATAATGAATTTGTGGTACGCTATTTTAGTTTTATTTCTTTTCAAATAAGAGTCGGAGTTTCAGTGGTACTCTATCTATGTTTTAAATTCTTTAATTTTTTTTAGAATGAGTTTTTACTAAAAAAATAAAATAAAACTTAAAACGAAGATACAGAGAAAAAGAATTAAAAAAACAATTTGATCTTTATCCTATATGTATAGATATTATTTTTATCCATAAAACCTTAAACTTACAATTATAAAGAATTATCTTGAATAATCTCAAATTTTCATATTTGGAGGTGTGAAGAGTTTATTTAAATTCCCCACGCTTTAAGACGTGTGAAACCACACAAAAAATTATCACATTTATTAGTATGATGAATTATTCCAAAACCCACATATTTAGTTTTTAGAATTGTGACAATTATTCCAAATTAATCACATATCAAATTGCAAACTATTTTTTGTTAAATTTTTTAACACATTAGCCAAATGCGAATTTTACAATTTTACACAATTATAAGTGTGTACATATGCCTTAATGGGAAAAAATATCATTTCTTTTATAATCACCCTTAATGTTTCGAGAAAAATTATGAAAAGGAAAAATTAAAAGAGAAGCCCTCCGTTTCTTTTCCTTTATTTTCTTTCTATAAAAAAACACACAAAACTCAATTTGAAATGTTGTATTTTCTTATTATTTTCCATTTTGATATAAATACTCAAGAACATAATATTTTGAGAGCAATAGAACTTAACTAAATAATCTGAGACCCTAATCACCGAAGAAAGGAACGTCTGGTTCAGGATTATGGTTTCATGAAATGTTGCGAAAGGTTAATGACCGTTATGTCAAATTTGTTTGCTGGCTGGCAATCCTATATCTATTTGTTTTATCATCCATATCCATTACAAAAAAGTTTATTCATCCATATTCATATCTAATGGATGAGATTTATAAATGGATATCCACTTGATGTCGTATTTTAGTGACAAAACAACCGCTTCAAATGTGTAGTAAACATCATTATCATCAATAAATTTGTTGTTCCAATTTTGCACAATCAAAAGTCATGGTTTTTTCTATATTATAAATCAAAAGTCACTATTTTCTAAAACTTGTACAACCAAAAGATATAATGTGTTTCACACTTTTTGGAATCTAAAAGTTAAAATATTAAATACACTAACAAAAGTACTAAGATATTAGTATTTACTTAATTCCGCTTGCACACTTTTTAATTGTAACTTCAAGATTTTAGGTACACATTAAGTTACAAGTCATATATACATTTAACAAAAACGCAAAATATGTTAAACACATATACATTTATACATGTGATAATATAGATATAAAAATACTTGACAATTTAATTAATTTCGGGGAAATGGATGACATCCATGGATGACAAATCGTTATCCATATCCACTCCATTAAACACTCATATCCGATCCACATCCAATATTCATCCACTTAACATCATTCATATCCACCAATAATGGATCGTGTTGATGTTTATTGGATCGGGTTACCATTGCATCCCTAGGTGGGTAAAAAAAATAATGGTTTTAAGCATCTGTATTTTGGTTAATAATACATTAATATACCTATGTTTTTGAAAACTTATTAAAAAAATAAATTGTAGACTAAAGATAAACAATAAAATAGTATTTCCATTAAAATTGGTTATGTGTATCTAATATTGCATAATAAAACATTGATGACATTCTTGTGTAGGTGAACATAACAATGTAAGGTTTTGCACTAACTAAATTTTGCTGATAAAAGAGTAAGGAACATAGCGTAAACAAGATAAAAATAAATCATCTCCAAAAACATTTTAGAAAATGGTTTTGTTTGTATACTTTGATCGGAAAATCTTAGGTCGTTTTCTCAACAAGTGACTGGGTAGAAAACGCATGCACTAATTCAAGCAGAGGATGAAGGCCGCAAAGGTTTCTTATCCTGCTTTAGATAAAAGTAATGAGTTTAAATTGATGATGATGGTATATTAGATATTATAGATCTACCTAGGTATATGTCTTTTCCTTTGGGATCAGGGTCGGCTCTAAGAGATTTTGGGTCTAGGATGAGCTTATAGGAAGGCCCCCAAGCTAAGAACAACAAATTCGACTAGGGACCTAAGCTTCTACTTAACGTTTTAACCACCCAATCAGGATGTTAATAGTTGATTATTACAGTATAAACACAGTAACATATATAATTTTTACATATATACTAGCACGTTACCCGCGCAATGCGACGGTGGTTATGGCGGCGACTGTTGGTGGTAGAGACGACGTCGAGTGGTGTAGATAATTAATGATGTAAAGGGGTTACTGGAGATAAAGGACTCATAGTGTAATTTAACCATTAAGGGCATTTTAGACAATCACTCATGTAACTTACAATAGGATTATTTTCTTTACAATATAGTATAGATTATTAAAAAAATATAAAAATTGGGGCCCGTGAATAATCGGACCTCATGTGATCGTCCACCTTTTCTTATGCCTAAGCCCCCATATTTGGGATAATAGTGATGAAACTCACTACTAGAAAAAGACCAACACGACTCACAACAGCAGAGGTTATCACTTTGCCAGAGATAATAGACCGATCGCTTTCAAATGTAATAAACGAGCTTATTGAAATTGTAGATCCTGATCTACGTTCAGATTTCTCCACAAAGCAAGGTGTCATAGAACAGTTGCTTAAGTTGGCTTTATTTTCCACCAGAACAAATCCAGAGGACTGGCCAGACATGGAATGAAATCTTATCTTCCATTAGAAAGTTCAACAAGAAAGTCTAAACAAAGAAGGTTTAACAATTCAAACATTTCCAACCAATAACTAATTCATTTGTTTGTTTTGGAGGGATAAAGAGTATTGATGGAGATTCTAGCCACTTGAGTTTTTAAAAGAAAACCCAATCAAGATTCTACCACTTTTGTAGTTTAAGCTCCATTTTCAATAATGTACCACATTAAGTACTTCTATCAGTTTGCCCCTAAACCAATTCCAGTATATGTTTTGACCTTCTGTCACTTTCTGCTCAGCTACTTCCCACTTGCTTGTTTTCAACATTTGACCCTTGCATAGTTTACCAAGACATATAACTACAAACATAAGCATGGACAAACAAACCAAAATAAAACTAAAACTCTACATATGTGTCTTCTTACATAGATAAAAGTACTAGTAGAACACAAAATTTAACAAGTCTTATAATTGGAACAAAAACACAGGTAAAAACAGCTGTAAGAACATAAATCCTATAGATTGTTATTGAGGAATTCAAATACAAACTTTGAATAAACCAAAGTTATAGGATAACATAATATCACCCAAATCTATGGTATATCTAAATTTGAGGTTAGCTTTGCCATGTGGATTTAACAAATCATAATCATGAATGGGTCTCATCACACCCTCCAAGGTGTGGCGATAGGGAGATGATCAAGGTGGGATGAAATCCTTATATTATGCATAGCACAACCAGAAATATCTACAAAAGAAAAGCAAATATGTTTTACTTAGAAGAAAGACTTGAAAAAAAGAATAACCAACACATAACTAATCTTAATTTCATCAAACAATTCCAAAATAAAATTTAGAGGATATTGGCTTACAAACATATGATTATTCAGTGCATGTTTCTCTCATGATAATATCTCTGAATTTTCACAGTCCAGCAAAAAAGAGATATTTAGGCACCATCCAGCATCATTATGACACCTTTGTTTACATGATTGCAAGACCTGATTCATAGAAAAGAGTGAGTTGGATGGATCAAAGAATCAATACAAATGTACAATCTATGGATTAGATTTGGTAATAATCAGTCTAAGAGTGGTAAGTTTTCAATGCATAATATTTGGGTTTTCATCCCGAAAAAACAGTCATTTCAAAAACCGAAATAAAACACTACTTGTAAGGTCAACTACAATAAATATTTTCCTTTATATTTTCCATATTTGCACTCGCCCAAGTCACACTGATCCAAAATTGTTCATTCACGCAAAAAAAAAATGTTTTTTTTATATTTTTGCAAGAGAGATAACTCGTTTATTGACACCATAATATACAAAAGAATACTTGTTACAGTGATTCAATTTAGTTGGCAAGACATGCTACAACAACCCATCCAGTTTAGCTATAGATGACTACTCGATTTGTCTCACAAAATATCAATCATTTTCAATTAGAAAAAAATCAAGTTAGCTTGTCGTACAGCAACTAGAAGGTCAATTTCCAACTATCTATTCACATGAATTACCATCTCCAAAAATGCATCAGTTATTAGACAGCAATATTTCGCATCCCAATTGTCGTTACCAAGTTCCCAGTACTTCTGAATAAAACCAAACCCTTGTAATACACCCTTGTAAGTAAAAGGATGTATTGGGATAGAAATCAGTTAAATTTTAAACAGCACATGCCTGGTGCAGAAGTGGTTGCAAAGTGAAAACAAGTCCTTCAGTCTGCATCCCAGCATAGAAATCTACACGTGTTCAATGTATACCATTGAACTTGACTGGAAACAGAGAAAAGGTACGTCTCAAAAACACCACTGGTTAAGCTTCAAGATCTGATATAATGCAAGACATGCCCAAAGCAAGGAAGCATTAAATTATACAGATTGTTTAATCATAACTTATAACATTAACAGTTCAAAGAAATAAAAGAGTAAGGTTTTTTCGAGACAATCCTAAAAGACACAGACTAAAACGTTACCCATTTTAACATGTAATCTAACATTCCAATCCGCCTATCTTGCCACCTTTAGAGTCTAACTTTCATCAAACACCGAATATATAGAATTCAATCAGTCATGCATGTTAAGAAAAGGTAAAATCTGTCATATCCTACTCTGTATAAGACTTTAAACCTTTTTCTGCAAACGGCATGCCTTCCTTATTTGTATGCACACGCACGCTAACAATGACTGAGCCACTGAGGTCCTTTTCTAGCAAGTTGCAATTATTATTGTTGACAAGTTATCCTAGCAAAAAGAAAATGATCTGAAAACAGGTAACAGCTACTTCCAAATGTTAGCTGTACAAGTCTCTAAAATACTCGAACACTAATTTAGGGATGCAATCAGAACAGTCAATTGTACAGTTAGTTGGCACATCTATAACCACTTTTCCCTAGCAAGTTGTACTAGTTTCAAACTTCCTTCACATAAAAAGAACATAGGCACCTGCAAGGTTGTATTTGGTTCTTCATACAGTAACTAAAATGATTTCATGGGAAAAAGTAAGAATCCTAAAGTGATTTAAATGTACTGTGATACAGCGATATATACACCACATGAGCAAGAACATCGTCTTCTCAACATAAGATCATATTACTTAAAACCCTAAAAAGATTCTGAATACGACCCAAAGATGACGGCTTTTATAGTCTTTAGAGATAGGATAACTAAGCAGATTGTACTAGTTAGCGTAGCGGTAGAGCTTGAGATGGAGATAGGACTTATAGTCTTATAATTATAGCTCACTATTAGACAAATATTGATGCGGGACTATATAATGTGATATCAGGATTTCCTATAATTAATGTTATGATATGACGAGTAACATCTAATTTTAATATTTACGAACCTTCCATTATGGATTGGTTAAGTTTTAAAGAGGAACCTTTTCTGCATTACTTATATTTGTTAAAAAGTTTTAAAAATTCATATTTAAGAAATTAAGGTGTTACAAGTTTGTAACTTTGATGTGTGAGTGATATGTATCAGACCCGGAAATAGCAACACAATACGAATAAAACAGAAAATAAGAGAAAGAACAAGACAATCGATAGATAATCTGGATTAATGTCCCAGTGGCCCCTAATCTGGATTAATGCCCCACCACCACGAGTTCCTAAGAACAATAATAATAATCTTCACGACCTAAACAATTGGCTGTCCACCAAGACATTACTATAATTACTAACTAATTATTAGAAGCGACACTTAACCCCCTGACTTTCTTTCTGCGTTCAATCTGCTTTAACTTCTGATCTACATCAGTGAGCCAACTCTACCAGCAATGGCCAACTTAGATACCAATTGCCCAATCATGTCATCAGGCTAATAATTCTCTTATACCAGTTTGAAGATTTTCCTAGCACCAAGCCACCAAGCATCCTACTAAAAGTTTAAACCTACTAAACCTAAATTCTTAATCATTATTTAAAAAGAGTACCCCACTAATAACACAATATAATACAAATACTTATCTCTACTCTCTATTTATACTTAAATACTGATGATCATCTCAGGTCATTCTGCTATACGAGAAGGCGAATAGCACAAACATGATTCATTAACATAGAAAGAACAGAAATTACCTGAGATACATTGAGGCATCACGTTACTCCACTCTCCAAGCTATATTTTTCCTGCATAACAAACCTTTGTTAGAACTCCCTTGTATATTCATCAATGCTAAGAAATTAGCCCAGAGTTAGAGAGTTACCCGATGGAGTTCTTCTGATATGACCATGTGTTCTATATTCATACAGCTGTGATGTTTTCTCCAATCTAGGTTCCAACAATGTGCATCACTTTTAGATATCTCATGAGCCCATTAGAATTCTCTGTCTCATTGGATTTGGTAACTTTGTTCCTTTTCCAAACATCATATTACGTACCATTTGAGCTTCATGCAATTTGTTTTCTTCAAGTAATATACTAAGCAGCCAATTACCATTATATTGACACGGTGAATAACTATGAGCAATCATATCTTCACAAATGCTCAATGCTTCTCTGATCAAACGAGAAGTACAAAGACTAACTAACATATATTCATAAGCTATTTTGCTTGGTGCAAACCCTCTTTTACACATTGCATGTGCAAGAGATAAAGCATCAACCAATCTATTATGCTTACAAAAACCTTTTATCAAACTATTATATACAATTCTATCCGGGAAGCACCCATCGGCATTCATTTTATTAAACAAGCCAACAGCAGCATCAATTTTACCGGCCTGAATATGTCCATTTATGAGAATGGTAAATGTTGCCGGATTGGGAGCCACTCCATGTTTTTCCATCAAATCCAGATGATCATATGCTTGCTCAAGCTTGCCCATCCGACAAAACCCAGATAGTATCCCATTATATAAATATAAATTAGGCATATAGCAAGAGTCCTTAACTCCTTTCATTAATTTCATTGCTAATAACTTGAGATCTTCATGAGTCTTTATGGAAATTCTCGTATTGTTCTTCTTTAAAAACAATGAGTTCTGATGAAGTAGATGATACAGATTTTCCCTTTCTTTTGAGGACTTTGTATGGGTATCATGCCACGTACCACTGTAACATTGAAGATTCCTGCATATTCCACTGATCAGGGTGATGTAGGTAATCTGATCACATTCGATATTACTTCCTTCCATCAAAGAAACTAGTCGAAATGCAAAATCAAGCTCCCCTTTTCTTAAAAAAATATTGATAAGGGAGGTATAGAGTACTTTATTTGGCATAAAACCATCTGCTAACATATTACCAAGATATTTCACACCCTTATCCATCATGTTTTTCTTAACAAATCCACTTATAAGAGTCGAGTAAGCATGTGAATTTGGTTGTATTCCATGTTTTATCATTCGGTTAAATACCCTGTTGGCTTCTATTGCTTGACCATGTTTAGAGTACACATTCATCATTCTGAAATACAAAGCGTCATCAGGATCTATGCCACTTTCAACCAGCTTTTTAAACATAACATGTGCATCAAAAACTCTTTTTTCTCTACCTAAGCAACCAATGATGCAATCATAAATAGCAACAGTAGGCTGCATTCTCCGTTTATGCATTAGACGAAGAACATCAAAGGTAGATGCTAAGTCACCCCGCTTACAATGTTCATTAATCATAATCAAAAATGTTGTCGAGTCTGGAACGGTACCCATGCCTTCCATGAGTTCAATCAGGGCTTTAGCATAGTCAACAGATCCATCTTGACAACAACACTTTATCAAGGAATTATAAGCTGAAAGCAAAGGCTGAAATCCAAGAGTGATCATGAAAACCATTGAACGCAATGCATCGTCACATTTTCCTCCTAGGCATAATGCAACAATGTATATACTATACGCCATATTAGCCAGATGAGGCCTGCTTTCCATTATTCTGCCTAGAAGATGGTCGTTTTCATATTGAACGTTCATGGTAGGCCAAAAAGCATTATAAGAACTAGAAGGATCAATACCACACCCATATTTAGCAACTGCATTCAAAATCTTGAGTGTAAGATGTAGGCCGTGCCCTTTCGGATACTCCTTCATAAGTGTGAAAAAGAACACGTGATCAGGAATCACTCCAGAAGCGAGCATCTTTTGGTATACCTCATCAACCTCAACTCTATTCTCTTTGTAAAGTGCAGGGATGATGGGTGTATAACAATGCACATTCGGCTGTAGGTCCCTATCACACATGCTATTCAGCAACGCCAATGCACAATCAACTTTATTCTCCTTAGAAAACTTATTGATCATAATCTGGTAAGTCAACACATCAGGTTCCAGTCCCAACTCAATCATGTGCTGGTTCAACACCCAAACTTTATCAGATAATCCGGCAGTAACAAACCCTTGTAACAATGTATTGTAAGTATAAGTATCCGGCTCACAACCCATCTTAAGCATTTTATAGAACAGCCTCATTCCCAATTTTACTTTCCTATTATTACAATAACCTTTAATAAGACTAGTATACATAACTTTATCGACAAAAAAACCATACGATTCCATCTCAAGACTTAACAACTCGGCTTCTTCAACTCTATCCATTTTACAAAAACCAAACACAAGTGACTTCCACAAATGAGATACAGGTGCCACATGTCTCTCAAGCATTATATCAAACACTTGAAGGGCTTCATCGACATACCCTCTAGACGACAACCCAGATATTAACATATTATAACACGAAACATCAAGTAAAACTCCCGCAGAATTAATCCTAATTAAATAATCATATGCATCAATGAATCTTTTTTGTTCAAACACCTCTCCAAGAAACACGGAAAATAATCTTCCTCTAGGTAATGAGTTAAACCCAACAAGCTTTTCAAAATGGTCATTTTCGTCTTGTAATTTCCCCAATTTACAATAACAAATCATCATAGAACCTAACAACAATGCGTCGGGCTTAACCCCTCTTTTCAAAACCCTATCAAGATACAAACTTTCAGCTAATCCAAACTCACCCGCATTCACAAGCTTACAAACCAACTCAGAATAAGACGACAAATCAAGCTCAATACCCCGTAAAACAGCAAAATTTACAACAGAAACTTTATCTACCAATGTAGGCGACTGCAAAACGAGACGCTGGATAACACGTCTCGCAGACGACAAAAGCCCGCGATTAATTAAGCTTTGGGCAAGGGAAAAGCACAAAGATTTATGATCTTGTTCACAAGGAAGGTCAGATAGTGAAAAGGGGGTAGTTGAAAATGAATTTTGAATTGATTTAAGTAATAAAGATATGAACTTGTGAGGTTTATTATTGGTTTTAATCATACTTCCATTTGTTAGTAGTAATGAATTTGGTGGTTTTGCAATTAAAGTGATTACTAAATTATATATATTTTATATAAATATATATATGTAAGAATTGAAGTATGAATGGAACCTGGAAGGGGGGAACCTGGCGCAGAACAAATGTCTGGAAAACCCTAAGAAAGAAACAAAGAAAAAGGAAAAAATTCACAAGTTTTGGTGGCGGGTAAATATGCCTTAAACCCTTCTATTGAATCATTGTAAAAATGTGACGAGGGTGAAGCTTGGATTTGGGTTTAAGGGGGTGTTTGGCAAAGCATATGCTTAGGATGTTTGGCTTAGGCTATCTCCAAAAGGTGCCCTCGGATATATTGAAGCTTGTTCAAAACTAAAGATTTTTTTGAAGGATGCACTTACTTAAGAACATGCTTTTACTTGTCCTTACCTAATATATTTTTGTTTTTAATTAGAGATAAAAGGATATGTAATGATATTTGTATGATTGGAGATAAAATTATATGATTTGAAAGTTTTTTAAGAATGTATAAGGATTTGTAAGGATATGATGTGTTAGCTCAAGGACGCCTAAGGGCGTCCTTAGCAATGGAGATAGGCTTAGGTTTTTTCAAGCTTATAATTTATTTGTGTGTAATTTATTTTTAATAAGATTTATTTTTATGGCTTATTTTTAAGTTATCATGACTTAAGTATACATTTTCTTCCACACATACACCCATATATGTAATCATCACCACCCTCATCAACATCATCAATCGCCACTACTGTCATCAATCGTTGTCACACACAGGTACACCTCTGACAATCATCCATCGTAGTGTCACTTCCCAAAATAAAACACAAAACTAACAAAACGAATTTTGTCTTTAAAAAAAATAAAGATATAAATGTAAAAAAATTTGATCAAATATACACAGCTTAAACAAGTTATCCTTGTGAGTGTTTTAATACTAATCATTAAGCCACCTAGACAATGTATATCTAATATGAATTAGGATTCCTTCAAGTTGTAACAACTTGAGGGGTTAAGTTATAAAGATCTTAATCCTTAGTTTAAAATCAAATGTCATGACTTAAAAATGATTATTGAATTTAACCTTTTAATTTTAATCTAAGGGTTGAGATTCCTCCAACTTAACTAGTCAAGTTGAAAGAACTTAAAAAATATCCCAATCTTATATAACATTATTAAAGACTAGAAAAAGTATTTAGTGTCATGCATGATAGTGATATAACTGTTAGCATATTGAGTATTATTATAAATAAACAAACTAATATGATTACCTTTGTTATATGTGTATGTAAAATGTTTTTAGAATGCGATTTAACAAAATTTTAAATTATTTTTTATTGAATATATTGGGAAATTTGTGATGTATGTGGCATGATTGTACTTGCATA
>CM067171.1:5825022-5865022 GCA_034093135.1 Erigeron breviscapus | reverse complement strand
AACCTTTCATAATCGTTAATATCACATATTAGGCATAGCACGTTAAGATCACCACAATACTATGGTGTCTATCATATCACACGTCTACAAGAACATATCATCAACATTAAAGCAACATACATAAATTAACACATTAGGAATTCATCGTAATCCTAAATGTGCCTAACATCATAGATCCTTACGTTTCGTCTTTCTTTTCTTACATTTATTTACTTTCTTTTCTTTTCTTATCTTTCTTATCTTTCTTTTCTTTTGCCTAGACATAGGCTATGTGACATAAGCCACACATACTTAGGGATGTGGGGTTGTGTGTAGGCGGTCATAAAACCTTACATGGAGTCCTCACACCCGACTAGATGGGTAGACCTTGCGGTGGTCCATCGTCGTCGTTAAGGAAAGACAAAGTCAATCCAACTGAGCATACCGTTTGAACTTTGCGCGTGTAGTGGTTAGTTACTCCACCCGGATACACTCATACATAACTATGCCACGGGGAGGTATCTAGATTCCCACACCACGTGACCACGTACACACTAGCTCCGAAGAACTAGCATAGGTTAAGCTTAACACAAGACTTTACATATGCTCGAGACTTCTTTATTATATTAGTTTAGGCTACACTTTCACCTAAACTAACCACGTGTATCTTTCTTTACTTTTTATTAGCTTAGGCTACACTTTCACCTAAACTAATCACATCTATCTTTCTTTACTTTAGGGCCCTTAATCGTGCACGTGTCATGGCAAACCTATAGAAGTCTAGTGACTAGGTGTTCAAGCCATGCAATCAATCATAAGACATATATGCATCAACATATCGTCATCGCATATTAACATCACATTATCATATCATAAAAGATCCATGTCAACGTATCATCATAGCATCGTATCATCATGTCATATAAGCATCATATCATCTTAAAGTGATAACAACGTATCGTCATATCATTTCATAAGCATAACGTCATAACAATGCGTCATCATATCATTTCATAAGCATAGCATCATAACAATGCGTCATCATGTCATATATCGCATCATAGCATCATACGTTTATATCATCATAGCATCTTATCGTATTAACAACTTATACATTTCAGTTTATCATTTCCCTTATTTCATCATAACATCATTTTATAACATAAACATATCATCATTTCATCGTAGCATGCATAAGCTTACCGTTCATCATCAATGGTAACGTAATCATTCCATAGTAACCTCCCATTCATTCCCGAATACATATAAACATACAAACATTCATTTGGGGAAGTTAACTTATGAAAACCTTATATTTTGTTGTCCCTCATATGGTAAAAGATGTTATCTTACCTGGGTACAGCTAAACAATGAATTACGTAGGTCTTACAGTGCTTGCTAAGTGCTCCCGACAACCTAGAACGAGTATAAGATCGAAATATAAGCTAAACGAAATGTTTTGTGAAATCTGGGCATGTGGTGCGCCGCACCTGCCAAGTGGTGCGTCGCACCAACCCTTCAGAAATTTCAGATCACCTATAGGTGCGCCACACCTACCCTTTGGTGCGTCGCATATCGGGCTTCTTAAGAAAATCAAATTCCCAAAACTGGGCTATGGTGCGCCGCACCACTCCCTTGGTGCACCGCACCTGGGGTGCAGACCAGCAACTCAATTTTCAACTTGTTCCAAACGATACCCATTCGATCTCAAACCCTTAGCCCGACCTGGGGACATAAACTTGACCTTTTTTAATGATACTTTTGATGACTCAAATCAATCAATTGATCCTTTAATCCTTTACCACATGAATCAACCATTCAATCAACCGAATAACATGAAATCGGTAAACGTTTAATCAAATAACCCAACCCAAACCCCATGGCCTGGATTGAAAACTCAACTAAGACTCATAAGATCAGATTTCAAAGATAATATTACCTATATTACCTGTAGATGACTTAGAGGATCCAAGATCTAAACAAAACTTGATCGAATCGGCCCGAAACAATTGGATCTTGAGAGAAACTTGCTTGGAGAAGGGAAGGGGGCTGCTTGGGGGTTTTTCTCACACACTCCAGATCTGGAGAATGACAATTAGGGTAGCCTAATTGTCATACAACCCCTGGCCATCCTTAATAAATTCCATCTTAAGCCCCTCGACTCTTTAAACGTTACTTTGTTGGCTTAACTTTCTCACCGGAACACTTAACGACTTAACGAGCACTTAACTTTCATGACTTTACTTTAATTACTTTCATTTAACATACTTTAAACATATTATATTAAACGCATAAGCATTTAATCACATAATCCCATTTAGGGCACATAAACTTAACGAACCTAACGTTGACTAACGGTCAAGTCAATAAGTCAAACTCGAAAAGTTTGGGATGTTACACACCATCTCTTGGATCGCCGCCCATCAAATCCATACCATTCCCATATGCATCCCTTGACGGTCAGTTTAGAACGGATAAGGGCCTCTGGCCCGTTCCGTATCCACCCGAAAACGAAATTGATTAGCCGAAGAAGTCGCCGGAGAAGATTCGACGTCGTTAGTGTCTTAGTGATTACCAATCAAGCTTAATTTGGCTTGACCAATCAAATATGATTAGAAAATGTCACCGGAGTAATTCACCGGAGTAATTCGCCGGAGTAACCAATCAAGCTTGATTGGCTTGACCAATCAAATATGATTGGACAATGTCACCGGAGTAATTCACCGGAGTAATTCACCGGAGTAACCAATCATGTTTGATTGGATTTTGATGATTGTTTGATCCAAGGGCTTAGATTAGTCCCTTGGTTCCCACCATTTTTTAAGGATCCATGTGAATACAACCCATACCTTATAAAGCAAATCCTCTTTTTTTCTCTTTAAACTTTCTGCCTTTAAAAAGAAGAAAATACCCTTATTTCTATACCTATCCTTATAACTCACACCATGAAATACCTACATTACCATTTACTAACACCTACCTTTTTCTTCTTACGTTAACGCCACCATCACCTGCCGTTGATTGCGCGGGTACCCCTCTCATACATATTTATAAACTGCTGAATTGTTTTATGTGTCAAAAATTAAAAGAAACATAGTGTACGAATGTTAGGTGTGGTGCATTTTAGAAATTTTCGGTCTTCACCTGGATCGAATAATGAAAAATATCCACTGACAATGTTGGATACTTACATATTAACTCTCTCGATTTCGGATCAACTCAAATACCAGCCGCCGACTCAGTTTCGATCCCGTTTTACGATATTAGACTTTGGTACTGGTACCCGATACATTTTAATCATCCTTAAAAATATGATTCTCTAAAAATTGGATGAAAGGAGTATAATAAATACTCCATGTGTTTTCTGTTCGATGAATATTCGTGGGCATATCTGTGAGACAATGTTTTTATCTCTTTATTAATCACTCTATGGATTGCATATGTGATAGTCGTATTATATAAGAGAGGCAATTAAAATTATTACTAGATTACAACTATTGTTTTAACATTAGTTCATCATTTGTTTTAATTGAGTAATCATCTTGCATTGTATAATCAAATAGTGCTATCAAATAGTTTAAGCATAGAGTTAAAAAGGAGTTTGCGAATTATAACTCTTAAGCATATAGTTAATTTATTGTTGAAATTTATTTTAAAAGACAGTTATTTTTATGTACAATATTTTGTTGCATGTTATTTATAATCTTTAACTAAGAATAACGAAATTCTTTGATTAAATTAATACTAATGATATATAGTTACAAGAATTCTAGAAGTGTAGCCAGTTAAAGACTACATCTATCTAGTAGCCGTTTAAAGACATACATAATTGACTATGCTTCCATAAACCAATTAACCCCCCTTCAATAAATTTGTGTATGGGATGTTAGGACTTTTGGGTGTGGTCCCTTAGTTGATGGTAGTGTAAAAAGCATAAAGCAACAACAGTTACATGAAATCTTAACTATAAAACCGTACAGGCTTACATGCTATTAAGACCCCTCTTATGTGTAAATCGAGGGTTCGAATCTTGAGAAACATTTCATAGGATTAAAACCACTAATAACAAACTACACGTTTTAAAAACTTACATACAATATTTTCCAACCCAATTACAACAATTGTTTCTATTTCGTATGATCGAGCATACACTAATAACTACTTGATGCCTTTGTCATAATGTATCCTTGTAGTCATTTTCTTATAATAATCGAAAATATCACATAAAAACCTAAAATACAAAGGTCACAAAATCTTGTTCTTCAAACAAGTATTTGTAAATGAAAAATACATGTTAATTCGAACATGATCTAAAAAAAGAAAAAAAAAAGCTTATAGTTAGGTTCTACTAGTAACATTAATTAACATCTAAGTAGGGGCAAGAAAACCTTCATACTGCTTGTTGTCAAAGTAACTCGACACACCAACCATCAAAACTGCACTAACCGCTAGAACAACGATCCTCAACCACCATCGTCGTCGGCGTTTCTTACCGCCACCAGTTTTCTCCTTTTTACAATCGTGGGGCATCGTCTCGACCTTTTCATGACTAGATGGGTCAATAATAATTAATTCATCAAACACCTCTTGTTGCGGCGGCACCATTACTTCATGTAATGTCTCCATGACTTGATCATAAACACTCGAAACATCACTTTCTATTCGTTGTAACTCACCGCCATCATTCAAACATGATTCACACACCGAAACGTTATCCTCATTGTCTACATCATGCATAACATCAACTAGTAACAAATTAGATCGCTTAAATTCAGCCTCGAGGTCTAATAGTCTTTCTTTTATTTCAACCAATTCGGGCCTGGACCCATACGACTTGATTTCAGCGATTAATAAGTTTCGAGAGAACGCAAACTTTTTTAAGATACCTTGTGCGAGAATGTTAGGGGAAGGCGTATCGATTGGTAAGTTGGTGAAAAGGATGACTTCTACTTCGATTTCTTGAAGGTTTTTGTACAATTTTAAGTATGTTTTGGAGATGATTGATGAAGTTTGTTGTAGCGGTTCCATATTGTGTTAGTAATTCTTAGGGTATGTGTATGTGAGGGTGGTTATGAGAAAAAACTCGAGTTCGAAGTAGGTTATGGTGATGGGTGACGGTTTTTTAATTATGGAAAACGGCCATTTGTGATTTGAGTAATATTTATTTTTTAATGAGGTTTTTATTTTTATTTGTACAAGTCATAATAATATTTACGACTTTTATCGTTTTCAGTTTTATTGAAATCAAAAAAATGAATTTTGTTAAGCAGTTGTAAAACCATAATGAACAAACTAGTGAGACACCCTCATAATGTTGCGGCGACGGCGGTCGGCGGCGACATTGTGGTGGTAACGGTGATTGGTGATAGTGGCGATTACGGCAACATTTAATATAGGTAATTGATATGAATGGGGTAATATAGATTTTTTCAGGAGATGAATATATAATGTAAATGTTTAATAGGAATAATAAAACCTTCAAAATCTAGATGCTTAAAACATTTCAAAAATAAAACCCTCAAACTAAGTAACTACGTATAATATAATGATAATAAATAAAGAATATAAAAGAATGAGTGTTCTAATACTCTAATATTATAATTGCCTCCCAACAAAAACCCTTCAATGTAAGGGTGGAGGGAGTGGGGGAGAGGGTTGAGAGTAGGGGTGTTCAAAACTATCCGTATCCGAATCCGTTATCCGAAAATTCGAATATCCGAAATTTCGGATATCCGAACTTCGGATACCCGAAATTTCGGATATCCGAACTTCGGATATCCGAAATTTCGGATTCGGATTCGGATAGTAATTTTTGAAAATTTCGGATATTTCGGATATCCGAAATATCCGAAAACCCTATTTTTTAAAATTTTTTCCAATATTTTACTTTTTATTATCCGAAACTATCCGAAATTATCCGAACATATCCGAAACTATCCGAAAATATCCGAAACGGATATCCGAACTTCGGATATCCGAAATTTCGGATATCCGAATTTCGGATATGAAATTTCGGATATCGATTTCGAATTTCGATATCCGAAATTTCGGATATCCGAAATTTCGGATATCCGAACTTCGGATATCCGAAATTTCGGATATTCGGATATGAATTCATATCCGAATTTCGGATATCCGAAATTTCGGATATCCGAAATTTCGGATATCCGAAACTTCGGATATCCGACTTTGAACACCCCTAGTTGAGAGGGAGATGGGAGGGAGATGGCGAGATGGGAGTGAACTCGGCCGCCACTGCAGCGAGTTGGAGCGAGATGGAGGGAGGGCGAGATCAGAGCTCGCTGAAGGTTGGATGAGGGCTGCTCAAGAAGGGGGTGAAGTGAAACATATTCAAACAGTCAAGTGACCGTTTTAGGGGTTGAAACTGCATCTTTTTCGAACTTGAGGGACTATTTTTGTTGGAAAAAAAGCTGAAACCTCCATTTATATATATATATATATATATATATATATATATATATATAGGGGTGGAATAAATTGAGTCCAGCTTAATTTGAGTCCAAAAAGGGTCCATGTAACTTACACATGTGTAAGTCGTGGTGGCGGTGGTCGCCGTCACCGGAAAATCATGGTGGTGGTCGGAGATGATGGTGGTGGTGGTAGGAGGTGGTTGGAATTTGAGGAGATGGAAGAAAATCAATGAACTCAAATTGGACTCAAAATAAGCTGGACTCATTTTATCTTTTCCCTATATATATATATATATATATACACGATTCATATATATGCATACACAAATATATTTACACATACAATTAACCTAAAAACATGGATCCTAGAATGAAAACCACAATCGCAAACACGAAAGGTCGTGGACGGGCCATTCGAAGTGAAACCGGTCGACCACGAATTGTTATTAATTAAGGTGTAATTTTGTTTTGTTTAACTATATTTTTGAAGGGTTTATAATGCAAAATTATTAATGTTAAGGATAAATAATGAAATTTTTAAAGAAAATGTTGAGAGTGATGGTTGCCACTAAAAAAGGTTGAAAAAAGGTTGGAGGGTTGAAATGAGGTGGAGTAATTTGATTGGATAATTGGAGGGAGATGAGAGTGATGACTCCCTCCACCCTAAGTTACTAAGTTATATGGAATTGAAAGGACTTAGAAACCTCACAGAGTCACGTCGCCACATTTTTGGTGCGTTGTTGGCGTGTTCTTTCTAGAAGAATGGATGCACAATTGCACACCGTTGTGGCCTGTGGGTGTGTCAAGGAGCGAAATGCTAATATAAGGACGATTTGTGACATTTTCTTTATATTATTATTATTTAAAAATGTAAAATTAAATAAATGGTAAGTTCTAGTCTAGTCTTAGCATTGAAGATGTTTTGAGAGATAAGTCCTTAGCATGTCTTTGTCTGGTGTGGAGCTGATATGAGAGCTCTTACAATGCCCTCATCATCCATTCGTTTCTTTTCATCATTCGTCTCACACAAGTCAACACCATTGGGTGCCTCCCAGTCATAGTTGTGACCACAAATAGATAGAGGCTTTTTTCTCTTCTCACACATTACTTATATAAAATAGAAAATAAGTTAGTCCTAAACTAATGGTTATGTATTGAAATATTGTATAATTACAAAACTTAGTGATAGATTAGTAGTGAGAGGGGTATTATGACCACTCCAATAAAAAGTTTGGTTGAGCTCTTACAATGCCATCGTCATCCATTCGATTCTTTTTATCATTCCTCTGACACGAGTCAACAACATTAGGTGCCTTGTGACGACAAATAAAGAGAGGCTTTTTTCACTTCTCACACATTACTTATATAGGTTTTAGGTAAAATAAAACAAGTATTAAAATAAAACAAATAAAACAATTGGTTTCTCTTTACTGAAAATCACCCTGCATCATGAAAATCATCGTGCATCAATTGCTTCGTGAATCTTCGTGCATCAATTTAACCATGATCTAAGGGTCAAGATGTTGTCCTATTTATTTTACTTTAATAATTGTTTTACTATACTCAACCCTACTTATATAAAATAGAAAATAAGTTAGTCCTAAACTTAGTGATAGATTAGTAGTGAGAGGGGTATTATGACCATTCCAATGAAAAGTTTGGTTATTGAATTGTCCTTACAGTTAATTCTTCTTTTATTTAGACACCTTTGACTAGAAAATAAGTTAGTCCTAAATTAATAGTCTTTTTTTAATACTAGTCTTTTGTCAATAACTTGTTTGAAAGAATAAGACCTTATATATAAAAAGCTTATTTGTAAAATTAGTGATAATAAATTTAGCGAAATATAAAAAGTCAATAAAATTGAGATGGAATTTACCTTTAAAAAAAGTTTCATAACTCAACCACAAACATTTGATAGTCTCACCCATACACTGCAAAGTTTAATAACTCAACCAACTTGAACAACACATTACAACATTTAAAGCATTAATTCTCAACTACACAATAACTTTTACTGTCACATCTGTGTTGAATATCTTTTCAAAAACCTTTGATACTTTAACATATACACACTGCAGAATTTAATAACCCAAACAACTTTCAACTACACACTGCAAACATTTAATAATCCAAACAACTTTCAACTACAACTACACACTGTAAACATTTAAAGAATTTATTATGTGTTAACTACACGAAATGAATTTTTACTATCGCAATTGATAAGACCGGTGTTGAAAATCTTTTCAAAAACCTTTGATACTTTAACATATACACACTGCAGAATTTAATAACCCAAACAACTTTCAACTACACACTAACTTTTACTGTCACATCTGTGTTGAATATCTTTTCACAAACCTTTGATACTTTCAACAATACACACTGCAGAATTTAATAACCCAAACAACTTTCAACTACAACTACACACTGTAAACATTTAAAGCATTAATTGTGTGCCAACTACATGAAATGAATTTTTACTCCCACAATTAATAGGGTCGGTGTTGACGCTATCGCCCTTTAAAGTTTTTTTCCCCTACATTAAAACACAACATGCACTATATGTCATATCAAAAAATCTCTTTGGCAAACATACCAATAGCATTTTGACCGGCTTCAGAATTATAAGTTCAGGACTTAAAGTTAATATAAACTATTTTGATTACGTATTGTTTCAAAATCTTCAAGTTTAATAACGCCTTCATTAAAACCAGAAAAAAAATAACTTCAGCCTAACATAAATAAAATGTAATATTGTCAAGTCAAACTTTGAGTTGTTCTGCTTTGCATGCATACAAGTCGAGCTGGCTAACTTGTCAAAGCGGCTCCTGTCTATTTTGCCCAACACACTCATAATTTAAAATCTTTTTAAATTGTTGAAACGGTTGATGAATCATATGATCATGATTACAAACTTTATTTTTTATCTTTATTTCAATGACCGTAATAATTTAAGATCTTTTTAATTTGTTGAAACAATTAATGAATCATATGGTTACTGTTGGAATTTGTAATTGATTTAAGACTTGAGGGATACAAAGTGCAAAAGACAATAAGGAAACAGTGTGTCTATACAGAAAAGGGGTCGGCAGTTTCGGGCCTCTCACAACAAACAGACACGACGATCCAAGGAGACATGGCGTATGATGAAGCAACGCGATGTTACAGCAATAACCACCATTATTAACTAGTATAAATAGAAGTAGATTTCATTCAGTTTCGTATCCAACTTTGTAATCAAATTCGTGTACAGTGATTGTATATAATTTGATTCAATATAATTGTGTGATTCAATTATACACTTTGTTCTTCAATTCAATAATCATACCTGGGCATCAGTGGTATCAGAGCAAAGGTTGAGGAATTGAAGAATCGTTGGAGAGGGCTGTTTGTTTGTGATAAACAACCAGAAACAATTTGAAGATTGAGTGATTCGATTTTCAGAGACGGTTGACTGTTTGCGGTGTGAAGCCACGAACAGGCGGTTTTTTTTAAGAAAGAAAACCAGAACAAAGATTATTAATGATTGTTTGATTGTGATAATTGTTTGATCAAATTACTGCACTATGGCTCAACCGAAGGTGTGAGAGGGGTTTTGGGTGTTTGTAGGCGATTCCCTACCGGTAATAGGGCTACGACCGCGTTACGCCTTATTTGTGTTGTGTGTTATCTCCGGACCTCAGGGGCCGGCGCAGTATTGGGTATGGATGGTGAATAGAAGATGCCTTTTGCTGTATGATATCTCCTCTTTATATAGAGGGTAGAAACTTGGAGAGGAGGGTAAGAGAATTAGGGTAAATCTCTTCCTCTTTTAAGAATATCTTCTATCTTTTTAGGGAGATTCGTGATGATCCCTTTTACGAGACGTGTCCGAAGTTCTCGGACTTAATCGTATTGTTTTATTTGGATAATCATGGAAAGGATCTATATCCGATCTTCTTGATATATTTCTTCGGAGCTGGGTATTTGTTACCTCGGGAGCTCCGGAGTGATTATGGCAAACGGAGGTTGAGCTCCGTTCTGGGTACATATAATAAGTGATTTTTACCTGTACGAAGATGCTTTTGTATCTACTTCGGGTACGGAGGTAAGGCTCCGTATAGGGTATATCATCAAGCCCCTCAGTCTAACTGGAGAAGCTGCCTGCAGAGTGTCCGGTTAGACTTCAAAAACGTGCTCCGATGCTCTGTGTCACAACTTGCCCGTCCAATCAGCCAGTCCATCATTTAACCGGCAATAACAACGTTTATATCAGATTAATTACGGCTTATCCCATCGAGTGGCAACTTGTTGGCGCAAAACCCAAGGTAACTTTTCACTGGTTGGTATCCGTGATTATTACCTATATAAATACCAACTTATTGCCAAAAAAGGGCTTTTGCCTCCTTCTACTTTATTTTGAAAAAATCCTTCTCCGCAGCTTCATCGTCGATCTTCATCAGGTACACTTTATCGCTCTCCTTCTTCTTTTATTCCATATTTTTTAGCAATCACGAAGAGGGGAATCAGAAGTATCTCCACTGTACTTAACCGTTCTGGCTATCATAACTTTGTATCGACTTATTTTTCGCAAAACCCTAATTTGATTCGTCTTCCGGAAAGAGGGCAATCTATCCTTGATCCTCTTGCTGGTTTTGTTGGTCTATATGTAAAGGCATTCACCCTTGGTAATCTTATAATTCCTCTTTCTCCCTTTTTCTTAGCAGTCGTAGATTATTACCAATGCCATATTTCTACTGTTCATCCGACTGGCATAGCAAAGATCATTGCTTTCCAGGTACTTTGTAGTGCTAACCGTATAGAGCCTTCCGTAGCGTTGTTTAACTCCTTTTATAAGCTAAAAGAGTCTGGTGATTGGGTTACCGTATCGAAGAATGGTGATTACGAACTGTTTATTGCTGGTGGTACAGAGGTTAGGGATTGGAAAGATTTGTTTGTTTTTGTTGGTCATTCATTGATACCTTCTGGGCATAAGGGGGTTGTTAACTACGGATAGGTTGTCGTATCGGTCTATAGGTGTCCCCAGCACCCGTGGTGTGAGGCAATCTGATGTTGATCTTCTTTCTTCCTATGCCACTAAGTTGTGTGTATATCCTGAGGCTGTTTTGTTTAAGTCTGGTGTTGCTTCGTTTTGGGAACATGGTACTAAGGATTTCGTCATTGAGTGTGATGGCCAGGGTAGGTTACTTTATCTCTTATCTTGTTTATTGTTTCTTTGTTGTTGTTGCAGTCTTTGTTTATTTTCTTCTTTAATTGTTTGGATATTACATCTGTTGCTTCAACATATCTTTTTCTGCAGAGATGTCTTTTAAGCAGTTGATTGATAGGCAACCTGCGTTGTCCAGCCTTATCTTCAAGCCCGTAGCTCTTGCTCCGCCTTCGACCCCATCCTCTGCTATCCAAGGGGGTTCTTCTGCAGAGGTGTTGACTCAGACACCCATTCCTTTAGCACAGGAGCGGGTTGCTGAGGATCAGGTTTTAGTGGACGTTTCTGATGGCGCTGGTGAGGATGTAGAGGATGTTGCCCAGGAGAATACTGTTGCCAGCCGGTTGAAGAAGAGGAAGAAGTCGTCTAAGGGTGTCAGTGGTTCCCGATCAAAGAAGTGGAAGACCAGGAGTATTGAAGTGCCTAAGCAGTCTACTTGTAAGTTCCTATTGGCTTTCCCTTGTTTGTTCCTTCATTGTTATTAATTATCTGTTTTCTTTGTAGCCTTCGACCCTCTTGGGGAGGCTCTTGATGCTGCTTCGTGTCATCGCTCTCTTCAGAGTATCGCTCCTTCTGGATGGGTGAACGGACTAATGAATATGGAGATCCCGGAGCTTTCTGCCTTCTTTAACCGCTCAATCTTCTGCAGTGCTGTTGTTGGTAGTGCACTGGATGCGAGATTGCGGGAGGTTTCTGAGGAATCTGGGCCAACGAAGGAACAATATGAGAAGCTGGTGTCAGAAAAGCATGCCCTTGAACTGAAGGTGACTGAGTTGGAGGTGGACTGTGGTGCTATTCAATCTGAGTTGGATACCGTGTGAGCAGCTGTGCAGAGGGTTATTGCTGAGAAGGAGAAAGAGGTGGAGGCTCTTACAGATTAGGTTCGAGAAAAAGATGTGCTGCTAAAGGGAGCGCAGGACACACTTGCAGCATAATCTGGGAAGTATGGAAGGCTGATTGTTGAAGTTATTCCCCATGTGTGCAAGTCATTCCTGCATGGTCCTAAAGTTGGTACGTTGATGTCGACGATCTGTAATGAAAACAGAGTCGATGCGGAAGTGGGATTGATGCGTGTTCTAGCTGATGAGGGTGTTGTTAATCTAGAGGGCCGTGTTATTCCTGAAGACACGACTGGTCGTCTTGATTCTGCTTTGGATGAGCTGGCCAACATTTACCCTGCATATCTCCGTAAGCTAGCATCCGACCCTGAAGCCTCTCCCTCTGATTTGTTACAGGTTGTTCCATGACTCCTCTTAGTATCTTGGATTTCTGAAACTTTGTTGATGAACTGTGGTACTTTGAACAATCTTCATGTATTGGTGGCCAACGTGCCTTTGGACAATTTCACTTTGAACTTTGGTTGACCTCCCTTTGTGTTGGGGGAGGTTTTGGTATATATTATTTTGATGCATGAAATTTCTTAACCTTACCCTTGACTTCTTCGTTATAACGAGTCCGTCTTTGAGTGGTTTTATGTTTGGCCGTTCCCTTTATTTTGGGGAGGCTCTTTTGTTGCTCCATGAATGTCTTAATGGGCGTCAACATGAACATTTACATGAAGTGTTTTTGTTTTTTATTTTTTACGCGCGTTTAGAATATATTGATCGATCTTAGGAATATTTTGAAAGCTTTATTTATTTAAAAATAATTGGCAGGAGGACATTACATAGTAAGGTTCCGAGCTGCTAGCTTTCTTTCTTGGGACTTATCCGGTAGCTAATCGGACTTATCCCATTGCCTTTTTAGGTAATTTACTGTCCGACGGAGGTCTTTCTGATCCTCCGTCTTTTCCCCGAAGCTCCTTGGTGCATTGTTTTTCCTGGCCCCTCTATTCCTTCTGCCTGTTCTTCTTTTGAACTTTGCTGTTTCTGGGGCCTTTGTTTTTCTTTCTGGCTGTATCAGAGCCCTCCTGCTTCTCTTGTCTGCTGAGCTCCGGTTTTGCTCATATTTTCCTTGTTCGTTGATCAGGTTAGATGATAATGTTGCTATCCCTGACTCACTTTGAAATTTTATTTGTGAGTGGATTGTGGACGCTATCATCCCGAACTTCCTCATTGCTTCTCTTCCAAGTATTGCATTGTTGTCAGAGTTTGCTGGTATGACCATGAAGGTTATTCTTTCTGTCTTCCATTTTGGATATTTTCCTATTGTTACTTCTGTCCTTAGCTCTCCAATTGGCCATATTATTTCTCCTGCGAATCCTGTTAGCGGTTTTTCCGCTTTTTTTTAGCTTTTCTCTGACACTTCTCGGCAACTTGGAGAAGTAATTTTCGTAGAGGATGTCATACTCGCTTCCCCCGTCTTTCTGAACATTCCTCATTTTGGCGCCTGCGATTGTAGCCTCAATGACGATTGGCCCGCTAGATGGTACTATCTGCCCCTGTGGTGGGAACTGGTAATTCTGTTTCTGTGGGTGCTCTTCGTGTACCTCGGAGCGTATCATGAGGATCTGTGTCGGCGCTGTTTTCTCTACTTTCTCTTCATTCTTTATCCTTGTTGCTTGGCGGATTCCTTTGACCAGATGGTCTAGCTTTCCTGATTCTACAGCTTCCTCTATGGCTCTCCTTAAGTTTCTGCAATTGTTAGTGTCATGTCCATGGTCTCTGTGGTATTCACAGTATTTATCCATATTCTTCTTTTTCGTTATAAGTTTGTTTGGGATCAGGAAAGTGGATGCGACTCGCTCCGTAGCCAAAATCTGCTTTGGGTTTTTTGTGAGACTGGACAGGATATCGATCCCACTGTCTCTGTCTCTCCCCGGCTACTGGTTGTCGTCTCGTGTATACGGGGGGAACCTTCCATTTCCCCCGTACTCCTTCCTCTTTCTTCCCGAGGAGTAGTCGACGTTCGTTGTTTCCCTTGCATCTAACCAGATATGGGCTTTATCCGTTAACCCATCGTATGTTTCAGGTAGATCGGTGCTCAGGTGCTAGATAAGGTCTATTGTGCGGATTTCGTGTATGAGCCCTGAAATTCTTTGACTCTCCGGTAGTCCTCGTACTTGTTGGGTTTCATTAATATATCTGACAATGAAGTCCCTTGTCTTTTCGCCTTCTTTTTGCTTAATATTGTGCACATAAATATGAGTTTTTCTGTGCTTTTTTTGCATACTGAACTGGGATCTGAATTTGTTTTTGAGCACCTCGAAGCTATCGATGCTATTTTTGGGTAGGTCGTCAATCCATTCCCGCGCGTCCTCCGTTAGTGAGTAGGAGAATGCGTGGCATGTGGTTGGCATGTCCCATCTTTGGATCGAAGCTGCCCCGACGAACTTCTTTAAGAAGTCGTCCGGATCGCTTTTTCCATCGTAGTACCCCAAATGTTGGGGGTATTTCATTTTTGCTGGTAACGGGTGGCTTTGTATAGCTATAGAAAATGGGTTGTCCGCATTTACTAGGTGAGATAGGTCCACTGGTTCTGGATCCTCCCATTCGTATGAATCATAATCTGGGTGTATTGTATCTCTCCGGGGGCGCACACCTCCTTGCTGATGTCTCCTTGGTGCGCTCTGGTTCTGCTGAGGTAGCAGGGTGTTCTCCAGACCTCCACCGAAGCCAGATAAGCGCCCTACTCGAGCTCTCCCGGGGTTGCTCCTTCAGTGTTAATTGTTGCATCCCTTTCTCCTATCCGTGCCTCGGTTGTTCTTATTGCGGGGGTCATGACGGCCTGGATGCGCCTCCTTTGCTGTGACCGTATCCTTTCGTTTGGCCTCCCAGAGGGGGTCTCCATCTCAATGTATTCATCTATCGAGTCCGAGTCATAGTCGTTTTCTAGACTTCTAGTAACGTTGTAGATCTGACCCGTTTCTCTTAGACGATGCATGATTGTATTTAGTACATCGTAATTAGCTTGCACGTATGCGTCGTTTATTTCGTGCTCTGTTGATGTCGATGCTCTGTTAGTATCTCCAGGGGCCCGTGATGTTCTTTGGTTGGGCGGAGTGGTGTTTGACATGTTCTGTCCCTGGCTCTGTAACACCCTTCGTTTAAAAATATGGGTTTCCAAAAATTTTCGCCTAATGGCGTTAAAAGAAAGAGGAAGAAACTTTAAAAGTCCAAACCAATTAAAATCTGTTTGGTTTACTTTATCCAATGGTGTTACTAATCGCATCATCAAAACAAGTTTAATAGAAACCCGTCGGCTGCCCAACACAAAACAACCGACTACATAGCATTCAAACTTCATTAAAGACAAACATAAACAAATGTCTATAAAAATTCAGCATCTATGGGTAGCTAAGGACTTCATCAAGCATTCTACCCATTCCTCACTCATCTTCATCAACAACCTCAGCTACGCTAAACCTGAGGGAGCAACACATTTCAAAACACAAGTGTTAGCTAACGAATTAGCTAAGTAAGATAACACTCAAGTTATAAAACATTTGTCCATTTCAAACATTATGGATTTAAATACTTCATTAAGGCACAACACACATCAAACACACAATACTTCATAATAGGATGAACCACCCTAAATGTGCCTATCCTGCTTTACTTCATTACACACATATAACCACATAACTGCTTTCTACATTAACTGCTTTACTACATTTTAACTGCTTTACTACATTTTAACTGCGTCAATGTGCAACATAAGTTACACCCGACTAGATGACAACCATTCAGTTGAACATCAAACGTCGTTAAGGAATGTCAAGCCAATCCCCGAGTAATCCGTATGTACAAGACAAATGAGGGCGGGTCAGACCCCTCGTATTACTCAACTGCATCTTAATGACCATGTTGCAAGGAGCCACCCAAGCAACCTACGTCAACGCACTTAGCCGGGCTAGGGCAAGTACGGGTTAAGCTTAACACTTTCCTGCATCAAAGTTTTACGAGCTCGGAACTGCATCATTTCGTTTAAGTGACTACATTACCTAAACATTTTCTACGTTAACTGCTTTTACGTTTTGGGCCCTTAAACGTGCGCGTGACATGGCAACTTAGCAAGTCTAGTGAACTAGATGAGCAAGCCATACAAACATGCACAACATCAATCAATAACAACATATACTGCATCTCATAACATCACAAGTTACTGCATATCATAACACTACACTATACTTCATGCATAGCACTACATCCTATGTCATATCATAACATGCACTACCATACATATCATGAGGGACTGCATTTCAGGTCTCAAAGGTCAACTACATAACCCATATTACCTCCCGTGTAACCCCATATACCCATAAACAACATAAGTTACCAATTGAGAAGTTATAATTATGAAACCATCGCTTGTTGAACCCTCAGCGTGTCAAAAGTAGTGTATCTTACCTCAAAGAAGCACACGACAATAGGCAACTACGTTACCGAGCAAAACAAATAGTCTCGTCTACCTATATATAGCAAACGACCATTAAACACGCTAATACTCACGTTATTAAGGTCATATCTCAGACCTCAACACCTACAAACAAGATCCACGACAACGACTACGCATTGGAGGTTCAAAAGTTAAACTCATTTTAGATCTGACACTGTTGCGCCGCAACATACCACGTTACGCCGCAACTTATCTTTCTGCATCTCAGTTGTGGCGCAACCTACATGTTGTGCCGCAACACCAGTCCTCAGTTGCGCTGCAACCTACATGTTGCGCCGCAACTTAACTCTCTGGAAACCAGTTGCGCCGCAGCTAGCTAGTTGCGCCGCAACCAGCCCCGATTCTGCACAACTTCGATCGATTACACCCCAAACCAGATCCAAACGACTCCAAATCAAATACATGACTTTCATACATCAAAATCCTTCATTTTCAAACCATTATAATGCAAATAACTCCTTTATTAAACCACACATGATTTGCATTATTAAAACAAACGTTATTTCGACATCAATTGACCCTCCAATGGTCTAGATCTGATTTCTAATGACTCATGTGATCAAAAAGACAAAAAATCAAAATCAATATACCTCTACCCAGCATTGCGGGTCTGTCTAGACCTTGACCCAGCATTGCGGATCTGTCTAGACCTTGACCCGGTGATGCGGATCTATCTAGACCTTGACCCAGCGTTTCGGGATCTGTGTAGACCTTGACCCAGCATTTGGGTCTGTCTAGACCTTGACCCGGTGATGCGGATCTATCTATACCTTGACCCAGCGTTTCGGGTCTGTGTAGACCTTGACCCAGCATTGCGGATCTGTCTAGACCTTGACCCAGTAATGCGGATCTATCTAGACCTTGACCCGGTGATGCGGATCTATCTAGACCTTGACCCGGTGATGCGGATCTATCTATACCTTGACCCAGCGTTTCGGGTCTGTGTAGACCTTGACCCAGTGATGCGGATCTATCTAGACCTTGACCCGGTGATGCGGATCTATCTAGACCTTGACCCGGTGATGCGGATCTATCTAGACCTTGACCCGGTGATGCGGATCTATCTAGACCTTGACCCGGTGATGCGGATCTATCTATACCTTGACCCAGCGTTTCGGGTCTGTGTAGACCTTGACCCAGTGATGCGGATCTATCTAGACCTTGACCCAGCTTGCGGATCTGTCTAGACCTTGACCCGGTGATGCGGATCTATCTAGACCTTGACCCGTTGATGCGGATCTATCTAGACCTTGACCCGGTGATGCGGATCTATCTAGACCTTGACCCAGCGTTGCGGATCTGTCTAGACCTTGACCCGGTGATGCGGATCTATCTAGACCTTGACCCGGTGATGCGGATCTATCTAGACCTTGACCCGGTGATGCGGATCTATCTATACCTTGACCCGGTGATGCGGATCTATCCAGACCTTGACCAAGCGTTGTGGATCTGTCTAGACCTTGACCCAGCGTTGCGGGTCTGTCTAGACCTTGACCGGTGATGCGGATCTATCTAGACCTTGGGTCGTTGCGGGCTTGTCCGGGCCCTGACCCTGGGGTGTGGGACTGTCCAGACCTTGACCCTGTGGCGCGGGTCTATCCTGGCTTTGGCTCTGTGACGTGGTTGCGGATCTGTCTAGACCTTGACCCGGTGATGCGGATCTATCTAGACCTTGACCCGGTGATGCGGATCTATCTAGACCTTGACCCGGTGATGCGGATCTATCTATACCTTGACCCAGCGTTTCGGGTCTGTGTAGACCTTGACCCAGCATTGCGGGTCTGTCTAGACCTTGACCCAGCATTGCGGGTCTGTCTAGACCTTGACTCGGTGATGCAGATCCGTCTAGACCTTCTTAGGTATTTGATCTTCCACCTGCAGCCGTACCGTAATCGCCTGTAATAACAGGTGAGCTGGAGCTTGACACTGGTGTGACAAAGGAAAATTGTTCCCGAAAATTCAGTCCTCAGGGAGGTATTCGATATCCTCCCGAATTGGGTGTTCTTGGTGAGTAATTGATGTCTCTGTCGGCCATGGTAACTAATTATTCTGATCGTGGGTGGGTTCGAAAAGGTTGTATTATTTGTTTTTTGTTTTTGTTTTTGAGGGATTGGTCCCACAGATGGCGCCAATTTGTTTGATCAAATAACCGCACTATGGCTCAACCGAAGGTGTGAGAGGGGTTTTGGGTGTTTGTAGGCGATTCCCTACCGGTAATAGGGCTATGGCCGCTTTAAGCCTTATTTGTGTTGTGTGTTATCCCCGGACCTCAGGGGCCGGCGCAGTATTGGGTATGGATGGTGAATAGAAGATGCCTTTTGCCGTACGATATCTCCTCTTTATATAGAGGGTAGAAACTTGGAGAGGAGGGTAAGAGAATTAGGGTAAATCTCTTCCTCTTTTAAGAATATATTCTATCTTTTTAGGGAGATTCGTGATGATCCCTTTTACGAGCCGTGTCCAAAGTTCTCGGACTTAATCGTATTGTTTTATTTGGATAATCATGGAAAGGATCTATATACGATCTTCTTGATATATTTCTTCGGAGCTGGGTATTTGTTACCTCGGGAGCTACGGAGTGATTATGGCAAACGGAGGTTGAGCTCCGTTTTGGGTACATATAATAAGTGATTTTTACCTGTACGAAGATGCTTTTGTATCTGCTTCGGGTACAGAGGTAAGGCTCCGTATAGGGTATATCATCAATAATCAAGCAAACAAAGTGGAAGATTGATTCTTGTTGGTGTACGACCAGAAGAAAGGAGAACCGAAAATTTGGGGGTTTTTTCTTTGTGTGACACGAACAGAATTACAGAAGACATACAAATCTTTGTGATTGGTAAAGAAAGGAAACAAAAGTCAAAGTTTTAGTCTGATTGATTTGGTGTTCACGTGGGATAGAAAGGAAATACAGGTTTTATCTATTAAATTTTTGTAACACCCCACCGTTGGCGAAAACATGAGGTGTCATGAAAAGTACAGCACGACATGGAATTACATAGATACTACTAAATGAAATAGAATATAATGATATATTCTCAAAACATAAGTCTTAATAAAGAGTTCAATACATAACATATATTACATATATATATATATATATATATATATATATATATATATATATATATATATATATATATATATATATATATATATATATATATATATATATATATATATATATATATATATATATATATATATATATATATATATATATATATATATATATATATATATATATATATATATATATATATATATATATATATATATATATATATATATATATATATATATATATATATATATATATATATATATATATATATATATATATATATATATATATATATATATATATATATATATATATATATATATATATATATATATATATATATATATATATATATATATATATATATATATATATATATATATATATATATATATATATATATATATATATATATATATATATATATATATATATATATATATATATATATATATATATATATATATATATATATATATATATATATATATATATATATATATATATATATATATATATATATATATATATATATATATATATATATATATATATATATATATATATATATATATATATATATATATATATATATATATATATATATATATATATATATATATATATATATATATATATATATATATATATATATATATATATATATATATATATATATATATATATATATATATATATATATATATATATATATATATATATATATATATATATATATATATATATATATATATATATATATATATATATATATATATATATATATATATATATATATATATATATATATATATATATATATATATATATATATATAATGCCATTATGTCTTGTATAATATCATGTTATATATATATATATATATTTAACATCGTTGTACTTGAAACATTTGAAAAGTCGTTGACTATTAAACTTAATTTTTCTTTGACTTTAAATTCCATTGACTTTAAATTTTATTGACTTTAAATTCCATTGACTTTTATTGACCTTAAATTTCATTGACCTTAAAGCTTTAACCTTAAACTCCTTGAACTTAATCTTATTGAGGTTAAAGCTTTGAGATTAAAAATCATTGAGGTTAATAGGCTTTGAAGTTAAACTTTCATTTAACTTAAAAGTTCTGACAAAATTCGTTGAGGTTACTTCATTGATGTTAAAACTCTTTGAACTGAAAGTTACTTCATTGATGTTAAAATTCTTTGAATTTAAAAATCAATTGGCCGTACAGATTTAAAACCAAGCTAATGGCTCATTGAACTTAAAATCCTTTGACCTTAATGCCTTTGAACTTACAAACTCAGTGAAGTAAAACACATCAGGTCGTGATTTTTCACAATCTTTTGACCGATTCAATACACTTAAAAATCTCTTGACCTTAAATCCTTTGAGCTTAAAGCTCATTGAGGTTAAATTAGATTGGTAGAAAGCGACCAGATGCAAAAGATTAAAGTTAATATTTCATTGAACTTAAAAATCCTTTGAGGTTAAATCCTTTGAACTTAAAAGCTTCTTTGAGGTTAACAAGATCTGATCGCAATGACCAGGAACAAAAAGATTGAAACCCTAACTCTAGAAATCCAAGTCAGAAGAATAAGAAAATAAGAAAAAGATGAAGGAGATACGGTTTGACCACTTTGACCTAACCCTACGCCATGAACATGACCAGATCCGATCAGTAAGAAGAGAAAGAACATGATTGTGTGACTCATAAACGCGATTTCTTCTCAGATCTATCCTAGATTCAGACCGTTTTATCTTTACTTTGATATATATTTTCGGTTTGGTGATTTGTGTGTATATATAGGTTTATAAATCTGATTCACAAGTGATATATATATACATAAAATCTCTGCAAGAAACGATTAAGAGTTGAAATCCTTTTAATCCTTACCAATTTTCGGAGATGAGATGATGATTTTGATGATGGATTTTCGGTTCTTGAGAGGGAGAAGAGAAAACACAGCCGCAAGAGAAAGAGAGGATGGAGAGAGGAAGAGTGAACGTGAGGGAGAGAAAAGGGAGGCTAGGGTTTTATTTGTTTCTCACGCTTTGAGTTTAATTTTTGTTGAGCTTAATACTTGAACTTAATTTGATTAAAGTTAAATAAAACTTCCTATACGTGATTAAAAACAACAAATCCATAATTTGACCTTAATTATCTTTGAGTTTAATTCCCTTGAATTTAATAAGATCAGTAAGAAAGAAAGAACTCTTGAACTTACATAAAATTCATTTGACTAGACAATTCAAGAAAATTCAAGACTCGTTAAATTATTTTGTCGCCACAATTGTTTGTGACTTTTTAATAGCTTTCAATCGACTATAAATATGACCATATTTGATAATTAAGTCTTTAACTGTTAGGTCGGAAATCGACCAAGTATAATTTGTTCAGAAATAGCTTGAAGTTTAGTGAAGACGTTTGTACAGAATTCTGAGATGTCTCAGAATTCATTCACTGAAGCTTCACTTCAGTTCAGATCAAAACAAATCTGAAGCATTCATTCTGAAGTCAAAGACTGAAGTATGAAGAAGAGAATCATCTCAGAAGCGAGCAAAGAGTGATTCTACCAGATCGAAGACTGAAGCATCTCAGTGTAAAGTATTTACAACACTTTACACTGATTACGAGGAAGACTTTTTACTTTACATATCTTTACCCAGTTAATAGATTTATCTATTAACAAAAGGTACAAGGTAAAAGTAAAGGCTTGGAACATAGTACTATAAGTCACATCAACTGACTTATATACTCTTCCTAGTACAAAGCATTTAAGGAATTAGGTTTGATTCCTTAAATGCTCACAACCACTTTTATACGATCTTGTCCATGTCATCATGGACTTGGTCTATAAATACAAAGTTTTCTCACAACTTGCAAAAAGCTTGAAACTTTAGCATTGCAACTTGTGAGATATACTCTAAGTAAACTTACGAGTATTTCCAAGTTAATTAGATCACTTGTATTTCGGGATTGTTTAGATATTTACACTTGGGTGTTTATCTTTGTTTCGCAACAATCCTTGTATTTGTTTATATATCAATAAATCAAATACATTAGAATGAAAACAACGTGTCTCAATGCTACATACTTGATTATATTTATATATATCTTTATATAGTTTCTGCCAACTTGTTCTTGCATTTTATATCTAGTCAATTGTTTCTTGTTATCCATATCTGGATCATAAACTGAACTTGTCCATCAAGATCAGTTGTACTTGCCAGTCGGGTTTAATTAACCATCTATATTTGGGACTCATAATTGGTATCAGAGCAGCAAGGTTGAATTTTATCAATTCTTTAACCTTTGATCTGCATAGATGGCTGACTTTGAACAAGAACGACCTGACCCTAATAATGCTACTCCACCCCCTATCATCAACAACATATACCATCACATAATGTACACGTACACTTTCCAAATAATCCTGTTCCCAAGTTTGATGGGAACAGTGAAAACTTTCAAACATGGAAAGCATGCATGCTGAAGTATATTGCTGGTGTTGAGAGACATTTGCCCGATATCTTAAAAGAAGGACCCTTTGCCCCCATGAATGCTTCTACTGTTGTCAGAAATGCCGATGGGACTCCTAGGCAGTCACCTAAGGAGAAGGATCATTGGTCTGAAGAAGATCATAGACTTGTAGACCTTACCACTAAGTTACAAAATATGATTTTATATGTAATTCCTGAAACCCTAATGCCCACTCTTGTTTTACTTGAAAATTCCAAATTAATGTGGGAGGAACTAATGACACAGTTTGAAGGCACAAATGAGACAATTGTCACAAAAAAAGTTGCTTTAAACAAAAGATATGAGTCTTTCTTTGCTATCCCTGGGGAGTCTTTAACTCAAACTTACATCAGATTTACAAATCTGGTAAACCAACTGAAAGCCCTGGGTGTAACCAAAGATAAAGAAATTTTGTTGGAAAAATTTTGTGACATTTTACCTTCTAAATGGTAAAATTTAATCTTGGTCTTGAGACAAGGCAAAACTTTGCACAGTCATACTCTTGCTTCCCTTTATGGAGCCTTCAGATATACTGAAGAGAACAAAGCTGAGAGAGCTTTGGCTGAGCAAGATGCCAAGAATCATGTTTCTACCAGTTCTGGTACGGTTCAGTATTCTGAACCACATAGTACTACTCTACTATCTTCTGAGAGTGATATTTTTAACTCGATGAAGAAGATGGTTTCTGAAATGTTAAAAACTGGTGTCTCTGCTAATGTCACTCATGATTGTGATGAGAATGACAATGATGATCTGGTTGCCATGCTGGCTAAAACGTTCAATCGTTTTAAGGCCAAATCAAATCGATCTGGCAAACCTTTTGCTTCCAGCGCTTCTATTGACAAGTCTAATCTTGAATGCTTTAAATGTGGCAAGAAAGGACATTTCATGAAGGAATGCAGATCTAGTCAACCATCATCATCACAATCTGCTCCTAACCATTCTATTTTTTAGAAGTCTGATGACAGCTATAAGGCCAAATACAAGAAGTTAAAAGCACATATGGCTCTTATGGCACAAGACAACTCAAGCAACAGTTGTATGATTGCCAAAACTGAAAAATGGGAAGACTCTGATGAATCATCTGACGATGAAGAAGAAGTTAGGGACATGTGTTTCATGGCACAAGAAGATCAAGGTCATTTGGTCAAAACCGATGTTGAATCTGGTCGCTGGGTGGATATTGTGATGAAAAAGGTCAGTAATTTTGGCTTTGAAGAAAATGAGGAACACAAACTGGACCTTTTGGTTCTTTTAGAGGCTGACATCTCATTTGTTGAGACAGTGCGTTCAGAAAGCCTAAAAATGTTTGAAAACAATGCTTCTGAACTGAACGCCAGTCATGCCAGATTGAAAGAACTGAAAGATGTTCATTTGGCCCTAAAAAGTTATCAGTCTATGGTTGCCACTTTAGAGTTGGAAAAAGAAGAGTTAAAAACTATCCTTGAAAAAGAACAGAAAATAATTAAATCTTGGATGAGTGCACTAAAACCAGATGCTGCAATTAAAAATACTTTTGCAAATCAAAAAACAGCATATGAATCTGGTGATCTTCACATGGCATCTATAATCACTGATTTAGATGCACTTCCAAAGGAAATGAAACCTGAAATTATTTTTCCTAAAGTTGGCAAACAAAAAACTGTAACTGATAAGGCCAAGGAACAATCTGAGGGTAAATCTAAAACAGGTCCGATAACTGGTTCAGAAAGGAAGGCTAAAACCAAAAAGCCATCCCCTCAGACTTCATCTAAGGTCTCTAAAGGCCAAAAGAAGAAGAAAAATATCTCCCCCACTGAGCCTTCTACCTCAGATTCAGGTAAGGCTCAGGTGTCTAATGAAGAATCTATTTTGTTAAGGTTAGAAAGTCAATTTCAACTATTGGCTAGACAAGTGCAGAGCTGTAATGCACGTTTAAAAAATGTTGAAACCACTCCTCTTCAACCTAAACAAAATGCAAAACCTTTTTCTAAGCAAACCAAGCAGAAATCTGAAAAGAAAAAGGTTGAAAACTCCATCAAACCAACTATTTTTTTGTCATCTGAAATAATGACTGAAATCCCCTTTGATCCTTCTGTTCCTCATAAACCAAAGAAATCTGAGACTGCTAAGGGAGAGTCTAGTGAACCCATCCATAGATGGGTTCCCAAAAAGAACTAATCTTTGTTTATGTGCAGGGAGACCAAAAGAAGAACATATGGTTTCTGGACAGTGCTGCTGGCCGAACCATGACTGGTTATCAGACCCTGCTAGAGGAATATAGGGTGCAAGAGGGGCCCTCAATAGTTTTTGGAAATGATGGTAATGGAAAAACCGAGGGATATGGTGTGGTGAATAATGGTCAAGTCAAATTCACACGTGTTGCATATGTGAACAGTTTGAAATATAACCTGATCAGTGTCAGTCAACTGTGTGATGATGGCTTCAAGGTTTTATTTGATATTTCACAAGGCACCATATTCAACAGAGATGGAAAGGTGGTACTAATTGCACCAAGAAAGGGAAACATTTATGTCATTGATATGAATCCTTCTATCTCTGAACAATGTTTCTACACAAAGGCTGATGAAGACACAAACTGGTTGGGGCACAAGAGATTATCCCATCTGAACTTCAAAAACATTAATAAGTTGTCAAGAAAACAACTTGTTGATGGGATACCCTCTATGTCTTTCAATAAAGACAAGCCATGTCCAGGCTGTGAAATGGGTAAGCAGAAAAGAGCTTCATTCAAGACAAAGCAAAGCTTTAGTATAACTGAACCTCTTCACATGCTTCACATGGACCTTTTTGGACCAGTGAATGTTCAGACCAGAGCAGGAAAGAAGTACACCCTTGTTATCGTTGATGAATATTCAAGATACTGCTGGGTAATTTTCCTCAGGTCCAAAAGTGAAGCTGCTGTTGAAATCATTGCTCTCATCAAACAAATGGAGCTCAAGCACAAGCGAAAAGTTTATCAGCTCAGAAGTGACAATGGCACTGAATTCAGAAATGCCACTCTGGAGTCCTTCTGCACTGAAACTGGCATATCTCAGAACTTCTCCTCAGCCCACACACCAGAGCAGAATGGTGTTGTAGAAAGAAAGAATTGTACGCTGATTGAAGCTGCTAGAAGTATGTTGAATGAATCTGGTCTTCCCAAGAATTTCTGGGCTGAAGCTGTTGCAACTGCCTCCTACACTCAGAACAGATCTGTTTATGTCAAAAGACACAAGAAGACCTCCTATGAAGTACTCAGAAATAGAAAGCCTAATATTGGATACTTCCATGTATTTGGGTGTCCAGTATACATTCTGAATAATTCTAATCAGCTTGGAAAATTCGATGCAAAAGCTGATGAAGACACAAACTGGTTGGGGCACAAGAGATTATCCCATCTGAACTTCAAAAACATTAATAAGTTGTCAAGAAAACAACTTGTTGATGGGATACCCTCTATGTCTTTCAATAAAGACAAGCCATGTCCAGGCTGTGAAATGGGTAAGCAGAAAAGAGCTTCATTCAAGACAAAGCAAAGCTTTAGTATAACTGAACCTCTTCACATGCTTCACATGGACCTTTTTGGACCAGTGAATGTTCAGACCAGAGCAGGAAAGAAGTACACCCTTGTTATCGTTGATGAATATTCAAGATACTGCTGGGTAATTTTCCTCAGGTCCAAAAGTGAAGCTGCTGTTGAAATCATTGCTCTCATCAAACAAATGGAGCTCAAGCACAAGCGAAAAGTTTATCAGCTCAGAAGTGACAATGGCACTGAATTCAGAAATGCCACTCTGGAGTCCTTCTGCACTGAAACTGGCATATCTCAGAACTTCTCCTCAGCCCACACACCAGAGCAGAATGGTGTTGTAGAAAGAAAGAATTGTACGCTGATTGAAGCTGCTAGAAGTATGTTGAATGAATCTGGTCTTCCCAAGAATTTCTGGGCTGAAGCTGTTGCAACTGCCTCCTACACTCAGAACAGATCTGTTTATGTCAAAAGACACAAGAAGACCTCCTATGAAGTACTCAGAAATAGAAAGCCTAATATTGGATACTTCCATGTATTTGGGTGTCCAGTATACATTCTGAATAATTCTAATCAGCTTGGAAAATTTGATGCAAAAGCTGATGAAGGGTACTTCCTAGGATATTCATCAAATCGCAAGGCCTTTAGAGTCTTTAACAAGAGACTTGAAAAGGTTGATGAGTCAATTCATGTTACCTTTGATGAATCCAATTCTGCAATCTTTAAAAATTCCATTCCTGTACCACCCTCAGAAAGTCCAATAAGTTTTGGTGATTCTAATCCTATTGCTGAAACTGATCAGTCACCTGAACCTGCTTCTGAACATCTCCGTTCAGAACCAGAAATAAACAAGCCAAGCAACATTCCATTTTATCCTCCAGTCAGTTTCAAACTACCTTCTGAACTAACTATTGGATCAGATGTATATGCTGCTTCTCCTATGATATCAGGCTCCACTGAGCAACCTCAATCTGAAGAATTTCATGATGCAAGTCATGATCTGCAGGAAGAAGAAGAAGCTGAAGATGTATTTTCTGAAGCTCCTCCTGAAGTTACTCAGAGAAGCTCTTGCACTGATATCATTATTCATCCTGGTCAATACTCTAAATGGACGAAAGCACATCCAATCGAGCAAATTATTGGAGAGTCCAGTAGAGGGGTTCAGACCAGAAGAGCCATAAGCGATCAATGCTTATACGTCAGCTTCTTATCTCTAATTGAACCCAAGAAGATTGACGAGGCTATGCAAGACCCAAGCTGGGTTGAAGCCATGCAAGATGAGCTCAACCAGTTTAAAAGAAACGATGTATGGGAACTCATTCCTTGTCCCAGTAACCTGAAGAAGGAACCAATTGGGACAAGATGGGTCTTCAGAAACAAGATGGATGAAGATGATCACATCATAAGAAACAAAGCAAGACTTGTTGCAAAAGGATATGCACAAGAAGAGGGAATAGATTTTGATGAAACTTTTGCACCAGTTGCTAGACTTGAAGCTATCAGAATATTCTTAGCTTTTGCAGCTCATCATCAGTTTAAAGTCTATCAAATGGATTTCAAAAGTGCATTCCTGAATGGAGATCTAGAAGAAGTCATTTATGTGTATCAACCACCAGGATTCATCAATGAATAAAAACCACATTGGGTGTACAGACTGAACAAAGCCTTATATGGTCTGAGACAAGCACCCAGAGCCTGATTCTGATCATGCAGGTTGCAAGATAGACAGGAAAAGCACCACTGGTGTATGTCATTTCCTTGGTGGCAAATTAGTAAGCTGGACCAGTAAGAAGCAGACTGCAGTGTCACTATCCACTGCAGAAGCTGAGTATATTTCTGCAGCAAGTTGTTGGGCTCAGATTCTATGGATGAAAAACCAGCTGACTGATTATGGTGTTACTTACACAAAGACTCCAATCTTTTGTGATAACACTAGTGCCATTGCCATATCTCACAATCCTGTGATGCACTCGAAAACCAAGCACATCGACCTCAGGTATCATTTCATTCGTGATCATATTCTGAAAGGAGATATTGAATTGCACTTTATTCCCACTGATAAGCAACTCGTTGACGTTTTTACAAAACCTTTAGATGTCAAAACCTTTAAACATCTAGTCAGTGAGTTGGGTATGTTAAATCCTTAGACTGGTAATCTTGTTATGAACGCCTCAGTGACACTGATCTGGTTCACCAGTCTGAGCGATCCATGTGATTTTTGCTCGCCTAGCTATCGAACGCCTTTGTGATACTATCTAGGCACTTATTAATTCATGGATCATCACTTCAGGGGGAATGTTAAATATTTTTCAAATTGTAAAATAAACCTTCATTCTTGAGGGGGAACCTTTGCTCAGAAAAACGTATTTAACTGAAGCACTTCAGAAAATCAAAATATTTCAGTTGAATTTTATTAACTAAGATGGCTCAGATCTCGTTGGAACTGACCATGCTCCGAATTTGTTTAGTCATCACTGAAATACAACAATCTTTTCAAGATATTTTTTTTGATACTTGGTCAATTGTGTGTACACGTGACCTACTGCATACTATGTTTTAACTTACGTTGGTCATGCTTATGTATCACACAAGTTGCGCCGTAAAAGAGAAAGAAATGAGTACTTTTTCTGAAAAAGTGTTGCAAGGTGGGGTCACACAAACGTCTCTGCATTTAATGCGGATTTGACCCCAGAAATTATTTTAGGATCTCAAACCCAATCAAAATCATTTTCAAATATAAAATATTTTATGTGTCTCGGGTTTTGAAATTCAAAAATTATTTTAAATTGTTTTTAGTTGGAAAATCACTTTGTATTCCATCTTAAATACAAATTCCTTTTCATTTTTTCATTTACTTCGTTTTTCATTTACTTTCTAATCATCAATCTCTCTCATATTTACTCTCAAATTCCTTAACTCCTCATATTCCTTTCACTTTCATCTTTCGATTCTTAAAATGTCTAAATCATCATCTTCTTCGCAACACAAATCGCTCATACATTTTGAATATACTCCATCTAATGATGTGAAAACATCTGCCACTTGGCCAAAGAATTTCACTCCGTCTCAAATCCGATTTAATATGAGCAATTTCTTGGCTCAATTAAATGTGAAATCCAAAACGCTAATGGGAAGAATTAACAATTTTTGGGAGCAATCCCCTTTCCATTATGCTCTGACCGCTAATCCTCAGGCATTGTATCATCGATACTTGCTTGAATTCTGGTACACAGCCGTGGTGAACAAAGATGAACAATCCATCTCATTCACTCTCAATGAGGGCACCAAGAAGTGTGTCATCACTCTTGAGGGGTTCAGAAATTCCCTTCATCTGAACTACCTCGAACCTTCCCAAATGTATGCTAAAAGACTCAAAGGAGTCAATTTCAGGGAGGTTCTAGTCGCCACCGGTCATGGCGATATGGAGGATGCTGATGGTAATTTGAAGACCTCTGGACACATTTTTATGTCTGGATTTGGCAATTGCTGGAGGTTCTTCTGGACCCAGATTGTGGAAAGTCTTGGTGGCAACCATGGAGGGTTGGACCAACTTTCACTACCCCAAGTTGAGATGGGGTATTATATTTGGAATGGGATACAAGCAGACTTTGCTGAGATTCTCTTCTCTCAGCTGATTACAAAGTTAAAAGGAAAGAGAAGTCTGCATATTGCCTTTCCAAGATTTCTGAGCTTGTGTTTCATGGATATTCTTGGTGATGCTTACAATCAAGCTGGACCTGAAGCTTCAGTACCAGAATACAGCAGAGATTTCTCAAAGGCATCCACTGCTGAAAATGAGCCTGAACTCTCCTCTGCTATGCTTCAGGTATTCAATAAAACTGTTTCAGCCACACTAGCTGGTTCAGAAAGGTCGCTAAGTGGGCTACAAAAGAATGTAGGACCCGTTAGACGACCTAGAGATAAGTTGTTGAGCATTGTCAAAGCTCCAGCACCTGTATCTATTGTCCCTGGCGATGATACTACGGTTGAGCCAATCGTTGAAACTGGTGACGATGCAACTGCTTCTGCAGCTATTGAACCAGAATCTGGTGAGGGTACTAGTGACCCAAACCAGGGCATATCTGACCAGATTGTAAAAGTGAATGCTTTCTGGGATGACGATGAGCTACCTCAGGAGAATCTTGATTCTCTTGCTGACTTTGAGTTTGACGAGGAATTATTGGAGGTGAATCAATCCGATTCTGAGCCAGCCACCATCCTCGCAAACGCCCCTCCTCCTCCCCCAGAAATCCAAATTCAAGAAAATGATCCTTATGTTCCACCACCTCCATCTCATCAAAATCCAATTTTTCCACCAGGTACTACTCCTGCCTATGTCACCGATCCAACTTTCACTCCATCACTTCAATTTCTTCACCCCCAAATTCACAACATCCCACCGCCTATCAATTATGATGCCCCAATAGAGAAGGACTTGGATTCTGAGACAGAATCTGAGAGTCCAACTGACTTACAAATGAATAATGTACTTAAAGGGCTTGGTAATCTACCATTTGTTGCTCCTGCTTCTGCACAACCCCCACCTCCTTTAAATGTAGAAGCACAGTTAGAGAAAACTCAAACCGAAGTCCAAAGCCTTATTCTTAGGGTGGAGGATTTAACAAAATCTCTAACTGCCAATACTAGTTATGTGGCTGATATGAAAGGTGCTCAGATGTTTCTTGGAACTGAGTTAACCTAAGTTGCTGGAAATGAAGGACTAGTAGTTGGGAAGCTAAATGAGCTGGTGATGACTTGCAACAAGGTGAGCTCTGAAATCAGAGAAGCCTTCAGGTTGACAAAGAGAGATGTGCAAGCTTCGGTGGTTGCGAACTTGACATCTTGTGTTCAGTTGTTGAAACAAGACTTTATGGCTGTTGGAAGAGAAGTGAATGAGTTGGTTCAGAAGCCCAGTATTAATGAGAAAGAACTTGGGGCTTCTATAAGTGTTGGTGTTTTAGATAATCTGAAGTCTGAGCTATCTCAGAATCTAGCTGCTCAGATTTCAGAATCTGTTTCTAAGAAGGTTGGTGAAGAGGTTAGAATGATGATTGCTGAACTGACCAAAGACACAAATGACAAAGTGGACAAGGCTGTAAATGAAGTAAAAGATTCAGTGTCCAATCTTGAAGGTTCAGTTCAGAATCAGTCCAAACAGTTAGATGAAATTCTAACTCTTCTGAAGAAAGAAACTGTTGTTGCTCCTCCTCCCCCTTCTTCTTTCACTGAAGAAGATAGAAAGATGTTGAAGAAACTAAAAGATCAAGAAGCACTGAACCTTAATTCTTCATTCAGATTAAAGGCTCAGTTTGCTACAATGGCAAAGGGTATATGTGATTGCCTAGAACAACAAAGTTGGGAACCACTAAAGGCAATTAAATCTATAATTGACCTTTATGCTAAAATGCCTTCAGAGATTCCCAAAGGGGGAAGTGTGTCTATTGGTTTGCTGGCTAGTACTCAAGAAATGATTGAAGCAACCAAGAAGCAAACTGAGGTACCTTCTGGTAGTGCCTCAGTTCAGGGGGAACAAGTTCAGAAGAAAGATAAGGGCAAAGGCAAGGCTCAAGTAGAAGAACCAAAGAAAAGTTCTAAGGGTTCTGGAATCATTGTTGGTGAAAATGTGGATGAGCATGGTTATCCCTTGCACGATCTTGAGGCTGATAGTAAGAAGTTGGAAGCATTGCAAAAGCAGGTTTCCAACCAATTTATTATGTGGAGGGAAAACAAAGAAAGAGAAAGGGAACAACATCTGAAGATGGGGACCCTCGATCATATAGATGCTGCAGCTCTTGGTTTATCATTGGAAAGATACTTGAAAATCAAAAATGATCCAAGAGTGCAAAAGGCTATGGTGGATATGCTTGAATATGAGTGTGGGATGAACTACTCTCCACTGGAACAAAAGTTAGAAAGTCTGACCTTTAAGTTGTCCATTGAAGACTTAAAGAAAAATAGAGAAAAAGAAATGGCGATCAAAAGGAAGGAAATTCTGGCCGAAGTTCAGAAAGTTGAGAAAGAGTTGCTCAGACCAACGATTAAACCCAAAGTGACTGGACCAAGATCATCAAGAAAGAATGTTCGTGATGCTGATCTTTCTACCTTCAAACCAATATCTGATGATGCTATTGAAATTGAAAGAAAACATGAAAGGGATCAATATGAGCATTATATGAAGCATCGATCTCATTCAGCCAAGATAGTTGATATGGAAGTAATAAAAGATGATGGATTGAAGCTTTTTGACTTGGTTGTTAAAAGAGAAGGAAGGGCAGCTGAAGAATACCATCAGCTTTCAGTGCACGAGTTTGGGATTTCTGAGCACAGGGAGATGATCCAGATTCTGAAGGGGAAGCCGAAATCTACCTTGATTGGTGCATGGTTAGCCAGAATACAACAAAAGATGCATGCCAAGGTAGAGATTGAAGGCAGGTTGTTTGGAAAGAAGGATCATTCTCCACTGAAGAGAAAACCTACTGAGGCACCTTCTGGTTCAAGGCCTGCCAAGAAGTAGTTTCTTTTCAGATTATCATGTACTTGTAATATATTTACATTTGTAACAAACATTTCAGTTTGTATATATATGTTGCAATTTGTAACCAATAAGTAGATGGTAAGTTTAAGTTAGAAAACCACAAGTAAAATTCTGAGACATCAATGTTCTATAAGATGTACTTAGAAAATTTTTACAACTTAAACAAAAACTTGCATTTCAGACTTACAAACATGTATAGATAGAAGTCTGAGATGCATGCACAGTTTCAGAACAAATAGGGGGAATTTGTTAGGTCGAAAATCGACCAAGTATAATTTGTTCAGAAATAGCTTGAAGTTTAGTGAAGACGTTTGTACAGAATTCTGAGATGTCTCAGAATTCCTTCACTGAAGCTTCACTTCAGTTCAGATCAAGACAAATCTGAAGCATTCATTCTGAAGTCAAAGACTGAAGTATGAAGAAGAGAATCATCTCAGAAGCGAGCAAAGAGTGATTCTACCAGATCGAAGACTGAAGCATCTCAGTGTAAAGTATTTACAACACTTTACACTGATTACGAGGAAGGCTTTTTACTTTACATATCTTTACCCAGTTAATAGATTTATCTATTAACGAAAGGTAAAAGGTAAAAGTAAAGGCTTGGAACATAGTACTATAAGTCACATCAACTGACTTATATACTCTTCCTAGTACAAAGCATTTAAGGAATTAGGTTTGATTCCTTAAATGCTCACAACCACTTTTATACGATCTTGTCCATGTCATCATGGACTTGGTCTATAAATACAAAGTCTTCTCACAACTTGCAAAAAGCTTGAAACTTTAGCATTGCAACTTATGAGATATACTCTAAGTAAACTTACGAGTATTTCCAAGTTAATTAGATCACTTGTATTTCGGGATTGTTTAGATATTTACACTTGGGTGTTTATCTTTGTTTCGCAACAATCCTTGTATTTGTTTATATATCAATAAATCAAATACATTAGAAATAAAACAACGTGTCTCAATGCTACATACTTGATTATATTTATATAGTTTCTGCCAACTTGTTCTTGCATTTTATATCTAGTCAATTGTTTCTTGTTATCCATATCTGGATCGTAAACTGAACTTGTCCATCAAGATCAGTTGTACTTGCCAGTCGGGTTTAATTAACCATCTATATTTGGGACTCATATTAACTGTTTTAAAATTAAGTTTTTCACTTAATTTAGCATTTTCACAAGACAACTAGTATTCCTCTCATTCTCGAGTTCACGCAAAATGTTTCCAGTCTAAACGCTCATAAAGCCCGAAAAGAACATATATCCAGTTATTCCATCGATAAAGTCTTAAAGTCTAATGACGTACATAAACGAAACGAACTAAAATGACTGGAAAAGTACTTCTGGAAAATACGCCCTGGTGACGGTTGTCACGGCATTACCCCGTTAAAAGAATTTCGTCCCGAAATTCAACTCGCACTAGTCCCATTAAACAACTGGGGGTACTTTGCCTTGAAATGATCTTCCCGTTTCCACGTATACTCAGGCCCTCGCTTCGAATTCCAACAAACCTTAACAAGGGTATACTTAGTTTTCTTTAGTTTCCGCACCTTACGATCCACAATCTCCAATGGCTCTTCAACGAAATTGAATTTATCGTCGATCCGGATCTCGTCCATAGGTACATGACGTTCTTCCTCAGCTAGACATTTTTGAAGATGCGACACGTGAAATACATCATGAACTCCCTTAAGCTCTTCTGAAAGCCTCAATCGATAAGCCACCTTACCAACTCTTTCCAGTACCTCAAATGGTCCAATATACATTGGTCCGAGCTTTCCGCTCTTGACAAATCTAACCACTCCTTTCCAAGGGGAAACCTTAAGAAGTACACGGTCTCCGACACTGAATTTCAAAGGTCTACGTCTAACGTCAACATACTTCTTTTGACGTTCGCATGCTAGTCTAAGTCGCTCTTTAATCTGAATTATTTTCTCAGCGGTCTCTTTAATAAGTTCAGGTCGAACCAACTGACTATCATCAAAGTCAGCCCACGCGATAGGAGATTTACACTTCCATCCATACAATGCCTTAAAAGAAGCCATATTAATACTCGCGTGATAACTATTGTTGTACGAAAATTCTATCAAATGTAGATGGTCATCCCAGTTACCACCATAATCTAAGACACACGCTCTCAACATGTCTTCTAAAGTCTGAATTGTACGCTCACTCTGACCCTCTGTTTGAGGATGGTACACCGTACTCATGTCTATCCTAGTTCCCAAGGCCTTCTGAAACCTTCGCCAAAAACTGAGAATTGAAGCGAGTGTTTTTGTCCAAAATAATCAAAGCCGGTACACCATTTTCGACACGACTTCCCATATATACTTCTTCACGAGTTTCTCTGTGGGGTCTTTCTCACGAATTGCCAAGAAATGAGCAGGCTTTGTCAATCTACCAACGATCACTCATATCATATCATGACCCTCCTTCGTCCTGGGTAGTTTTGTAATAAAATCCATGGTCACACACTCCCACTTCCATTCAAGAATTTCTAGTTGTTGGAGTAATCCAACAGGCTTTTGATGTTCCGCCTTAACACGTAAACACGTCAGGCATCGACTTACAAACTCAGCAACATTCTTTTTCATGCCAGGCACCAGTACAACTCACGTATGTCATGATACATCTTGTCAGTACCCGGATGTACCAAATACATTGTATTATGAGCTTCGTTCATGATCAATGTCCTTAAATCGCCAGTGAAAGGAACCCATAGTTTGTCCACGAAATACAATCCACCATCGTGCCTTTTATCTAAATGTTGTTCCATACCTCGCAATTCTTTCCTGAAAAGTTCTTCATCGCCGACAACCACTGACTGTGATTTTATAATCTGATCTCTAACACTTCTTTGCACTGTAATACTCATCACACGTACTCGTCTAGGCTTAACTCTTTCCTTACGGCTTAGAGCGTCGGCAACAACGTTGGCTTTCCCCGGATGATAACGAATGTCACAATCGTAATCACTGAGTAACTCAAGCCATCTACGTTGTCTCATATTCAAATCTTGTTGCGTGAAGATATGTTGTAGGCTTTTATGATCCGTGTAGATTACACACTTGGTTCCATACAACTATTGCCTCCAGCACTTTGATGCAAAAACCACTGCTCCTAATTCCATGTCATGAGTTGTGTAATTCTTTTCATGGACCTTCAGTTGTCACGAGGCATACGCAATCACCTTGCCTCTTTGCATGAGCACACTGCCTAATCCTTGACACGATGCATCGTAGTACACTACAAAATCATCCGATCCTTCAGGCAGACTCAAGATCGGTGCATTACACAACCTATCCTTCAAAATCAAAAATGCTTCTGCTTGTTTCTCGCCCCAAACATACGGTCTATCATTATGTGTTAATTGCGTAAGTGGCAACGAAATCTTAAAGAAATTCTCAATGAACCTTCTATAGTAACCAGCCAGACCAAGGAAATGTCTGACCTCAGTCGGCGTTTCTGGCGTTCTCCAATTTTTGACTGAATCAATCTTGCTAGGATCCACGTGTATTCCATCCTTACTCACAACATGTCCCAAAAAGTGTACCTCATCCAGCCAAAATTCACATTTAGAAAACTTCCCAAACAGTTTTTCCTTCCTCAATAAATCCAGTACCTTTCTCAGGTGTTCATCATGCTCTTCCTTTGTCTTTGAGTAGATAAGAATGTCATCGATGAACACAATTACAAACTTGTCCAAGTACGGTTGGCACACTCTATTCATCAACTCCATGAATACTGTTGGTGCGTTGGTCAATCCAAAGGGCATCACTATGAATTCAAAATATCCATATCTCGTTCAAAAGGCAGTCTTTGGTATGTCGTCCTCGTGTATACACAATTGGTGATACCCTGAACGTAAGTCAATTTTTGAGAAACACTTTGTGCCTTGAAGCTGGTCGAAAAGATCATCGATCCTCGGAAGGGGATAACGGTTATTCACCGTTAACTTATTCAGCTCACGATAGTCGATACACATACGAAAGGAACCATCCTTCTTTTTGATGAATAAAACAGGTGCTCCCTACGATGACTGACTAGGTCTAATAAATTCCTTGTCTTAGAGTTTTTTTAGTTGCACGACCAACTCTTGTAATTCAGTCGTCGCTAGTCTATAAGAGATTTTGCTACAGGAGCCGCGTTAAGGACTAGACTAATACGAAAATCAATTTGTCGAGACGGAGGTAAGCCGGGTAAATCATCAGGGAAAACATCCTGATACTTACGAACGACGGGGACATCAGTCAAGCTAACCTCTTTAACAGACGCACTCATGACACGACCCTCACAAGACTCAGACTTCTCGCCCTGGACTTCTAGTATTTCATCACTAGGTAAAGGAATTCTAACGACTTTTGCACTACATAAATTCGTCGCGTCAACCAAAGACATCCAGTCCATACCAACAATAACGTCAAAACTTCTATTTCAAAAAGTACTAAGTCAATAAGGGAATTATAATTATTAAAGTCTAATGTACACGAACGAACGACCTGGTCTAGTCTGACTAGCCCACCGTTAGCCATTTCTACGTTGAAACATATATATACGTAAGACTCGGTCTAGCACTCAATAAAGGAACGAAACTAGTCGCGACAAAACTATAATCAGCCCTCGAGTCAAAAGAACAATAGCATAAAGACCATTCGGAAGAAACGTTCCTGTAGCACATTCGAGTCGTTACGAGTCTCTGTTGCATTCAGTACATAAGCATGACCTCTAGCAGTTTGAACTTGATCGCCTCTATTCTAATGGGTCCAACAATTTGTAACTAGTTAGGATTAATATCGCCTATTTTATACATATTTATCTTATGCGATATTATTTCTTTTACCTCAGTTATGTTTGAATATTTAATCATTTTTTTAGACTTTTATACTTAATATGTGAATTATATGATTTTAGGTATATAAGATGAAAGATGACGAATTTACGGTAAAATGAAGATTAGAGCTCAAAGAATGAAGAATGTGACATATATTAATATATGTGTTGCATAAATATAATTAGAAGACTTGGACTAATCATTTTTGGTGGAGTCGAATGGAAGCTTTCAATGGTCTTAGACAATAAAATGAATATAGACTACACCATAATTATTGTTGTTGCTGGTGTGATCGTGGGTCAAAGAAAAGAATAAGAGAAATAGGGAGAGAGGTCGGTTGGGCTGGACAAGGAACAAAAGAAAATAATTTAAAGAGGTGGTGGTCTCGTGTGGACTTATAACCGAAGAGAAAGAAAAACGCTTCGGTTCTTGCACTTGTGAAGCCTCACGTGAACAGTCCATCTTGGGTCCTAGTCAAGTGATTATTATACCTTAATTTGTATTTGGCAAGTTAGAGTCGGTCGAATGAAAACCGACTATGTAATATGTGTGGGCTCCAAGCAAACTATCCTATATATGTATATATTACATAATGCAGCCGAGAGATATATACAAATATATAATCTATCAATCGTCGAATATAATAATATATATATATATATATATATATATATATATATATATATATATATATATATATATATATATATATATATATATATATATATATATATATATATATATATATATATATAACAATTAATATAAATTTATCTATAACTATATTATTATGTATATATATATATATAAATATCCTATATATGTATATATTACATAATGCAGCCGAGAGATATATACAAATATATAATCTATCAATCGTCGAATATAATAAATTAAAAGGGAATTAGAATTCGCAGGAGGTGTTCACGTGGGGTTTTCTAGCCGAAAAAGACAAAGGAGGATCATTAATTAGAATTGGAGAGCAGAAGGTGGTCGGCTGGTGTGGAGGTGTACGTGAGGAGGTGCTTGGGTTATTTTACTTTTGATTTCTTGGGAATCTTTGTTTCCATTTGAAGCAGCAGCCGAAAAAGCCTTGGGCTTTATTTTGTTCGACTTCCTCGTAACAGCAGCCATCAACTTTTCTCGTTCGATTCTTTTACTACTCTTTTATTATTATTATTACTTGTTTAGGGTAAGATTTTACTACTATACAATTATTATTATGGATTATATTTATTTGATGATTGTTAGTTTTATATATCTTGTCATGAGAGCTAATTTTCTTTACATCCAGTTGGATAATGTGAGCATGTCATAAAGTTGTTACTTTGTTACTTATAATTGTTGAACACGGTTTTTACGTTTAATCGAAGATCCATGTTTGTCTAAGTTTATATATTGTTTTGATTTCTTATATAAATTAGTTGGTAATTAATTATAGAAGTTTGAGAGAAATCTATAGGATTGCTAATTAGTTTATGAAAGAATTAATCGGTCTTTAATTAATTCAAAGTCATTGGAGTTTGAGAAAAACTAGTGATAGAGATTAAAATA
>CM067171.1:5737522-5817522 GCA_034093135.1 Erigeron breviscapus | reverse complement strand
GCGATCTTGACGAAATGACGCTAGATGATGCGATAGGAAGATTGAAGGCTTTCGAGGAGAGAACAAAGTTTAAGAAGAATAAAGAAAGCGACAATCAAAACAAGTTATTGTTGACACGTCACAACAATAATTTTACTCAAGGAAGGCGTTTTGGGAAACGTGGACAAGATTCGTCGAGAGGATGAGGCAGAGGGAAATATAAAGGTGAAGGACATAACTCAGAAGATTTGCCAGGAAACAACAACAAACCGCGAAGGAATGTTGATAAATCTCAAATAGATTGCTACAAGTGTGGAAAACTTGGGCACTATGCTTATGAATGTTCAAGCAAGAAAGAGAAGGGATTTGCAGGACTCTCCATAGAGACTGATGATGATGAACCGACACTTCTGATGTGCCTTATTGATGAAAATTAGAAAGTTAAGAAAACTTGATCGTGTGACGCGATCAAGACAAAGCCGTGTGATGCGGAGAAGAAACCTGTGAAGGGTGCAACGAATAAGATTCAGTGATTGGATCAAGTCAAGACAAAGCCGTATGATGCGGAAAAGTAATGTAATAATCGTGATCTATCTATATATATATATATATATATATATATATATATATATATATATATATATATATATATATATATATATATATATATATATATATATATATATATATATATATATATATATATATATATATATATATATATATATATATATATATATATATATATATATATATATATATATATATATATATATATATATATATATATATATATATATATATATATATATATATATATATATATATATATATATATATATATATATATATATATATATATATATATATATATATATATATATATATATATATATATATATATATATATATATATATATATATATATATATATATATATATATATATATATATATATATATATATATATATATATATATATATATATATATATATATATATATATATATATATATATATATATATATATATATATATATATATATATATATATATATATATATATATATATATATATATATATATATATATATATATATATATATATATATATATATATATATATATATATATATATATATATATATATATATATATATATATATATATATATATATATATATATATATATATATATATATATATATATATATATATATATATATATATATATATATATATATATATATATATATATATATATATATATATATATATATATATATATATATATATATATATATATATATATATATATATATATATATATATATATATATATATATATATATATATATATATATATATATATATATATATATATATATATATATATATATATATATATATATATATATATATATATATATATATATATATATATATATATATATATATATATATATATATATATATATATATATATATATATATATATATATATATATATATATATATATATATATATATATATATATATATATATATATATATATATATATATATATATATATATATATATATATATATATATATATATATATATATATATATATATATATATATATATATATATATATATATATATATATATATATATATATATATATATATATATATATATATATATATATATATATATATATATATATATATATATATATATATATATATATATATATATATATATATATATATATATATATATATATATATATATATATATATATATATATATATATATATATATATATATATATATATATATATATATATATATATATATATATATATATATATATATATATATATATATATATATATATATATATATATATATATATATATATATATATATATATATATATATATATATATATATATATATATATATATATATATATATATATATATATATATATATATATATATATATATATATATATATATATATATATATATATATATATATATATATATATATATATATATATATATATATATATATATATATATATATATATATATATATATATATATATATATATATATATATATATATATATATATATATATATATATATATATATATATATATATATATATATATATATATATATATATATATATATATATATATATATATATATATATATATATATATATATATATATATATATATATATATATATATATATATATATATATATATATATATATATATATATATATATATATATATATATATATATATATATATATATATATATATATATATATATATATATATATATATATATATATATATATACATACAATTTCATTATATATATTATATCTTATATATATACTATATATATATATTCGATAATATTTTTGATTATTTGGTTGGAAAATAGTATGTTAAATATTTTGCCATTTATGAAATATAATAAAAAATTATAATGATCCGTTTTGACCCGGGCCGTTTTGACCCAAACCCGTTTTGACCCGACCCGTTTTGACCCGAACCCGTTTTGACCCGAACCCGTTTTGACCCGAACCCGTTTTGACCCGAACCCGTTTTGACCCGATCACCCAATCCGACCGACCCGCCCAAATTGCCACCTATATGTGAAGAGATACTAAAGCAAGCTTGTGTGAAGCAGACTCGTGTGAAGCAAGTTTGTGTGAAGCAGACTCGTGGGAAGCAAGTTTGTGTGAAGCAGACTCATGTGAAGCAAGTTTGTGTGAAGCAGACTCGTGAAGCAAGTTTGTGTGAAGCAGACTCGTGGAAGCAAGTTTGTGTGAAGCAGACTCGTGAAGCAAGTTTGTGTGAAGCAGACTCGTGGAAGCAAGTTTGTGTGAAGCAGACTCGTGAAGCAAGTTTGTGTGAAGCAGACTCGTGGAAGCAAGTTTGTGTGAAGCAGACTCGTGAAGCAAGTTTGTGTGAAGCAGACTCGTGGAAGCAAGTTTGTGTGAAGCAGACTCGTGAAGCAAGTTTGTGTGAAGCAGACTCGTGGAAGCAAGTTTGTGTGAAGCAGACTCGTGAAGCAAGTTTGTGTGAAGCAGACTCGTGGAAGCAAGTTTGTGTGAAGCAGACTCGTGAAGCAAGTTTGTGTGAAGCAGACTCGTGGAAGCAAGTTTGTGTGAAGCAGACTCGTGAAGCAAGTTTGTGTGAAGCAGACTCGTGGAAGCAAGTTTGTGTGAAGCAGACTCGTGAAGCAAGTTTGTGTGAAGCAGACTCGTGGAAGCAAGTTTGTGTGAAGCAGACTCGTGAAGCAAGTTTGTGTGAAGCAGACTCGTGGAAGCAAGTTTGTGTGAAGCAGACTCGTGAAGCAAGTTTGTGTGAAGCAGACTCGTGGAAGCAAGTTTGTGTGAAGCAGACTCGTGAAGCAAGTTTGTGTGAAGCAGACTCGTGGAAGCAAGTTTGTGTGAAGCAGACTCGTGAAGCAAGTTTGTGTGAAGCAGACTCGTGGAAGCAAGTTTGTGTGAAGCAGACTCGTGAAGCAAGTTTGTGTGAAGCAGACTCGTGGAAGCAAGTTTGTGTGAAGCAGACTCGTGAAGCAAGTTTGTGTGAAGCAGACTCGTGGAAGCAAGTTTGTGTGAAGCAGACTCGTGAAGCAAGTTTGTGTGAAGCAGACTCGTGGAAGCAAGTTTGTGTGAAGCAGACTCGTGAAGCAAGTTTGTGTGAAGCAGACTCGTGGAAGCAAGTTTGTGTGAAGCAGACTCGTGAAGCAAGTTTGTGTGAAGCAGACTCGTGGAAGCAAGTTTGTGTGAAGCAGACTCGTGAAGCAAGTTTGTGTGAAGCAGACTCGTGGAAGCAAGTTTGTGTGAAGCAGACTCGTGAAGCAAGTTTGTGTGAAGCAGACTCGTGGAAGCAAGTTTGTGTGAAGCAGACTCGTGAAGCAAGTTTGTGTGAAGCAGACTCGTGGAAGCAAGTTTGTGTGAAGCAGACTCGTGAAGCAAGTTTGTGTGAAGCAGACTCGTGGAAGCAAGTTTGTGTGAAGCAGACTCGTGAAGCAAGTTTGTGTGAAGCAGACTCGTGGAAGCAAGTTTGTGTGAAGCAGACTCGTGAAGCAAGTTTGTGTGAAGCAGACTCGTGGAAGCAAGTTTGTGTGAAGCAGACTCGTGAAGCAAGTTTGTGTGAAGCAGACTCGTGGAAGCAAGTTTGTGTGAAGCAGACTCGTGAAGCAAGTTTGTGTGAAGCAGACTCGTGGGAAGCAAGTTTGTGTGAAGCAGACTCGTGCGAAGCAAATTTTTGTGAAGCAAATTTGTGTGAAGAAAAGTTCGCGAGGAACAAAGATGGTGTGACGTCATCAAAGATTAGAAGAGCAGGTCTTAAACAATTAGGAGGTCTTAAACAATTAGGAGGGAGAATGTTGGAATTTGTAATTGATTTAAGACTTGAGGGATACAAAGTGTAAAAGACAATAAGGAAACGGTGTGTCTATTTAGAAAAGGGGTCGGCAGTTTCGGGCCTCTCACAACAAACAGACACGACGATCCAAGGAGACATGGCGTATGATGAAGCAACGCGATGTTACAGCAATAACCGCCATTATTAACTAGTATAAATAGAAGTAGATTTCATTCAGTTTCGTATCCAACTTTGTAATCAAATTCGTGTACAGTGATTGTATATAATTTGATTCAATATAATTGTGTGATTCAATTATACACTTTGTTCTTCAATTCAATAATCATACCTGGGCATCAGTTACAAACTTTATTTTATATCTTCTTTTCAATGACAGTAAGCTATACAGGAGATTTTAACATTGAATAACACACACTTGTTGCGACTTCCAACACACTTGACGTGTTTGAGTGTTTTCCTTGTCGAATTCTAGGTGCCACGACAAGACTTCAATTTTGTGTTGCCATTTAAGAAGTATCGACGTGAGGATATGAAAGCAAAAGTAAAGAATAGTGTATTGGTGATAACTTTTGCCAACTTGAAAATGGAAGATATACATAAATATTGGGATGATCATGTTGGAATGTGATCACATTAAATAAACGCATGTCTGGAAATCATTTAAGCCTACGGGGTCACACAAAATGACACGTAAACTCTATGTTAATTAATATTATTGCATATACGTTTCTTTCCGTTGCGTACTCGTGTTTGTTATATGGTTTATGTGCATGAATCCTAACAGTGGTATCACGAGCCTAATATGTGATATATTAGTTACAAAGTTCAAAACTTGAAGGGGGGTTTAGGGTTGGTTCGAATTTAATTAATTATTAAATATTAAAAATTGTTTTCTTTATTTATTTTTTAATTGAAATTCGATTTTAATAAAATAAAATTAGGGTTTTGTTTTTTAATTCAACCTATGTTATATTAATGGTTAATTGAAACCCTCTAAGCAAGTTTTGATTATGTGAATTGGCATGTTTATTAGATATAAATTGCATGTTATGTATCTTTTTATTTAAAGTAGTTAAATAGAAGTAAAAATTATAAGGAATTCATGCAAAATTCTTTATGATTATTACTTAGATATTTAGATATAAATTGCTTAGCCTAATGGTCCAATAATTAGGGTTAATTATTTGATAATTGTGTGACTATGTGAATTTTTCTGTGATTTTTTCTGCTTGACATCAGTTCACTAAAAATTCATATAAAATTAACCGTAATGAGTTAGGAGTTGCCCTTTGGAAAGTAGATGCCCAACTCATAGGGCTACAACTTTGTAGTTCTGGTCGAAGCTTGTTTCGGACCAGAAACAGGTCTAAACTGGTCGTGGATGATAGAGAGAAATTGAGATTGAGAGAGAGATTTTGATATAATTGTGATTGATTTATTATTTGATATGAAATTGATTATTTATACAAAAGGGATCGGTGGTAACCGCCCTCAACAACCCAATTCAAATATTTTCCACAATACCCCCCTGGACTATGAATATTAACATAAATGATCCAAACTCTAATATTTCTAATATTACATATATCAATACCCCTCCCATTCAAAACATTTTTGTCCTCAAAAATGGAAGGCAGGAAAACGAATCTTCATGTCTTTGAGAAATTCCCAAGAAGCTTCTGAGATCGGCAAACTCTCCCAATGAACAAGCACTTGCATTTCCATTTTACCACCTCTCTTGACAAGTCTTTTATCAACAATTGCTCTTGGCTGCAACAAAAATCTGGGACTGGTAGGCAAAGGAGCAGTCAGCAAAGGAGAACCATGAGCCTTCTTCAGCAAAGAGACATGAAAGGTATGGTGGATTTGAGCATCACTGGGCAAATCCAACTTGTAAGCAACCTGACCCACCCGCTGCAGCACCATATAGGGACCAAAATACTTTGGAGAGAGCTTCCTGTTGGAGTGGGCTTTGAGAGATTGTTGTGCAAAAGGATGCAGCTTCACATAAACCCAATCTCCCACCTCTAAAACTCTGTCACTTCTTCCTTTGGCAGCAAACTGCTTCATTCTATTTCTGGCTGACTCCAAATTCTGTTTGAGCCTCTTGATCATATTCTCTCTATGCTTGTCTAATTCTTCCACGGCTACCATGTCAGTATCTCTAGGAATGTATGGAATATGCAGATTAGGTTTAATGCCATAGAGAGCCTTATGAGATGACATCTTGATAGAAGAGTGCCAAGTGGTGTTATACCACCATTGAGCTAATGGTAACCATTTGACCCATTCCATAGGAGTATCCATACACATGTTCCTTAAATAAGCTTCCAAGCAACGATTTAAAACCTCAGTTTGGCTGAGGATGATAAGCAGAGGACATTGCCAACTGGATTTCTTGCAACCTCATAAATTCCTTCCAAAAGTTACTCATGAAAATTGGATCCCTGTCTGAAACTATTGTGACAGGATTACCATGAAGCTTAAACACATTGTCCAGAAATGATTTAGCCACAGTAGCAGCAGAATATGGGTGGTTAAGTAGCATAAAATGGCCAAATTTTGTCAATCTGTCCACAACTACAAAAATTGTATCCTTCCCTTGCACCTTGGGTAATCCAGAAATGAAATCCATGGAAATATCACTAAAAATAGTCTGTGGAACTGGCAGTGGTTGTAAGAGACCAGGTGTAGCCACAGATTCATATTTTGCTCTCTGACAAGTCACACATTCTTTAACAAACCTCTTCACATCTTTGTAGCACCCCTTCCAATAAAAAATACTTTGGAGAGCTTCCTGTTGGAGTGGGCTTTGAGAGATTGTTGTGCAAAAGGATGCAGCTTCACATAAACCCAATCTCCCACCTCTAAAACTCTGTCACTTCTTCCTTTGGCAGCAAACTGCTTCATTCTATTTCTGGCTGACTCCAAATTCTGTTTGAGCCTCTTGATCATATTCTCTCTATGCTTGTCTAATTCTTCCACGGCTACCATGTCAGTATCTCTAGGAATGTATGGAATATGCAGATTAGGTTTAATGCCATAGAGAGCCTTATGAGATGACATCTTGATAGAAGAGTGCCAAGTGGTGTTATACCACCATTGAGCTAATGGTAACCATTTGACCCATTCCATAGGAGTATCCATACACATGTTCCTTAAATAAGCTTCCAAGCAACGATTTAAAACCTCAGTTTGGCCATCTGACTGAGGATGATAAGCAGAGGACATTGCCAACTGGATTCCTTGCAGCCTCATAAATTCCTTCCAAAAGTTACTCATGAAAATTGGGTCCCTGTCTGAAACTATTGTGACAGGATTACCATGAAGCTTAAACACATTGTCCAGAAATGATTTAGCCACAGTAGCAGCAGAATATGGGTGGTTAAGTAGCATAAAATGGCCAAATTTTGTCAATCTGTCCACAACTACAAAAATTGTATCCTTCCCTTGCACCTTGGGTAATCCAGAAATGAAATCCATGGAAATATCACTAAAAATAGTCTGTGGAACTGGCAGTGGTTGTAAGAGACCAGGTGTAGCCACAGATTCATATTTTGCTCTCTGACAAGTCACACATTCTTTAACAAACCTCTTCACATCTTTGTAGCACCCCTTCCAATAAAAAATACTTTGAATTTTTGCCAATGTAGGTGCTACACCAGAATGACCACCCATGGCAGAAGCATGGAAATGTGTCATGATGTCCCTTCTTAAAGAATTATCTTTTCCAATTACCAATTTATTTTTCCTCTTAAACAACCCATTCTACCAAGATCTATTTGGCACTGTCTCCCCTCCTTCTAATTTTTGAATGATCTTTTGAACATCAACATCATTTTGCCAAGAAGCCTTAATTTTGTCCATAAGAAGTGCATCAATGGAACTAATTCCCATCTGCAGCATAGTACTTCCTTGAACCCTTGATAACCCATCAGCAACCACATTTTCTACCCCCTTCTTATATATGATCTCAAAATCATATCCCATTAGCTGAGATAACCACTTCTGCTGAAGAGAAGTAACAATCTTTTGCTCCATTAAATGTTTGAGACTCTGATGATCAGTTTTAATAATAAAATGCTTTGCAGACAAATAGTGATGCCAGTGCTTTACTGCCATAATGATAGCCAGTAACTCCTTCTCATACACAGACCAACTCTGCTGTCTTGGAGATAATGCTTTACTTATAAAGGCCAGAGGATGATTATCTTGCATCAAAACTGCACCCATTCCTTTTCCAGATGCATCAGTTTCTAATACAAAAGTTTTGTCAAAATCAGGTAATTTCAACACAGGAGGAGTTGTTAAAGCCTTTTTAAGCTGCTCAAAAGCAATTGTAGCCATCTCATTCCATATGAAACTATCATTCTTCAGAAGTTCAGTGAGTGGCTTTGCAAGAATACCAAAATTCTTAATAAACCTCCTGTAGTAGCAAGCTAACCCCAAAAATCCTCTCAGCTGCTTAAGATTTGCAGGCTGAGGCCAATCCTTGATCACCTGAATTTTGGTTGGATCTGTAGCCACTCCCTCCTTACAAATTAAATGACCCAAGTATTCAATTTGATCTCCAGCAAAAGCACATTTGGACCTCTTAGCTTTCAATTCATTGCTTCTCATTAATTCCAAAACTTGTACACACATCATCACCATATTAACCATCTCCTCAATAGCACCACCAGTACACACATCATCACCATCATCCTCTACTTCTACCACAAACAACTGCTTCTTACCCTTACAAACTCTATTGTGTCCAGGAATAAACTTCTCATTACAGTAAAAACAGTCTCCCTTAGCTCTCTTATCATCCAACAACCGATTTGTCACTCTAGTAGTAGGAACTAAGGAAGTAGAAGGTACAGAATTCACTGGAGTTGCTAACAGAGGTAATTTTGCAACATTATTCAAGGAATTATTGGTTCTCATTCCCCCACCCTTAAAAGCAGAACTACTAGCATATGAATAAGGCCTAGGCATTGATTTATTACTATAATTCTGCAATTTAGCTAAAGTATAGGTATCCTTAAGAGTTTTTGGCTTAAACATACGAATTGGACATTTAATCTCTGGTTTCAGGCCTTCAATGAAAATACTAACAGTGTATTCCTCAGGAAGACTAACCTTAGTGAGTAATGCATCGAAATCATCACAATAAGCATCTAATTAACCAGTTTGAGTGAGAGCTTTCAGAGAACCCATAACATCTTCCATCATTGAGGTGGAAAACCTAGCAGTGATGGATCTAGAATAATCCTCCCACCTTATCTCCTCCATCGCCTTCTGACTCGAATTCATATAAGCTAAATGCCATTGCAAAGCTCTACCATCCATATGAATGGCTGCATACCTAACCTTCCTTGTTTCAATCGTATCATCGATTTTGAAGAAATGATCACACTTATATAACCACTGATCAACATCATCGCCATTAAATCGAGGAAAATCAAGCTTTGTGAGCTTATTATTGCTAATCGGTTCACCGTCATTACGAACAGTTAGGGTTTGGCGATTTTGCAATTCATCAAGGCGTTTAGCCATATCATCCATGGCGACTCTCATACTGATCATTGACTCCATTGTAGAAGCCGTATCCTTTTGATTCTGAGCAAATTCCTTCTGAAACCTTTCAAAATCCTGAGTTCTAGTTTCCGGCGCCATGATTTTAGGATAAGAGAATCAACGACGATCGGAATTAGAATCAGAATTTCAATCGGAAGTTATGGTGGTGGAATCTGATCTCCGGTGATCGGAGCTCTGATACCAATTTGATAGAGAGAAATTGAGATTGAGAGAGAGATTATGATATAATTGTGATTGATTTATTATTTGATATGAAATTGATTATTTATACAAAAGGGATCGGTGGTAACCGCCCTCAACAACCCAATTCAAATATTTTCCACAATACCCCCCTGGACTATGAATATTAACATAAACGATCCAAACTCTAATATTTCTAATATTACATATATCAGTGAAGCTACTGGAAATTTCCAGTCAGCATGTTTATGTGTAATTACTTGCTAATTGTTTGTTTAAAGGCTTACGCAAGGTAACTTGATGTATGTGGTCCTCTTCTTTGAAGGGGGAGCCGACTTAGACATATACATTAACCATAGTGACCATGTTTAGGTGGCCCACCATAACTCGTTGCATGATTAATTAGTTAATAGTTAGTAAGTTTATTATTTTGCTTCTTTTATTGTGATATAAATATTGATGCAAAATTGTTTTATAGAAAAGAATAAACTTGACTAAGAATTATCGAAATATGATTTTGTTTTAATAAAATTGGAGTCTTACAACTAAGAGATACACCAGCTCACCCATTTGAACTCTAAGAGAGGTATAAGTCGGAGTGCGCTAGCCTCCTAAAGGAGCGGGTTTTTAATTGCGTCTATCGCAAACCTTTGCTCCTGCGCTTCTTTGTGCGTTCGAATGGAGGTACCGAGCTCTTTTGTGTTGCTAAGACTATAAAAATGATTTTATTAAACATTATGTTATGAAGATTTGCATGAGTCTTCATACATAAACTTTTGATTCACATCAAATGCATTACCCATTCAAAGTTAAGTCTTTGCCACCCACTTTGCTAAGAACACTTGCAATTGCTTTTTGCTCTACGTGAGACCGTAGGTGAATTGTATCTGACAAGGAAAATTACTACTCATCGTGAGACCGGTGGTAGACTATTTACATGTTCTTAATTGGGCGACTTAAAGCGAGTTAAGCGGCGAGACCTTGACCCGTGGCATAAGATGGGACAAAACATGTTTACAAAACCCTTTTAAAGTGTTGTTGTAAGTCCCATAAATCTAGGAATTGCACTTGTAATGCAATTATTGCTCGTCACTTACCTTTTGAGTACGTCATTTCTAGCAGATCAACTGATAAAATGATTGTATGTCAATTGGATCCTAGTCTTAATGAAATTAATTGTTAAATGAATTTAACATGGGTAAATTATATTTCTTAAGGATTATTATCGAAAATACCGATAATTGAACTTTTTTCTGTTTTGTAGATGGCAACAACAAATCCTTCTCAAAACATACACCAATCGGCTTTCAGGTCGATGCTAGAAAGAGAAAAACTTTCTGGAACCAATTTCAATGACTGGTTTCGTCAGCTGAGAATCGTTCTAAGAGCCGAGAAGAAATTAGATGTCCTTGAAAAGCAGATGCCCGATGTTCCGGGTGCCAGTGCTACGGCTGCACAATTGGCTGAATACAATACTCAGTATGATAGACAATGAGGTTGCTTGTTTGATGCTAGGAAGCATGACTCCCGAGCTTCAAAAGCAATTCGAGAATTATAATAATCCGTGTGATATGATCAAAGAACTCAAGTCTATCTACGAAAAGCAAGCTGGAGTGGAATTATTTGAACTAGTTGAAACACTTCATGACTTGAAACACGAGTATGGAACACCAGTTAGTCCTCATGTACTCACGATGAAGAGGTACTTTGAGCAATTGGAAAGGTTGAACTATGCTTATCATCCGCCTATTGCTATTGGCATGATTCTTAAGTCTCTTTCAAAGGACTTTGAGGAATTTGTGCGCAATTACAATATGCATAGCATGAGTAAAACCATAGCTGAACTTCATGCCATGTTGATTGAGTATGAGAAAAAGCTTTCAAAGAAATCTGCTACACCCCAAGTTCTTACGATCAAGGGGGGAAGGGTCCAGAAAGGGAAACAACCGAGAGCTAAGGGCAAGAACGATGGTAAGGGAAAGCAAGTTGCTACCGTCCCGAAACCTAAAAAGACCCCTCCGGCGAAAAAGGAACATCCGGCTAAAGACCAGACTTGTTACCACTGTGCTGAAGTGGGACACTGGAAGAGGAACTGTCCTAAGTATCTAGCTGAGTTGAATGCGAAGAAGAAGCAAACTGGTTCGGCCAGTACTTCAGGTATCTTCACAATTGAATTATATTCCTTTTCTAAGCGTAATTCGTGGGTTAATGACACCGGGTGTGGAACTCATATCTGTAATTCTTTACAGGGGCTTAGAAGGAGAAAGAAACTGAAACCAGGATCTTTACAATTGTTCGTGGGCAATGGTCTACCGGCAGCTGTAGAAGAAATAGGCGACTATCATTTAGTTTTACCTACTGGTTTAGTTATTGTTTTAGACAATTGTCATTATCACTACTACAAAACTAGAGAATACCGACGGATTTTTCCGACGGAAGAAATCCGTCGGAAATTTCCGACAGATTACCGACGAAATTCCGACGGAATATCAATTAATTTACTTATTGGAAAAGTTACGACAGAATTCCGACAGATTACCGACGAAAAACATATCCGTCGGAAATCCGTCGGAAATCTGTCGGAAATTACCGACGGAAATCCGTCGGAAATCCGTCGGAATTTACCGTCGGAATCCGTCGGAAATCCGTCGGAAACATAATTATTTAAAAAATTAAGTTTTATTATTTTATCCGTCGGGAATCTGTCGGTATTTACCGACGGATTTGAAACTCCGTCGGAAATCCGTCGGAAATATAATTTTAAAAAAAATTAAGTTTTATTATTATATCCGTCGGAATCTGTCGGAAATCCGACGGATCGACGGAAATCCGACGGAAATCCGTCGGAAATCCGTCGGAAATCCGTCGGAAATATAATTGTTAAAAAAAATTAAGTTTTATTATTTTATCCGTCGGGAATCTGTCGGCATTTACCGACGGAATTTCCGACGGAAATATAAATTTTTTTAAAATGTTAAATTTTATCATTATCCTTGGGCATTTTCCAACAAATTTGCACATTTACCATGTTTTGCTATCATAGATTTTCAACTTTAATCGTAATGTTTCTATTTATATAGGATAGTTCACTTTCAATTATGATTAGAAATTTCATATATGATATATATTTAATTTTTAATTTAATATATATATATATATATATTTGATATAAATTTCTAACATAATTAGAATTCTTATATTAAAAATCATATTATATTTGTTGTTATCATAAATTTAAATTTCCATCACCATTATTATTTTTTATACATGTGTCACAATCATGTTATTATTGAAGCAACAAATGCATATGATTGAGTAGTTCAAACTTTTCTTTCTTTATAACAAAATCAGTCGTAGAATATATATAGTCAATTTTTACATCGTACGGGTATTATGTTATTATTATTATTATTATTATTATTATTATTATTATTATTATTATTATTATTATTATTATTATTATTATTATTATTATTTTTTGTTGATATTATTATTATTATTATTATTATTATTATTATTATTATTATTATTATTATTATTATTATTATTATTATTATTATTATTATTATTATTATTATTATTATTATTATTATTATTATTATTATTATTATTATTATTATTATTATTATTATTATTATTATTATTATTATTATTATTATTATTATTATTATTATTATTATTATTATTATTATTATTATTATTATTATTATTATTATTATTATTATTATTATTATTATTATTATTATTATTATTATTATTATTATTATTATTATTACTATAATTCTGTTTTTGTATTATTTGTATTATTATTATTATTATTATTATTATTATTATTATTATTATTATTATTATTATTATTATATTATTATTATTATTATTTTATTATTATTATTATTATTATTATTATTATTATTATTATTAGTTATTATTATCTTATAGGTAATGATTTAATTATTGATATTTGCGTAATGAATGAATTTACTAGAAAGGAAAAAAATATGATATTTTTTGAAAGGTGTGGATCATTTGCTCGCAACAGGGGATTTAGCTTACGTTGTCTTAACCGGATTCGCGCTAGAGAGCCCCCTCACCCTCAATACCTAGTAGGAGGAGAAACTCCAAACTAAACCGCCCGAAGGCACAACATTTAATTGGGATAAAACCCTGCCTCCTCTGCATGACTCAAACCTGCTTCACTGGAGGACTTTATTGTGAAATTCCTTCAAATGTCTTTCACATGTCTCGAACTCGAGACCTCCAGCATGTAAAGCTGGTAATACTATTAGAATAGAATGAGATATATGGAACATGATAATGACTTCAAATTATAATATGACTGTCATGATCTTCTAATGCCACATCTATCATAATAATAATACCTTTTAACTTTACATAATAATCTTTTTCTTTGTTTTTCATTTGTCCTCCGAAGATGCATGCCTCTGGACGTTGGTAATACTATTTTAATTGTATTTATTATTTTGTATCGAATGAATTAACAAGGTTTTAAACCAGAAGTGCTCATTCGAGTGAATGACAAACACACACGACTCATTTGACCCATTTACGCATGCATATACATACATGCCATCCAAAAAATGTATATATGTACACTCATAATTGTCTTATATATATATATAATTTTGTTTAACACAGATGTAAATCTGGTATTATAATAAATTTTATGAATAAAAGTTCTATGATAATTGTATAAATATTAATTTGTTTACCGACAATAAACTATTTTTATTAAATACTAGTATTAATACCCGTACGATGTACGTTTTTTATATACTAGTATTAATTTGCTTAGGGATCTAGCTTATGTTGTCTTAACCGGGTCCGCGCTAGAGAGCACCCTCACCCTCAATACCATGTAGGATGATCCCCAATTAAATTCCTAAAGGCACAACATTTAATTGGGATAAAACTCTGCCCTTCAGCAAGACTCGAACCTAGGTCTTGCATCACTGAAAGATTTGTGTGAGATACATTGTACCATTGAGCCAATTGTTCTTTGGTAAATAAAAATATTATCTAAACATGCTTCACTATATGTAATTGGTTTTTAAAATGATAGCCTAATATTGAAAAACATGTATCTGAAAATATTGATCTAGAACTGAATTCATTTTTTTACTCCTAATTTGACAATGTAATAATGAATATATGAAGTCACTGGCGGTAACTTTTGCTCTCAAAAAATTGAAATCACTTCTCTAAAAATTAAACGTAGCCCGTATCCCGACCATTGTTTTTTGGTATCTCGACCACACCTACTATTTGCAGCGATAGTCGCTGCAAATAGTGCGGGCCCCCATGCCAGTAATGGCAAATCTGGCAGAATAATAACGGGCCCCTGTCAGTAATCGCTGCAAATAGTTGGATATGGACAAAACACCACTATTTGCAGCATAGTCTGGTCGAAATATCAGATTACTGGTCGGGTCACCAGACGCCATTTATTTTCAAAATTGAAACCCCTGTATCTTTGACTTTGTACAAAGAACCCTTTCATCCCAACAAAACCCAACCTCCCTACCTCCTCCATTTATTTTCTCTTTTCTGTGAAAAATCCACCACCGTCTCATCCATCTTCTTCCTTACCTCGATCTTGTTCACCACTAGAAACCACCACAAAACGTGTATATATGTCTCGAAAATCTCAAAAACCGAAAGTATATGTATATTATATATAAAAACCGGGTTAGATCCGAGTTTCATATGTGAGTTGGGTCTCGTAACCACGTTCTTTTTTTTATTCGTGAGCAGATCTGTTCACCTTCGAGTTCATCATCTTCTTCATAAGCTGCGTGAATAGATCTGGTCGGATCTGGTCAAAAACAGTTTGAGTTCTTTGTGTTACATGGTCTTCTTCGCGATTCAGATTTAGATCTAGGAATTTTTTTGATTTTTGTTTTTTTTTTAATTAAATCTATCATATATTTGTATATTTACTACCGTTTGTTTTTCTTTTATATTATACTTGTATATTTACTACCGTTTGTTTTTCTTATGTTGTTAGACAGGAACACGTATTTTGTATATATGGTTCAATAAGCAGGTTCTTTTTAGCTTTAATCTATTTTTTTCCTTTTGAGTTTTATATATTTGATTTTTAGGTTTTGATGAATATATGGTTTATGTTCTTTATTTTTTTTTTCATATCTTGATTACTAGAGTTAAATGGAAGGACAAGAAACAAAAGATTTTAGTTGATTTTAGATAAAATATGATGTTGCAAGATGTAATATTGATGTATAAATGTTAATATTTGGTTAATGAGATTTATTTTTGTTAATTTTCTTTTGTTCCATTTATTTTTGTTAATTTTCTTTTGTTCCATTTATTTTATGAGATTGGAAAAATGGATATTAAAAACGTTAATATTATATATTTTTTTTTAAATAATTTTTTTTAAGTCTGTCGGAAGTCTGTAGCTAAGATATCTAGTCGCAAAACTTTGTCACTAAAAAAAATCCGTCGGTAATTTGTCGCTAATTTTTTGGTTTTCCGACGGAATTAATTTTATAAAAATTTTCCCGACAAAATTCCGACAGAAATTTCTGTCGGAAATAAAAGTTTCCGACGGAAATCGATTACCCACGCATTATTCCGACGCCCATTTTCCGTCGGAAATCCGTTGGTAAAAGCCTTTACCGACGGATTTCCGACGGAAATTTCCGTCAAAATATTCCAGTTTTGTAGTAGTATGCACTAGAGGTGTAATTTCAGTTTCTTTGTTGAAAAACAACAGATTCATTAATGTTTTTAATGATTATGGTATTTCAGTTTCCCAAATAATGTTCATTATTTTAATGATATTGCTTGTGATGGTATTTATGAAATTGATATGAATGGTTGTGATTCAAATGATAATTCAATGTATAATATTAGCAAACGAGTCAAGCCCAATTTGGACTCGACTTATCTTTGGCATTGTCGTCTTGCTCATGTTGGCAAGAAACGCATTGAAAGGCTTCAACGTGAAGGGATCTTAAAATCAAATGATGAATCATTTGACAAATGCGTGTCTTGTGTTTCCGGCAAGATGACAAGAAAACCTTTTCCGCATAAACCGGAGAGGGCTAAAGAGCTACTTGGACTAATACATACCGATGTATGTGGCCCATTTAGACATGTGTCAAGGAAATGTGCTAGCTACTTCATCACTTTTACGGATGATTTCAGTCGTTATGGTTATGTTTACTTGCTTAAACATAAACATGAAGTCTTTGAAACATTCAAAGAGTTTAAAAATGAAGTAGAGAATCAACTCGGTAAAACCATCAAGATTCTTCGTTCGGATCGAGGTGGAGAATACTTAAGCCAAGAGTTTAAGGATTATCTAAAAGCTTGTGGAATTATTCAACAACTTACTCCTCCATATACTCCACAACATAATGGTGTATCTGAGAGGAGAAATCGAACCTTGCTAGACATGGTGAGATCAATGATGAACCTTACGATACCATTTTCGTTTTGGGATTATGCTCTAGAGACTGTTGTACGCATTCTCAATATGGTTCCAACCAAGAAGGTTGACAAGACACCGCATGAATTGTGGCATGGGAGTGTTCCCAATTTGTCTTACTTAAAGGTCTGGGGTTGTGAGGCACTTGTGAAACGAGATACGCCTGACAAACTTGAACCTAGATCTGTTAAGTGTATCTTTGTAGGATACCCAAAGGAAACGATGGGTTACTACTTCTACTTTCCTACCGACAACACTTGTTAAAGTATCTCGATATGCTGAGTTTTTTGAGAGGAATCTCATATCTCAAGAAAACAGTGGGAGGATTGTCGAGCTTGATGAGACTCAAGAAGAAGATGTGTCAACTTCTGAAAATACTAGCAATCATCAACTTGGGGGGGGGGAATGTTCAAAGAGATGAATCTCATGAACCTCAAGTTGAAGATAATGCGATTCCAATTCGTAGGTCCTCAAGGACAATACGTGCTAGTGAAAGATTGAATCTTAATATTGAAGTCTGAAGAACACGTATTAGGAGACTTAAATGAACCTCCTAATTTCAAAGTTGCATTATCAGATCCAGAATCTGACAAATGGCTTGAAGCTGCGAATGTGGAAATGAAATCCATGAAAGATAATCAAGTTTGGAGCTTGGTTGATCTTCCACCTAATGGTAGAACTGTTGGGTGTAAATGGATCTTCAAGAAGAAGACCGACATGGATGGAAATGTACACACCTATAAAGCTCGTCTTGTGGCGAAAGGCTATACTCAGCTTTACGGAGTTGACTATGAGGAAACCTTCTCTCCCATAGCGGACATTAGAGCTATTAGGATCATCTTAGCCATAGCAGCGTACTATGACTTTGAGATATGGCAAATGGATGTCAAAACCGCTTTCTTGAATGGTTATCTAGACGAGGAAGTTTATATGGTTCAACCAGAAGGTTTTGTCGATCTAAAATATCCCAACAAAGTGTGCAAGCTTCAAAGGTCTATTTATGGACTAAAGCAAGCATCAAGAAGTTGGAATAAAAGGTTTGATGAGGAAATCAAAAAGTTTGGTTTTGCTCAAAATCCGATGAGCCATGTGTATATCGCAAAGCTAGTGGGAGTAATGTTACTTTCCTTGTCTTGTATGTTGATGGCATATTGATAATAGGAAATCACATTCCAATGTTGCAAGATGTAAAATCCCATCTTGGAAAGTGTTTTGCTATGAAAGACTTGGGTGAAGCAACATTCATTCTTGGAATCAAGATCTATAGAGATAGAAGTAAACGGTTGATTGGATTAAGTCAAAGTGCTTATATTGATAAGATCTTGAAGCGATTCAAGATGGAGAATTCTAAGCGTGGTTTCATACCTATGCAAGAAGGACTTAATTTATCTAGCAAGAAACGGTGCTTCTACACCTGATGAGGTGGAGCGTATGCAAAGAGTTCCTTATGCTTCGGCTGTGGGATCTATTATGTATGCGGTAAGATGCACTAGACCTGACATCGCGTTCGCGCAAAATATCATTAGCCGATATCAACAGAATCCGGGTGAGGATCACTGGACTGTTGTGAAGAATATTCTTAAGTACATGCGTGCTACTAAAGATTTATTTCTGGTGTATGGAGGAAATCCCGATGCAGAACTCAAAGTAACTGGATACTGTGATGTTGGATTTCAGACTGATAAAGATGATACAAAATCTCAGTCGGGATACGTCTTCGTTTTAAATGGAGGCGCGGTGGATTGGAAGAGCAAGAAACAATCTACAGTTGCTATGTCTGCTACAGAGTCTGAGTATATTGCCGCCGCAGATGCCGCCATGGAAGCTGTCTGGATCAGAAAGTTTATTTCTGGGCTTGACGTGATGCCCTCAAATAACACACCTTTGGATCTGTACTGTGATAATACGGGAGCTATTGTCATTGCCAACGAACCCGGAGTTCAGAAAGGTGCCAGACATTACCAGAGAAGATATCACTATGTTCGTGAGCAAATCGAATTAGGTGAAATCAATTTACTCAAAGTTCACACAGATTGTAACTTAGTTGATCCTTTTACAAAGGCTTTGTCAAAAGGAAAGCTCAATAAGCATGCCGAGGGCATAGGACTTAAATTAGCTGGTTATATCATGTAAATCTGTGATTGGTATTTGGATAAGGGATGTTAAACAATTATTATTTCAATAAATGAATTTAAATACTTGGTATGTGTGTATTTATTTCAATAATGATTGTATCCTATATTTGCATGTTTAATCCATGAATATTTTAAATATTCTAAATGTCCATTGTCGATTAACTATATGGGAATATGGTTAAACTAAGACATATCTGAGTGATTGGTAATATTCTTAGGAATATTTGAAGATGGTCCTACCAAACTCACATGATATCCATATAGATGTATATCGGACTACCCCACTTAACGAATCATCACTTTATGGATCGTCGTCATTAAGTGAAATTCGTGAAATGGTTGTTTTATTTATCCTTAGACTTGAGATACAAGCAGGTTATGCATGTGTGGATTGCATTTTCTTGATATAGTTCTAACTATCCTGAATAAGGTAGTAATAAAGGGCTATTTTCATAAATATAGTGAAATGACATGACTAACACGTGTAATCAAAATAGGATTTGTTCCTTCAATTTGCAACTGAAGAATGATACCATTTGGCGCCCTCATTGATTAATTAAGATGTTTGTATGCGCATACCCAAATGAACTCCAGATGTGGTCTCGATTAATTTGGTAATCTTAATTAGTTGTAGAAATGAGAAACATAATCGTTAAATTATGGAATGACATTGATCCATATCCATAATTAACAAGGTATCTGAAACAAAGGGATAATAAAGACTAAACCATTTCAAAGGATACTTTAAGAAACTATACTTAAATATTTCCGGGAACATTGGCGTGTTGCTAGACGCTAACCAATGTTATTGCCTTTATATAACATGCTCAAGTGGGAGCTGTTGAAATGTGATCACGTTAAATAAACGCATATCTGGAAATCATTTAAGTCTACGGGGTCACACAAAATGACACGTAAACTCTATGCAATTAATTAATATATTAAATGTAATATATTGATTAATACGTTCACGAAATGATTAATAAACAATAATTAAATTGTTAAATATATGTTTATTAATTACAAGAGATGGATTAAAATGTAAATTAGAAGTTTCCTAATTGTACAATAGAAGGGGGGGCCGAAATTTAGAGGGGGTTTCCTAATCCTCCTCTAACTTGGTCACCAAGTCAAAAACCCTTCTAATTAAAGCCTATAAATAGAGGGTTATAGTTAAGGGTTTTTATAAGTTGTTTATGAGGTAAAACCCTAACTAAAAAATCATATTATTATTATTATTATTATTATTATTATTATTATTATTATTATTATTATTATTATTATTATTATTATTATTATTATTATTATTATTATTATTATTATTATTATTATTATTATTATTATTATTATTATTATTATTATTATTATTATTATTATTATTATTATTATTATTATTATTATTATTATTATTATTATAATAATAATTATTATTATTATTATTATTGGAAGCTTACGCTAAAAGGTACATATCCGATTCTTACTTTGTTAATTAATATTATTGCATATACGTTTATTTCCGCTGCGTACTTGTGTTTGTTATATGGTTTATGTGCATGAATCCTAACCGATCATAGTGAAAAGGATTTAAAGTAGGTAAAATTTGATGAATAGTTATTTTACCATTACGTAAATCTTTGGTTTGTAGAATTATGTATTTGGATTGTTCCATTAATTACTTCATCTTTTGGAAACTTTGTGATTATATATTTTAACAGTCTGTAAAAGCCAGTTAACACTGTTTTCTTCCAAGCAAAAAGGAGAATAAGAAGCAACTCAAATACTCCAATACGTTTAGAAATAAAGAACAAGAGAAACAATTGAGAGGTTAGATATGAGACCGAAAAGAAAGGTATCAACCACACATACACAATAAATATTTGTCACTAAAGATTAAAGAACATTTACAACAACACACGGGTCATCATAAACTTTAATCACGAAATTAATTCATGATGGAAAAAAAAAAACGAAAACAAAATTTCATACGGAAACTTAAACAAAAAACTCATATGGGAAGTAGCTGCTTTGACTATTTTTTTTTACCGTGGAGTTGTTTTATTTTGACCATGGAGTAGGGATTATCAAAAACAAGCAATACTGAGTAACTTTAGCTTGGAATACTACCGAGCTAACTACAAACACGAACTAAAAGCAAACTTAAAACAAACATAACAAACATGAATAAACAGACTAGAATACTACATACTACAGTACTACCTAGTAACAAATCACCAAAACGACACTAATAGCAAAATTGTATATAACTTAAAGGAAGGTGATATTAGTACCACCAAATTTGATAAAGTTACCATACAGTACAACGCTTATAGCAGACTGTATAAACATATATTGCATAAGTGTGGTAAATCAATAAATTTTATGGTACTATTATCAATTCCCTAACTTACACTACAACAAATTGTTTGAATATTCACACTTTAATTAGGTAGTTTTACACATTTAAAAATGTGTAAAATAAATAAGTTCACACTTGATTTAAGTGTGAAAAAAATAGGTGTTACAAATTTAACAAGATTTTTCACCCTTTTAAGTGTGAATATATTTAAACAATTCTTCACATTTTAAAGTTTAAAAATAATTATAAAAAAATTATTCACTTATATAAGTGTGAACATTTAGATGCAAATCTTTACACCTCTAAGTGTGAAGATTTTAGCCACGGTTCTTCACACCTCTACATGTGAAGATCTAAAAGTAATGTTATGAAAAATTTATAGCGACTCTTCACATTTCTAATTGTGAAAATTTTGCGCACGCACACAAATATATAATAAAAATTACGTATATAAAAATTTTCAACATAAAAAAACATAGCAGTAAAATAACATACTTTTCATCACACCAAAATGTTAAATTACATAGCATAAAAGATATGTAAACTCTGACATGATGATTGTTAAATACAACTCATTAGTTTCAGATTCCTATACGACTTTCTTATTGAAAACATCATTAGAAATCCATCAGCCAAATATGCTCCCAGTTATATAGTATGTGATTGCTTTCATTAGGGTCAAAGATCCCACCAATGAATCTGTAGACTTTTGGGAAGTCTGGCATGACTGCACACAATAGAAAAATATATACGACGGGGCAAAGAGTATAGTGATTCAGAACATAGTAACTTGCATTTCTAGCACTCAACATGCCGTCAACTAAAAATATGTTGAAACGTTTCCTCATACTAAATGGTGTTTAGCTAATGAACCAATTAAGAACTAACCTCGCCCAAACATCCTATGCTTCACTTCATTTTGGTCATATGTTTCACCAGTTGGGCCATACCCCTGTACATCAATGCTGCTACTGATGACACCATCTGCAATACCGATACAGGCAAAAGTTAAGTGGTGAAAATCGTTTTAACTTTTTTTTTCCGTATTATTATTACAAAACGAGGATCATAAACTAGAAAAGTAAGGGGGCAGACCTTGTGTTGGCCATAGAGATGTATCTTTCATGATGGGGCCTTCATTTTTTATTATATCAGCAGCTAAAAACTTATTGAGACTTGAGAGGTACACGAATCTTAAATAATCAAATAATAATCCAACCTAGTTTAGTGGTCTTGAGAGGGTATGGGTGAGCTGCTTTCTTCTTTGGCCGAGAGGGTGGGACATGCCCGTTCTTTTGGACCTTTAGGAAGTATTTCTGGGCATGACTGCGTATCTACAAGGATAATAATCATTTTGTTAAAGGCTAAATAATGAAAGGAGGAGTACGACGACATTCGACAACTTATGTTGTGTTTTTACTCAATGAACCATCAGTACTGATTACCTGTAGCAGTCTTGGAACCATCAAAAGCTTCGAATTTTCTCCAGTCAGGATCAAAGCTGGAAATGTCATAAACAAGAAAATAGGTCAGAATGTCATCACTCCATGCCTACGAAGATTACAAACAGTTCTGTTGTATTCTAAGTTGTCTTGATCCTCTTTTAAACTAAAGCTATAAAAGCACCAATAAACAGCCATTCTGTTGTATTCTAAGTTGTCTTGATCCTCTTTTAAACTAAAGCTAATTTAATAAACTAGCCCAAGCTCAAATATAGATCTTGGTTAGTCTAGCAAATTAAATGGTGATTCACTAAAGATCAGAAACAAGACTTACAGGAAAATTTCATGCCTGAATAAAAAACTAATGATGAAGAAATTAATGGACATGTCAAGTAGATCTATACAAACCAGGTAGGGTTGAATTGACTAAAAGAGCACTTTTTGTCCAATTTTTATGTAAATTAGAATTAAACTAAGCTAGGTAAGACTACAACAAAAACTTAAATCTTCAAGTAAAAAGATTTAGGAGATCGTACACATTAGAAGAGACTCTGAACTACCAAAGGATCTTCATAACAGACTTGGGTTGAAAGAGTGTCTTAGCAACTGTTTATGAGTGAACCAAACTCTGAGTCCTGCTTAAAGCCCATCATGGCAGCAAGCTTGTGTGCACATTTTTCAACCTTAGGACCTAAGTCCTGCAAGTTGGGCCACACTACTTCCCTGTGACACCAGTACCAGTTACAGGTTGAGGAAGGGTGGGAAATATCCCTGCCCTGGATGGAGCTTTTGACACCTAAAAATCGATATATATATATATATATATATATATATATATATATATATATATATATATATATATATATATATATATATATATATATATATATATATATATATATATATATATATATATATATATATATATATATATATATATATATATATATATATATATATATATATATATATATATATATATATATATATATATATATATATATATATATATATATATATATATATATATATATATATATATATATATATATATATATATATATATATATATATATATATATATATATATATATATATATATATATATATATATATATATATATATATATATATATATATATATATATATATATATATATATATATATATATATATATATATATATATATATATATATATATATATATATATATATATATATATATATATATATATATATATATATATATATATATATATATATATATATATATATATATATATATATATATATATATATATATATATATATATATATATATATATATATATATATATATATATATATATATATATATATATATATATATATATATATATATATATATATATATATATATATATATATATATATATATATATATATATATATATATATATATATATATATATATATATATATATATATATATATATATATATATATATATATATATATATATATATATATATATATATATATATATATATATATATATATATATATATATATATATATATATATATATATATATATATATATATATATATATATATATATATATATATATATATATATATATATATATATATATATATATATATATATATATATATATATATATATATATATATATATATATATATATATATATATATATATATATATATATATATATATATATATATATATATATATATATATATATATATATATATATATATATATATATATATATATATATATATATATATATATATATATATATATATATATATATATATATATATATATATATATATATATATATATATATATATATATATATATATATATATATATATATATATATATATATATATATATATATATATATATATATATATATATATATATATATATATATATATATATATATATATATATATATATATATATATATATATATATATATATATATATATATATATATATATATATATATATATATATATATATATATATATATATATATATATATATATATATATATATATATATATATATATATATATATATATATATATATATATATATATATATATATATATATATATATATATATATATATATATATATATATATATATATATATATATATATATATATATATATATATATATATATATATATATATATATATATATATATATATATATATATATATATATATATATATATATATATATATATATATATATATATATATATATATATATATATATATATATATATATATATATATATATATATATATATATATATATATATATATATATATATATATATATATATATATATATATATATATATATATATATATATATATATATATATATATATATATATATATATATATATATATATATATATATATATATATATATATATATATATATATATATATATATATATATATATATATATATATATATATATATATATATATATATATATATATATATATATATATATATATATATATATATATATATATATATATATATATATATATATATATATATATATATATATATATATATATATATATATATATATATATATATATATATATATATATATATATATATATATATATATATATATATATATATATATATATATATATATATATATATATATATATATATATATATATATATATATATATATATATATATATATATATATATATATATATATATATATATATATATATATATATATATATATATATATATATATATATGATCATACCCACGTTATGACGATATTATATATATATATATATATGATATATATATATATATATATATGAATGATTGTTTGAGACGTTGACAAAATAATCGAAAGAATAACCCTTTATATGGATCAATTTACCTACAGATCTAGGGTTATACATCTAGATGATGCGATTTCACAAGAGCTAGGGTTTGTTAAAGTAATACAACATATATAGTAGAAGAACTGCTTTCAGAAGTTACCAAGACCAAGTCAGATGTATACACACGCACACACACAGAATGAGCGCCTACAATTAATCAAAATTAAAAGAATTTAATCTGTTATATAAACGCACACACATGTATATGTATATATACATATATCTACAATTGATCAAATATATATATATAATATATATATATATAAGCACACACAGAGAATGAGTGCCTACAATTGATCAAAATTAAAAGAATTTACCTTTATATAAACGCACACACATGTATATGTATATATACGCACACACACAGCATGAGTGTCTACAATTGATCAAAATTGATAGAATTGAACCTTTAATTGGATAAATCTACCAACAGGATGAGAAATTGTGATTAAATTCCTTGAAGAATTCATAATGAGAACTTGCGATTGAATTCCTTGCTGTAGATATATATAGATATGGATATATAGATACAGATGTGTTTGAGACTTTAAGGTGATTCTTATGTGCTGATTCTTATGTTTGAGAAATTGGGATATAGGTTTTTAATTTGTACAGTATATAAGAGGCCGGGATACAGAATTTAAATTTTATTATGTGGCTAGTTTTTGTTCACGGTTTCTCAAGCGTGAACTTTTATTTTCTATATTTTTACACTCAAAAACGTGAAGAAATAATTTTATTTTTCACAATTATAGTGATAAAGTAAAAGATATCTTCATGGTCAAAAATGTGATGAACTCCAATAAATCTTCACAGATAAAAGCGTGTAAATTTTTTGTAATTTTTCACATTTAAAAATGTTAAAAAAAATTATTTCAACACATTTAAAAATGTGAGTTTTTATTGTACTTCTAAATTCACATGTTCAAATGTGGATATTTATCTTCACAATTAAAAGTGTGAAACTTTTTATTTTCTATTATAGATTTCACATTTATAAATGTGAATAACTTTAAAACATTTATAAATGTGAATATTTTAATAAAAAAGTTTCACATTTTTATAAAGCGTGAAAAAAATTGTGTGAAGAACTAACATTTTTCTTGTAGTGTTAAAACTAGCAAACTAGTACAATTAGTAGTGTAGCCAAACGTCATCCAAATTTGCAACATAAACAACTTGATTTTAATGGAAATCTATTATATATGGTTACACCTTGCAAGTCCTAAAGAGTATCGTCCACGACCATTACATGAGTTTAGTTCTTATAATCAATTACATAATTGCACTCACACACTTAACTTTATGTAGTTCGGTTTTTTGCCTGCAATCATATTAGATCCCAAGATGTTAAGGCTGTTATTTTTGACTTCTGTTTAGCCTTCATTAACAACAGCCCACTGTCTTCTTTATTGTGTAATTCTTTTTTAGAAATTAATCGATATAGTAACTTCCACCAATTTATTTTGTGTAATATATAACATAAAATTCCGATGCATTATAAACAAGCAGACTTGTAGCGCCCAAACCATTTGAAGCCAAAAATATATAACAAAGCGATATTCTTTATACTTAGAAAAGTACGACCATTTTCCGCGAAAAAAATCAAAATGTTTCAAATCAAGAAAAGACACTTGAAATGTTCTTAAAATGATGTAAGTAGACTAGTATACAAGTTTCAGAACCCAAAAAAGTCAAACGAAGGCTCGACAAAAAGTAAGCGTCGAAGACAGTAGAGCGCGTGCGATGCTGATTTTCATCGACCGCGCTTTGTGTCTCAGTGCACGCGCTAATGATACATAGAACGTGCTTTGAGCTGAACACCAAAAACACCTTTTTTGACATTTTTCAGTTTTTCGACTAAATTCCAAGCTTTTCAAAACACTTCAACAAGTCAAATAAGTTATAAACACATATCGAAACATTCCAAAGGCTTACAATTGTTCAAAAAGACAATTCACTACGAAATGGGTCATCATACCCATTTTGCCAAACATCTAGTGTAAGTCCCAACTCAATAGATGGTACTACCTGAAGACACCTCTATGTCGATGGTGAGGTTACTTTGCAATATACACACTGATCTGGAGACGACCAGTTGCAATATGTATATACCAGGTTAATGGTTAGATTACTTATTAAGGTGACAATGTATAATAAGTAAAGACAATGCAATAAATAAATACTTATAAAGTAAATCTGGTGAGATCGATATGTAATTTTTCAAGTGTAATTTATTTATTATCTTTAAATAAATTACAAGGTTGTTGCGGAACCAAGATAATACAAAATATGTAAATATCCTAACAACCTATGAAGTACAATGATCTAATACTTGGAAATTCTCTTCAACAATCGAAACACTTAAAGTTGTGAAATGTTCCTTTTTGCGATTGAGAGAATATTGCACAAGTTCACCAAGAAATTCAAATGTCTGAATATGCAAAGTTATTTCTTGGTTGTGCAAAGACCTCTATTTATAGATAAAGTTGTCATTGGGATTCCAACTTTATCGTACAAATATGGTTGAGAGCATTTAAGGAAGCAATACGACTTCCAATTAAATACTGTATAAAGTATGACATAAAGTCACTTTATTCAACCTGCTTTATGTACTTTTGTAATTTAAACATAGACAATTGTTATTGTTCGGTTAATAGCACATAAAGCATAAAGGTCTTCCTCGTAATCAGTGTAAAGCTTTGTAAATGCTTTAAACTGATATTCTCCAGTTTCGATCTGGTTAGAATGCCAACTGGGCTTCGCTGCCATTGTCATTCTCTATCTTCCACTTGTTGTCTTCGACTTCAATTGGAATATCTTCAGGTCTGGTCATATCTCAACTGGAGGAAGTCTTTAGTAGCATAAACTGTACGTTGCAACTGGACTTCTAATATTTCTGGACAAATCAAACTGGTCTCCAGATGCAACTGGAGACTCGCCAGTTTATCAGTAAACTGGTCCTAACAAATTCCCCCTATTTGTCCTGAAATATTGCCAAGTCTTTTCGAGTTCTTGTATCTATACAAGTATGAACTGGAAAGACTTGTTTGACTAAATCTATCTAAATTTTCCAAGGCATTTTTATAGATCAATAAATGCCTTGGGTTTTTTTTTTTTGAGTTTGTTAGATTTAATCCGTTATCTACCTTGTGGTTACAAACTGGTAACTTCATTTATACAAGGAAATGAAATTTATACAAGTTACAAGAATGTAAATAAAATTACAAGATGATAACTGAAGGAAAACTTATACAGATGGCCCTTCGCCAGTTTTCCTTCTCTTGGCAGCTGAAGAGATGGGCAGTTTGTCTTCAGGATCAAAGTTCAGTTTTTCTTCAACACTTTCTTTGAACTTGATAAGACTCTGAAGGACATGAATCCAACCCCTTTCAATCTTGTTCTTTTGCTGCCTAGCCTCCAACAAGTTCAGCATCTCCACATGCTCAGAATGGCCATACCTATGGATGTCAGGATTTTCAGTTGAGCACATTGGTCCATTGAAGTACTGAACCCCAACTGTAAAGTATTGAGTTCCAGGCTTGATCGATACTCTAACATCAATGATCTTGCCTGGTTTATATCGACGCTGCAGTACTTCAGTCAAGTATGCACGTGCTTCAGATTCATTAGCCAGTTGGATCTGGCTAGTGCTCAGTTTTTGCACTGCAGCTCGAATATCTTCAGTTGTTGGCTCATTCGATTGCACCCAAGTCCTTAAATCTGCATCTCTTGGCAGTGGTTTCAATTTCCTTTGGACTTGGGTGGATTCAGTACTCTTCTGACCACTTTCTTGACATTTTCCATTCTCCTTTGAATTCCACTGGCCCTAATCTCTCTAGCCTTCTCCACTGTCACACCAATGTTTTTAGCATCATATTCAACTTCATCATCTGGATAATGTTTATCCAGCTCGATGTCAAGCATTTCTTTCAGCATGCCAACTATCCTTGCATCATGCTTGACTTTCAGATATTGATCAAGTGGGATGCCCAACAGGTTGGCATCACTTGCATCAAGTATCTTCATTCTCTCCAGTTGACCTCTGGCAACCAATTGGTTTGCTTGTTTTTGTTTCTTTCTTTCTTTTATGCCATCACCAATTCTTGCCAGTCTTTTGCTATCACTTTCGGTCACTAGAGGAAGCTTATCAGCATTTCCAGTTTCTAACAAGGGTTTATCAGTGGCCGGCTGGGCAGATTCATCAGTTGCAATAATCTTGCCCTTATCAACATTCCCCCTATCAGTAACATCCTCAAACTCTTCAATCATTTGCTGACTGGCATCAGTACCAGCACCAGCAATAACAACCTGCCTTTCCACCAGATTTCTTGTTCCTGCACCTGGCAATCTTGGTGCAAGTGCAAGGACGTCTGTTAGTGCATTTCCGGGTGACAACATCATTATAGAAGTTTATCTTGAGTCATTTGTATATGTAATTATTAAACGATACGTTTTTGTATGTAATAAGGTCAAACATGACTAAGTCAACCGGAGAGTTGACCAAGTCTAACTAGACCGGTCTAGGTCTAGGTTGGTCTAGGTAGGTCTAGGTTGGTCTAGGTAGACCTAGGGTGGTCTAGCTAGACCTTGGCCGAATTTATTAGTATAAATAGAGGATTAGACCTTATGTTTAAGGAGAATCTCTCTAGCTTTTTGTTTTCGTTTTCTCTAGTTGGGAGAGCTCGTGTCTTACTTGTAATCGTTATTATTGAAGTAATACAAGGCTCCGATTATCCCATTCATATATTGTTCATCATATATTGTTCTTTGTACTTGTGTTCGGTTTACCGAATATTGTTGATTGCTAGTGTTCGAGACTTTCCGCACTCAAACTCTAGTTATCTAATCTCGTAGATCCGGTGGCTAAGGGACTTTCAAGTGGTATCAGAGCCATAGATCGTGTTCTTTTTGTTCGGGATTAGAGATTTCAAAAATTGTAAGCCGTTTTTTGGTACGTTTCTTCAAGGTTTCGAGAGATTAAGCAAGAAAGAAGGTACAGTTCTTCAAGGTTTCGACAGGTCTAGGTCTAGCTAGACTGGTCTAGCTCGAGTGGTCTAGGTCGACTAAGGTCTAGCTCGACCAAGGTCTAGCTTGACTTCCTAGCCGATCAAGTCACTTTATTTCGGTCCCTTGTCCTATAAATACATCTTCGGTTCATTTTGTAAGGATTTTGAAGGTTCGGTTTAAGTTAAAAGCTTTGAAACTCTTAAACTTGGTTTTTGAATTCGAAACTTTCTTGAGTTCGGATTTGAAGCTTTGTCATTCGAATTTTGAACTTGTTTACTTGAACAATCTTAAGCTCTTACAAAGTGTTTACACATATTTAGGACTTGAAATTCGCGTTTTGGTTTTAGTTTGAACTTGTTTGAGATTGAATTTGTAACCTTTTGGTTTTAAGTTTGATTTCGGTAAATCAAGCTTTGAACTTGAAAACCTGAATCGTTTTTGGGTCCTAACTTAATATCATTCAAGTTTGGAACTTGTAAACTCTTTGAGTTTCTGGTCTGAATTTAGATGATATATGAATCAATGATGGCTCGAGGTCTATTCTCTATAAAAGATTCTGAGAAATCTTAGAGGAAATTCAAGATCAGGCCAAAAGTGTTATTTCGAGGGTACTGGGATATCTCTTGATTACATATGTGAACATCTGTGGGAGGAAGATAAGAATGAAAGATAAGCTGAAACCAAAAACAAACATATTGGCTGTTTTAAGAATTTTGTAGAGAAAATGGGGGGATAAAAATTTAGAATCTTCCATGTTTTCTATACAAAATTCTGGTTGCTTGAAATAAAGAAGATCATGAAGTTTTGACAGAGTTCAATCATGGTATCTTTCTGATTTTGAATCTGTGTGACATGTGTCCGACCTAATTTTTGGATCAAAGGCGCCTGATTATAGATTAGGTGATTCAGACGAATCAGATGAAGATTGAAGACTAGGGTTGAAAGTCAATTAAACTGTAGATGATCTTTGTTGAGCATGTGTTTGGGATTTTGTCTTATAGCTTTTGGGATGAAATTAATCATTTGTAGCCAAGTAGTTGATGATCAAACCTTTATTTTATGCCAATGATGTAGAGATAATTAATCCGGTAACTAGTGAAGGGGTTGCAGATTAAGTGGTTCTCTATGTATTTTGGAGATGCTTACCTTGAGGGGGAGATTTGATACAAAAGACGTCAGGTGATTGGTGGATTTGTGAAGTTACAAGACAAAGTCAGACACTATTGGTTGAAGACATGGGTCTTGTGAGTGTTGCATATGTGAAATTCAGGTTACGGAATTTCTTATCTTTGTGGGAGCTGATTAAATTCAATACTGATTGTTGGAGATTCAACTTCTCTGTCATATGCCGGTTAAGCTTGAAGATCAAATGGATTGAGCTATGTTGTCTTGCATGATATCTGTTATTGCTTTGGGAATCGATGATATCTGGATTGCTTGGAAGCAATGATTTATGGATTACTTTGAAGTAATGATATTTGACATGATAATACTGCTTGGAGCTTAATTTGGAGGAGGTTACTGTTGAGGGGGAGAGTTACAATCTGTGTATTGGATTTGTTAGTTGTCATAAAGATACAGAGATTTTGCAGTTTGAAGATTAGTGTGCAGCGGATGAAGATCAAGTCTTACCGGAAAAAAGACATGATATCATTGGTTAAATGGAAGTCTGTTGATGCAGATTTTTTAACTAATGATTGTCAGAATTGATGGCAATAGTCAAGGGGTGTCCGTTTGTGCATTTCTGTTACTATTGCTTATGCATTACAAGTGAAGACTTTGAAGATCGATGAAAACTTCTAAATGCTGATGTCAAGGGGGAGTCTGTTAGTGCATTTCCGGGTGACAACATCATTATAGAAGTTTATCTTGAGTCATTTGTATATGTAATTATTAAACGATACGTTTTTGTATGTAATAAGGTCAAACATGACTAAGTCAACCGGAGAGTTGACCAAGTCTAACTAGACCGGTCTAGGTCTAGGTTGGTCTAGGTAGGTCTAGGTTGGTCTAGGTAGACCTAGGGTGGTCTAGCTAGACCTTGGTTGGTCTAGGTAGGTCTAGGTTGGTCTAGGTAGTCTAGGTTGGTCTAGGTAGTCTAGGTTGGTCTAGGTTGGTCTAGGTTGGTCTAGGTCGGTCTAGGTTGGTCTAGGTGGTCTAGGTTGGTCTAGGTTGGTCTAGGTTGGTCTAGGTAGGTCTAGGTTGGTCTAGGTAGGTCTAGGTTGGTCTAGGTTGGTCTAGGTTGGTCTAGGTCGGTCTAGGTTGGTCTAGCTAGGTCTAGGTTGGTCTAGGTAGTCTAGGTTGGTCTAGGTAGGTCTAGGTTGGTCTAGGTAGGTCTAGGTTGGTCTAGGTAGGTCTAGGTTGGTCTAGGTAGGTCTAGGTTGGTCTAGGTAGGTCTAGGTTGGTCTAGGTAGGTCTAGGTTGGTCTAGGTAGTCTAGGTTGGTCTAGGCTAGGTCTAGGTTGGTCTAGGTAGTCTAGGTTGGTCTAGGTAGGTCTAGGTTGGTCTAGGTTGGTCTAGGTTGGTCTAGGTCGGTCTAGGTTGGTCTAGGTGGTCTAGGTTGGTCTAGGTTGGTCTAGGTTGGTCTAGGTAGGTCTAGGTTGGTCTAGGTGGTCTAGGTTGGTCTAGGTTGGTCTAGGTTGGTCTAGGTGTCTAGGTTGGTCTAGGTAGGTCTAGGTTGGTCTAGGTAGGTCTAGGTTGGTCTAGGTAGTCTAGGTTGGTCTAGGTAGGTCTAGGTTGGTCTAGGCTAGACCTCGTGTGGTCTAGCTCGACCAAGGTCTTGCTCAACCAAGGTCTAGCTCGACTTCCTAGCTGATCAAGTCACTTTATTTCGGTCCCTTGTCCTATAAATACATCTTCGGTTCATTTTGTAAGGATTTTGAAGGTTCGGTTTAAGTTAAAAGCTTTGAAACTCTTAAACTTGGTTTTTGAATTCGAAACTTTCTTGAGTTCGGATTTGAAGCTTTGTCATTCGAATTTTGAACTTGTTTACTTGAACAATCTTAAGCTCTTACAAAGTGTTTACACATATTTAGGACTTGAAATTCGCGTTTTGGTTTTAGTTTGAACTTGTTTGAGATTGAATTTGTAACCTTTTGGTTTTAAGTTTGATTTCGGTAAATCAAGCTTTGAACTTGAAAACCTGAATCGTTTTTGGGTCCTAACTTAATATCATTCAAGTTTGGAACTTGTAAACTCTTTGAGTTTCTGGTCTGAATTTAGATGATATATGAATCAATGATGGCTCGAGGTCTATTCTCTATAAAAGATTCTGAGAAATCTTAGAGGAAATTCAAGATCAGGCCAAAAGTGTTATTTCGAGGGTACTGGGATATCTCTTGATTACATATGTGAACATCTGTGGGAGGAAGATAAGAATGAAAGATAAGCTGAAACCAAAAACAAACATATTGGCTGTTTTAAGAATTTTGTAGAGAAAATGGGGGGATAAAAATTTAGAATCTTCCATGTTTTCTATACAAAATTCTGGTTGCTTGAAATAAAGAAGATCATGAAGTTTTACAGAGTTCAATCATGGTATCTTTCTGGTTTGAATCCGTGTGACATGTGTCCGACCTAATTTTTGGATCAAAGGCGCCTGATTATAGATTAGGTGATTCAGACGAATCAGATGAAGATTGAAGACTAGGGTTGAAAGTCAATTAAACTGTAGATGATCTTTGTTGAGCATGTGTTTGGGATTTTGTCTTATAGCTTTTGGGATGAAATTAATCATTTGTAGCCAAGTAGTTGATGATCAAACCTTTATTTTATGCCAATGATGTAGAGATAATTAATCCGGTAACTAGTGAAGGGGTTGCAGATTAAGTGGTTCTCTATGTATTTTGGAGATGCTTACCTTGAGGGGGAGATTTGATACAAAAGACGTCAGGTGATTGGTGGATTTGTGAAGTTACAAGACAAAGTCAGACACTATTGGTTGAAGACATGGGTCTTGTGAGTGTTGCATATGTGAAATTCAGGTTACGGAATTTCTTATCTTTGTGGGAGCTGATTAAATTCAATACTGATTGTTGGAGATTCAACTTCTCTGTCATATGCCGGTTAAGCTTGAAGATCAAATGGATTGAGCTATGTTGTCTTGCATGATATCTGTTATTGCTTTGGGAATCGATGATATCTGGATTGCTTGGAAGCAATGATTTATGGATTACTTTGAAGTAATGATATTTGACATGATAATACTGCTTGGAGCTTAATTTGAGGAGGTTACTGTTGAGGGGGAGAGTTACAATCTGTGTATTGGATTTGTTAGTTGTCATAAAGATACAGAGATTTTGCAGTTTGAAGATTAGTGTGCAGCGGATGAAGATCAAGTCTTACCGGGGAAAAAAAGGACATGATATCATTGGTTAAATGGAAGTCTGTTGATGCAGATTTTTTAACTAATGATTGTCAGAATTGATGGCAATAGTCAAGGGGTGTCCGTTTGTGCATTTCTGTTACTATTGCTTATGCATTACAAGTGAAGACTTTGAAGATCGATGAAAACTTCTAAATGCTGATGTCAAGGGGGAGTCTGTTAGTGCATTTCCGGGTGACAACATCATTATAGAAGTTTATCTTGAGTCATTTGTATATGTAATTATTAAACGATACGTTTTTGTATGTAATAAGGTCAAACATGACTAAGTCAACCGGAGAGTTGACCAAGTCTAACTAGACCGGTCTAGGTCTAGGTTGGTCTAGGTAGGTCTAGGTTGGTCTAGGTAGACCTAGGGTGGTCTAGCTAGACCTTGGCCGAATTTATTAGTATAAATAGAGGATTAGACCTTATGTTTAAGGAGAATCTCTCTAGCTTTTTGTTTTCGTTTTCTCTAGTTGGGAGAGCTCGTGTCTTACTTGTAATCGTTATTATTGAAGTAATACAAGGCTCCGATTATCCCATTCATATATTGTTCATCATATATTGTTCTTTGTACTTGTGTTTGGTTTACCGAATATTGTTGATTGCTAGTGTTCGAGACTTTCCGCACTCAAACTCTAGTTATCTAATCTCGTAGATCCGGTGGCTAAGGGACTTTCATCCTTTCCCCCTTGGCAGCTTCTAGTCCTTGACGAACAACATCAAAGTCCAACTGACTAGAAGGCAAGCGATCTAGAGGCTGCCACGACTGTAAGTCCTTGCATTCCTTGAACGCCCCACAAATGATGCGAACTGTCCTCCACAAATGATTTACTTCTTTAGACTGAATCAGAACATTTGCAGATGTTTGTTCCTGACCAGTTTTGATGGCATTCAAAAGTATACGATCATCTGCAGAAAGCCCAGTTGCAACCGGTTCTCTTTCCTACACAGTTTCCTTCTCTTTTCCTTTGCCAACTTCAGTTGTCAGTTTGTCTAAAGCTGTTGAATGTTCAGACACTTTGGCAGCCAGATTATCTAGACTACCCTTCAACAAATCAACCTGTGTAGTGATTGGGGCCAGGTCAACTGGTGAAGGAGTAATCTTGGTGATTTCAGACATCACCCTTTGAACCAATGCTTCTTCCCTCTCGACCAAGGTATCCTTGATTATCTGACTAACTGATGTGGCCAACTGCTGCCCAAGCTCAGTCACATTTAATGCAGGTCTTTCAACCAGTTCCTTGACCTGTTTTTCTATTTCCTTCAGCTCAACCTCTGATGATCTGATAGTGTTACCCAGTAGGTTGGAAATAGACGTGGTGACTTTTGTTTGAGTTAAGTCAAAGGCCTCCTTTAAGGAAGTGGCCAGATTGTTACAGCCATTGACTAACTCATTCAGCTTTTTAAACACCAAGTCCTCATTGGCAGCAAATTTGTTTATCCCCGGATCAACAACTTTAGAGTTTGTAAGTGTGTCCTTGTTGTATCTGGAGAGGGACTTAGAGTTTTGCTCAATTGTCTTTTGAACACCCTCCACCCGTTTGATCAGGTTTTGGATGTCGGCTGAGAAGGAGACAAATTGAGTGTCCAGTGACGGAGGGGAAGTTGTCACTGGACCAGCAACAGGCACCACTGGAGCAACTGGAGGAGGCACATTAAGTGAAACCTCACCAGTTGACTGACCAGGGGCGAGAGATATAGAACCAGAAATGAGGAAAGTAGAAGGACGGACAGAGAAATCAAGGTGTTGGTCATGCTGAGAATGCTCAGGTGTGACCAACGGTGGCGGTTGGGCGGTGTGCCTATTTCTAGGCACAAAAAGTGAAGATATAAAGGATGGGGATCTTTGTTGTGGAATTCTGGTGAGCATATCTGTGGAGGAAACTGAAACTTGTTGATCTGGGGGTGAGATAAGAGATGAAGGGTCTTGATCTTGTACAGAAGAATCAAGTATCTCTGTATCTGAGGGTGTTCCTTCAGAATCCGAAGACTCTAGCTGGAACTCATCAACATCCATGCCCAGATTCATGAATGATAGAGATGGCTGATCAGTTTGATCAGTCTCCTGATGACCTTCTCTAGTTTCCTGGAAGGTTTCATCAGTTGGCAGTGCAGTTGCCGTAGCAACTTCACCTGGGATAGAGGTCACTGGGGTTGCCTCAGTTATAACTGCTCCATCCACAGTCATAACATCACTGGCCGTAGAGTTTGGAACCTCAGTCTCCAGCTGTGACTGGCCAGAGACGTCGTCAGTTCGTGCAATAGCAGTGTCAGAAATTTGGCCAGACTCAAATTGTGCAGACACGGACTCTACTCTGGGTTGGGTTAGCCCAGTATTATCTTCACCACCCTCTCCTACAGAAATTTCGAGGGTGGTTGCTTGCGGTTCTCCCATTTGACTATCTCCAGCAACCTGTTGGGAGGAAGCTGGAGGGCTGGTTGGGTTTCTACTGTCAGTGGCAGTATCTGACTGTTTCCTAAGACGACGTGATCTGGTTGCCTTTGGAACACCCTGGAGACCTGTTGGGAGGTCTCCAGTGACAAGTGGAGGAACTGACAAGCTGGAGCTGGAAGGGTTAGACTGTTGTTCAGGCCCAACAACTGTCACTAATCCAGCAGACGAACTGGTGGGTCCCTCATTATTTTGAGGCCCGCCCAGTTGCCTTTTTGACTCACCTTGGACTGGTGCATCAGTTTTAGCGAATGCCAGCCGCATTCTTTCTGGAATCTCAACCTCTCCAGCTTTAGATACTAGAGAGTCAAGATTCCTTAACAAATCTGGGACAGTGTAAATTGAAGTTGTGTTATAATAAGCTTCACTGCCCAAGATTTGTTTAAAACAGAGAGAGAGATACCTGGAGAAAGGGATACATAGTCCCCTGGTGCCCTTCAGTTTCTGCACCAAACTTCTGAAAAGTATATCTGCAAAGTCTACTCTCAATCCGTTCCACAAGCAATAATCCATCTCCGCTTGTGAGGAGTTAATCTGGTCAAACCACCAGAACTCCCACCCATACTCTCCACCAGGTGGATGAAAAAGTACCTCCATGAAGGTGTGAGACCCTTCATGGTCATAGCACCTTTTGTTTTCAAGACCCCATTTTCTAGGCAATCCTTGTGTCCCATATCAAGGAGAACCTGTCGAAAATTTTGATTTGGGGAGATGACAACTGGAGATTCACCTGTCTCCAGTAATTGAGGTGTAGGGCATCCCTCAATGTTTCTGCCGTAAGGGTACACCGGACTGTTCCACTTTTTAAGGTGAAAGAGATGGAAGAACAGTCAGCAGATAAGGAGGCGGTGTACCAAAACTCACACAAGTAGTCGTGATACATCTTGCGTGGGTTTGCAGAAAAGGAAGGCCCGATTGGAGAATCCCTCAAAAATCTTTGGATTCTCCAATAAGGGTATCAGACCCTTGGGTTCCTTGTAAACTAGCCATCGGATTATTTGGATTTAGTTTGATGAGCGTAGTATTACCAGGAGCACCAGATGCCTGTTTGACACCTGGTGGGGGAACATATGGGACAGTAAGGAGATTTACATCTCTTGATCTGGATGATTTAGGTGCCATTGAAAGTGAAATTGAGAATTTTGGAATTAGGGTTCTTGATTTATGAAGCAGAGAGAGGAATGAAGCAATTTTGATGATTGGAATTGAATGAGAGAATGTGAAAAGGAAGTAAATGTGTTTCGGAGTAAATAAGGGGTATTTATAAGGAAATTGTGATCCCAATGAAATACCAAGAATATTTTAATACCAAAAATCAAATTTACAAGATATTTTGTAAATGAAAATTTGAATTTTGAAGTAAAAATTTAATTCTCCGTGTCAGCATTAAATGCTACGACGGCTTAACTTCCCCACGCGCCCACTAACTTTCATATTCCCAATAAAAAGTGTTGTCTTTTACAAAAATGACCTTGACACGTCATATGACGATATTGAGTAGGTTAAAACACTCGAGTACCATCACGTGTCACAAGTATTGACCAAGTATTTTACAACGTTATGAAATCTGGTTGACCACTAGTTTTTAGACAAGACTGAACATGTACACTGGAGGATTAGTCCAGTGCCAGTTTCCAACTGGAGAGTTCTCCAGTTGCCATTTTCAAACAAAAAGAATTTTGGTAAGAAAATTTATTTTGAGTCTTTCCCCCTAAAATGATGATCCAGAAATCGATTAGTGCCAGGATAGTATCACAAAGGCGTTCGATAGCCTAGCGAGCAAAGATTATCTGGACCTCCTCAACTGGAGAACTTCATCAGTGTCACTGACGCGTTCATAACAAAATCTCCAGTTTTAAGGATTTAACATTCCCAGTTCGCTGATGAGATGTTTAAAAGTTTTCTCATCAAGAGGTTTTGTAAAAACATCAGCGAGTTGTTTGTCAGTGGGGATGAAATGAATTTCAATGTCTCCTTTCATAACATGATCACGAATAAAATGATACCTGATGTCAATATGCTTTGTCTTAGAGTGCATCACTGGGTTGTGAGATATAGCAATTGCACTGGTGTTGTCACAAAAGATTGGGGTCCTTGTATACTTCTGACCATAATCTAGTAATTGGTTCTTGATCCAGAGAATCTGGGCACAGCAACTGGCCGCAGAAATGTACTCTACCTCAGCAGTGGACATAGAGACTGACGTCTGCTTCTTGCTGGTCCAACTTACCAATTTTCCTCCAAGGAAATGACAACCTCCAGTTGTTGACTTTCTATCTATCTTACAACCTGCATGATCTGAATCTGAATAACCCATTAGATCTAACCCTGAGCCTTTGGGATACCAAAGACCAAGGCTAGGACACCCTTTCAGGTATCTGAAGATGCGCTTAACAGCATGCAAATGTGATTCTTTTGGGTTAGCCTGAAATCTGGCACATAGACATGTTGCAAACATTATATCTGGTCGACTGGCAGTTAAATACATCAGTGAACCAACCATACCAAGATATTCAGTGGTGTTCACTGGTTTGCCAGTTGGGTCAGAGTCCAAATTTAAAGGTGCTGCAATAGGTGTGTTTTTCAATCATATTTGTATTTTCTTAACAAATCTCTGACATATTTTTCTTGGTTTATAAAAATTCCATTTTCAGTTTGTTTAATCTGAAGACCCAAGAAAAATGTTAATTCACCCATTAAACTCATTTCATACTCAGATGACATGATTTTAGAAAACCTTTTACACATTGCATCATCAGTTGAACCAAATATAATGTCATCAACATAAATTTGTACCAGTAAGATATTACCTTTTTCTTTCAAGATAAATAAGGTATTATCTATTGCACCTCTTTGAAAGCCATTTTTGAGAAGATGTTTAGTTAAAGTGTCATACCAGGCTCTTGGGGCTTGTCTTAGACCATACAAAGCTTTGTTCAGTCTATATACCCAGTGAGGATGCTTCTCATCAATGAAGCCTGGAGTCTGTTTAACATACACTTCTTCTTCCAGTGTTCCATTAAGGAACGCACTTTTGACATCCATCTGGAAGACTTTGAACTGCAGATGGGCTGCATAAGCCAAGAATATTCTGATGGCTTCAAGTCTTGCAACTGGAGCAAAAGTCTCATCAAAGTCAACGCCCTCTGCTTGACAATAACCCTTGGCAACTAATCTGGCTTTGTTTCTTACAACATTGCCATCTTCATCCATCTTGTTTCGGTAGACCCATCTTGTACCAATGGGTTCTTTCTTTAACCCTGGTGGACAAGGAACAAGTTCACATACATTGTTCCTTTCGAACTGGATAAGCTCTTCTTGCATTGCTTCTACCCAGCTTGGATCTGCCATAGCCTCGTCAATCTTCTTCGGTTCAATCAGTGATAAGAAGGTGACGTTCAAGCATTGCTCACTTGTGGCTCTTCTAGTCTGAACCCCACTACTTGGATCTCCAACAATCTGATCAATTGGATGTGCTCGAGTCCATTTAGTGTATTGACTAGGCTGGTGAACAACAATATCAGTGCAAGTCACCTGGCGATCTTCTTCAGTTGCAGCAGCTTCTGGAGGAGGATCAGCCCAAACTACTTCAATATCCTCATCAGAGTCAATGAGGTCATGATTGGCATCATGAAATTCTTCATTTAAAGGCATTTCTTGAAGAACTGGAGAAGTTGGAGTTTGAACTGGTGCTGATATTGGAGTGGCACGCACATCTGATCCAATCACCAGTTTCTGTGGTAAGTTGAAACTGATGGAGGGATAGAATGGAGTGTCACTGGAGGATTTCTTCTTTTGTACTGGTTCCAGTTGAGTGTAACTGGAAACATCTTCTGGTGAAGCAACTGACTGATGAACTTGGTCAGTTTCACCAAAATTTATTGGAACGACTGGAGAAATATCAAGGCTTGGTCTCTTGTTAATTGCATCAGTTGATTCGTCGAATGTGACATGAATTGTTCATGAACCTTTTGAAGTCTATAATTATAAACTCTAAAGGCCTTTCGAATATCTGAATAGCCTAAAAATACACCTTCATCAGCTTTTGCATCAAACTTTCCAAGCTGACTGTAATCATTTAAAATATAAACTGGACAACCAAATACATGGAAATATCCAATATTTGGTTTTCGATTCCTGAGCACTTCATAGGCGGTCTTCTTGTGTCTCTTGATGTAGACTGACCGGTTTTGGGTGTGACAAGCTGTTGCCACTACTTCAGCCCAAAAACTGGTGGGAAGACCTGATTCAGATAGCATACTTCTGGCAGCTTCTATCAGTGTACGATTCTTTCTTTCCACAACTCCATTTTGCTCTGGAGAGTGTGCTGATGAGAAGTTTTGAGAGATGCCAGTGTCATTACAAAATGTTTCAAGTACTTTGTTTTGAAATTCAGTACCATTATCACTTCGTAACTGACAAACTTTTCGAGTGTACTTGAGCTCAATTCTTTTGATGAGAGAGATGATTTCAGCAGGTGCATCACTTTTGGATCTGAGGAATACCACCCAGCAATATCTGGAGAATTCATCAACCATAACTAGAGTGTATTTCTTTCCAGCTCTAGTTTGAACATTCACTGGACCAAAAAGATCCATATGAAGCATGTGAAGAGGTTCAGTGATGCTAAAGTTTTGCCTGGTCTTGAAACTGGCTCTTTTCTGCTTGCCCATCTCACACCCTAGACATGGCTTTTCTTTATTGAAAGAAATCTGAGGTATCCCATCAACCAGTTGTTTTCGAGACAACTTGTTAATATTTTTGAAATTAAGATGGGATAATCTTTTAAATATGGTGCCTTGAGCAATATCGAACAATACCTTGTATCCATCATCACAAAGTTGACTGACACTGATCAGGTTGTATTTTAAACCATTCACAAATGCAACTCTGGTGAACTGGACTTGTCCATTATTGATTACACCATATCCTTCAGTCTTTCCATTCTCATCATTACCAAACGTCACTGCCGGTCCATCTTGGACAGTGAACTCTTCCAGCAGGGGCTTACATCCGGTCATAGTCCGGCCAGCAGCGCTGTCCAGATACCAGGTGTTCTTTTTACGATCGCCCTGCACACCCACAAAAATCATTAGTTATTTTTGTGAACCCATCTTTTCTTGATGGGTTCACTGGACTTCTCCCTGGAAGTCTCAGTTGACTCTGGTGGGTTGGAACTGGAGGCTGGAACTGGAGCCTTTTTATCAGCTTCAGGTCCAGGAGTAAAAACGATTGGTACTTGATACTTATTCCCCTTTTTCTTTTTAGATTTTGTTCCAGATGGAACATTCTTTTGTTTTTGTTTCAAAGGGGTTTTGATATTTTGTTTTTCAACTGGAGGAGATGAGGCTCCTTCCAGATTTTTAATTCTGGCAGTGCAACTCTGAACCTGCCTAGACAAAAGTTGGAGTTGACTTTCCAGTCTTGACAAAATATCTTTTTCAGTAGGCGGCTGAACCTTGGACTTAGGTTCAGCTGGAGTCTTAGTCTTTTGAGTCTTGGGCTCTTTTGACTTTTGAGGCAAAGGCTTATCACCAGTAGCCTTTTTAACTGGAGCTTTAGCCTGTTCAGCTCCAGGTTTAACCTCAGATGGGGTGGTCTCAATGGGTTCAGTTTTGATATCTGTAGGCTGGTCATATGGGGTAACTGGCCTAAGAGCTGGAGGCATAGTATGGATATCTGGAATGATACTGGCCATGTGCACATCTCCAGATTTATAAGCATTTTTCTGTGCATCAATGGTGTTTGAAAAAGCATCATAATTTAATCCAGATGCCCTTATCCAGGATTTGACAATCTTCTGTTCTTTTTCAAGATCAGATTTTAATTTTTGATTTTCAAAATCCAATGCCTCACATTTCAAATCTGACTCCTTGAGAGCCAACTGGACACTTTGCAAATTTGAAATTTGAGGTTTTAAATTGTTTAATTCTGTTAGAACTGTTTCCAAATATCTTTCACTGTCAGTTCTAACAGTTTCCACAAAAATCAAATCACTGTTAAGTGATTCAGCAAGGTCCAGTTTTAGTTCAGGGTCCTGTTGAATATCATATTCACACACCTTTTTTAAAATGATGTCCACCCATCTTCCAGAAATGACATCATCTTTCACCACATGTTGCTGGTCTTCCAAAGCCATGAAACACATGTCCCTTTCCTCTTCATCATCAACTGATGAGTCATCAGAGTATTCCCACTTTCCTTCAGTTTGTGCAATCATGCACTGGTCTTTCTCTTTTTCCATGGAAAGAAGAGCAATCTGGGCTTTAAGCTTCTTGTATTTAGCTTTATAGCCATCATCAGCCCGATTGTTGTTAGGGACAGGGGGACCAGTTTGATTGTTCAACTGACTAGATCTGCATTCCTTCATGAAATGACCTTTCTTACCACACTTATAGCATGTAAGATTGGTCTTGTCCAGAGAGTTGGAGCTGGAAGCATTGTTGGGGACATTAAATCTATTAGATTTATGCTTAAACCTGTTAAAGGTTTTAGCAATCATGGCGACCAGATCATCATCGTCAGTTTCATGACAATCATCACTGATTTCAGTGGTCAGGCCTGAGTTCAATAAGCCATTTAACATCTCCTTCATTGAGTGTGGTTGGACACTCTCTGCAGACATTAAAGCAGCACAAGGTTTCTCAGTTATGCTAGAAACCTTGGAACTCTGGGCATGATTTAAAGCATCCTGCTCAGCCACCAGTCTCTGTGCATTATTATCTTCAGTGAATCTGAAGGCTCCATACAGAGATGCAAGAGTGTGGTTGTGCAAGGTCTTACCTTGTCTTAGGACAAGAATCATGTTTTTCCATTTGGAAGGAAGAATATCACAAAACTTCTCAAGAAGAATATCCTTATCCTTCTCTACACCCAGCCCTCTCAGTTGGTTAACCACACTGGTGAATCTGGTATAAGTACCAGTCAGACTCTCATTGGGTAAAGCAAAGAAGGATTCATACTTCTTGTTTAAAGCAACTTTTCTGGTGACAATGGTGTCATCACCTCCTTCAAACTGGAGAACTAACTCATCCCACATTGCCTTGGCACTGGGGAACAAGTGTTGGAATTAGGTCTTCAGGGACAGCCCCAAGGATCATGTTTTTCAGTCTGGTGTCCAAGTCCACCAGTCTGCGATCCTCATCAGACCAATGGTCTTCAGGCTTTTCTCTAGAGCCTCTTCTAGATCCAGTAGGATCAAGAAAAGGACTCACCCCTTGAGACATGGGTACATGTGGGCCATCCTTAAGGATTCTCAACATGTATCTCTCTATCCCACCAAAATGCAAGAGCATTCTGGCCTTCCATGTACCAAAAGTCTCACTGTTTCCATCAAATTTGGGAACAGGAGTATTGGAATAATGTACATGGACATGGTTAGGGGGAGTAGGAGGAGGAGGAAGGATTAGTATTTACATTTTGAATAAGTGGTGTGTTATTAGCATTAGGGTTTTCACCTTGACCAGAACCATCCTCACCTTCAGTAGTAGTCATCTAAGCAGATCTAGGCAAATATATTAGCCTTCTGCTCTGATACCACTTGTAAGTCCCAACTCAATAGATGGTACTACCTGAAGACACCTCTATGTCGATGGTGAGGTTACTTTGCAATATACACACTGATCTGGAGACGACCAGTTGCAGTATGTATATACCAGGTTAATGGTTAGATTACTTATTAAGGTGACAATGTATAATAAGTAAAGACAATGCAGTAAATAAATACTTGTAAAGTAAATCTGGTGAGATCGATATGTAATTTTCAAGTGTAATTTATTTATTATCTTTAAATAAATTATAAGGTTGTTGCGGAACCAAGATAATACAAATATGTAAATATCCTAACAACCTATGAAGTACAATGATCTAATACTTGGAAATTCTCTTCAACAATCGAAACACTTAAAGTTGTGAAATGTTCCTTTTTGCGATTGAGAGAATATTGCACAAGTTCACCAAGAAATGCAAATGTCTGAATATGCAAAGTTATTTCTTGGTTGTGCAAAGACCTCTATTTATAGATAAAGTTGTCATTGGGATTCCAACTTTATCGTACAAATATGGTTGAGAGCATTTAAGAAAGCAATACGACTTCCAATTAAATGTTGTATAAAGTATGACATAAAGTCACTTTATTCAACCTGCTTTATGTACTTTTGTACTTTAAACATAGACAATTGCTATTGTCCGGTTAATAGCACATAAAGCATAAAGGTCTTCCTCGTAATCAGTGTAAAGCTTTGTAAAGGCTTTAAACTGATATTCTTCAGTTTCGATCTGGTTAGAATGCCAACTGGGCTTCGCTGCCATTGTCATTCTCTATCTTCCACTTGTTGTCTTTGACTTCAATTGGAATATCTTCAGGTCTGGTCATATCTCAACTGGAGGAAGTCTTTAGTAGCATAAACTGTACGTTGCAACTGGACTTCTAATATTTCTGGACAAATCAAACTGGTCTCCAGATGCAACTGGAGACTCGCCAGTTTATCAGTAAACTGGTCCTAACATCTAGTTTTAACAACTTGACTCTATACTTACAATACCATTGACCAAACTGAAATTTTACAGAAAGTTACACTACAATGACCATAAAACATCATTCATCAATTATCTTGTACAAAACACCAACTTGAAGGCACTTGGGAGCACATGGTCAAAAGGGACTACTAACCATCCAATTGATCATACATAATGGTAAGAACTTCTTACCCAAAAGCTTCACTCAAGGCACTTTTACTTGCTCAATTCTTTGCCACGGCTATTACCAATTCCTATAAAAGGGTAAACACTAAAACTTTAAGCAACGCTTAGTGAATGCATATACATATAATCACACACAAGTTACCAAAGTCACAAATATCAATTGTAGCTTATCTAATGATAGCTATATTATTCATAATCATAATAACAAACATAATTCATATGGATCCATATACAATGCTAGTAGGACTTTACCCACCTACTAGTCTTTATCAACAATTGTTAGTAGGACTTTACCCACCTACTAGTCTTTAACAAACAAATTTGCTAGTAGGAATTTACCCACCTACTAGTCTTCAAATTCAACAAACAAATGGGTCATAGGAATTTACCCACCTATGACCTCAATTAACATGAATATGATTATATGCATATAAACTCACCTTCTATTTGGCTATTAGGCACTACTTGGCTATTAGGCACTACTAATTGATCTTCACCTCCACCTATACATTATACAATACATATAAGTTCTATAATCCCAACTCTTTCTCCATTAACAAACTAAATTCACAATGAACCCAACCATTAGAGTGTTTGGCTACACAATGTATTTCAAAACCATTTTCATAGTAAAATTCCATATCACATTACTAGCCAAACACCAAAAATATGAGATTATCAATATGAGGGTTTCAATCATCAAAACACTCATTTGCATTAACCCCCAATTTCTCATTTAAATTCACTAGGGTTCTTCTCTAGAATTTCCAAATAGCAAAACCCCCCAAATTTCATGAATAAGAATCTTAATTCAATTACAATGTTTTCTAGGTTAAATTCTTACCTTCAAGAAGGAAGATAATAAGAAGCAATTGAAACTCCAATTTCCTCCTTTTCTATTTGTGAGTTTCGACCCACCACCAACCAAAATCAAAACCCTTAACTTGTTTTCTTAGCTAATTGAATTAGATGGGTGAAATTAGGAAAAAGAATTACATAACTTTTCTTTGCATGAATTGAAAGAGTTGAGATACAAGATAGTGAAGAAATGGAATGAATTTGATTAAGTGGGAAATATGAGTCATAAGCTAAATGGCTGGCATTCACTCCTGATGGCCACGTTTTCTTCAAAATTAAAAGGGTAATATACCCGCTAGCCACTAAAGTTCCAACTAAATTAACCCCCTATGTCAAAATAAAATACTAGGAATTTATTTTAATGTCAAAACTACAATAAGGGTTAATTTTATTTACCTTAAATTATTGGGGTGTTACAATTCTCCCCCACTCAAAACGGATCACGGCCTCGTGATCCATTCCATATGTAGTGACGGATAATACACCAATATATCGTGCTCGGTTTCCCAAGTAAACTCTGAACTCTTTTGATGCTTCCATTGCACTTTATACGAACGTACCGTTTTATTATTAACTCTTCTCAACTCTTCCTCAACTATAGCGATAGGTTCTTCTACATAAGTTAACTTTTTATCTAATTCGATTTCATTCAAAGGAACATATGAGGCATCATCGGCAAGACACTTACGAAGTTGAGAAACATGAAAAGTGTTATGGATACGAGATAGTTCTTCGGGTAACTCCAATTGGTATGCTACTTTACCAACACGAGCTATGACTCGAAAAGGACTAATAAATCGTGGACTTATATTTCACCGTTTACGAAAGCGTAGAAAACCCTTCCATGGCGATACCTTTAACATAACTTGTTCACCAACCAAGAACTAAATTGGTCTTCTTCTCACATCGGCATACGATTTTTGTCTATCTTGAGCCACTTTAAGTCTCTCACGAATTTCATTAATCTTTTGTGTGGTCTCAAGAACAACATCGGTTCCTCCAAGTTCTCGTTGACCCACTTCTCCCCAACAAATGGGAGTTCGACACCTTCTATCATAAAGCATTTCATAAGGGGGCATCTTAAGGCTAGAATGGTAACTGTTATTGTACGAAAATTCAGCCAAAGGCAAATATAAGTCCCATGATCCTCCAAAATCGATAATACACGCCCGTAGCATGTCTTTCAACGTTTTAACGGTTCGTTCACTTTGCCCATCCGTTTGAGGATGATACGCGGTACTCAGATGTAATTTAGTACCCATATCTTCATGAAATCTTTTCCAGAAATGAGAAGTAAACCGTGTATCCCTATCAGAAACAATAGAGATCGGAATACCATGTCGAGCTACAACTTCTTTCAAATAAATATTGGCTAAAACTTCAGAGGATGATGACTCACGAATAGGTAAAAACAATGCACTCTTTGTCAAACGATCCACAATCACCCAAATCGTGTCAAATTGATTCTTGGGTGTTTTAGGAAGCTTAGTGATAAAATCCATAGTCAAATGCTCCCATTTCCACTGTGGAATATCAAGTGGTTGGAGCTTCCCATATGGCTTTTGGTGCTCCGCTTTAACTTGTAAACAAGTTAAACATTTCTCAACATACTTGACTATATCACGCTTCATACCCGGCCACCAATAATTCACTTTCAAATCATAATACATTTTTGTTGTGCCAGGATGAATAGAGTATTTAGACTTGCGCTTCATTGAGGAGAACCGCTTTTAGAGTGCACGAATGTGGGATCCAAATTCGTCCAAAACGAGTTATGAGTCCACGGGAGTCTTTAGAGAAATGTTTCATTTGACCTTTGATTCTCTCTTGTTTAGGATCACGTTGTAAGGCTTCCTCTTGGGCTTCCTTTATACGTTCCGTGAACTCATTTGTAATCATCATCCACAATGGTGAAAAGTGAATGGAAAAATGAGAACTTTTTCGAGTCAAAGCGTCTGCTACAACATTGGCTTTCCCGGGGTGATACAAGATTTCACAATCATAGTCTTTTAGTAAATCTAACCATCTCCGTTGACGATTATTAAGATCTCGTTGCTCAAAGAAATACTTAAGACTTTTATGATCGGAATAGATAGTGAATTTGACACCATAGAGATAATGGCTCCAAATCTTCAAGACAAAAACCACAACAGCAAGTTCTAAATCATGGACGGGGTAAGATTTCTCATGACTTTTTAATTGTCTTGATGCATAAGCAACGACTCGCCCCTTTTGCATAAGAACACATCCAAGACCACTAAACGAGGCATCACAATATACCGAGAAGTCTTCAACTCCTTCGGGTAATGTAAGAACAGGTGCCTGACTTAGCTTCTCTTTTAATATTTGAAATGCATTTTCTTGTTCGTCCTTCCATTCAAACTTTTCATTCTTCCGTGTCAACTTAGTTAGAGGAGAGGCAATCTTAGAAAAGTCTTGGATAAATCGACGATAATAACTTGCCAAGCCAAGAAAACTACAAATTTCTGTCGGGGATTTAGGAGGTTCCCACTTCATGATTGCACTTATCTTCGAAGGATCAACTTTAATTCCTTCATTATTCACCACATGACCAAGGAATTAAACCTCTCGTAGCCAGAATTCACATTTAGAAAATTTAGCATACAATTTCTCTCGCCGAAGCGTTTCAAGAACTTCACGAAGATGCTTTTCATGATCAGACTGATACTTTGAGTAAATTAAGATGTCATCAATGAAAACTATCATAGATTTATCAAGGAAAGGACGACAAACACGGTTCATGAGATCCATGAAAGCCGCAGGAGCATTTGTCAAACCAAAAGGCATGACCAAGAACTCATAATGACCATAACGGGTCCTGAAAGCAGTTTTCGGAATATCTTCTTCACAAATCTTAAGTTGATGATAACCGAACGAAGATCGATCTTTGAAAAATAAGATGCTCCTTGAAGTTGATCGAAAAGATCATCTATGCGAGGTAAGGGGTATTTGTTTTTTATGGTGACTTTATTAAGTTCTCGGTAATCAATACACATACAAGAAGTTCCTGAAGTTGTTCCATCATTTCTCGCATCTCAGTCGGAGCAAGACGATATGGAGCTTTTGCAATGGGTGTAGCACCCGGAGTGAGATCTATTTTGAAATCTACCTGTCTATCAGGAGGAAGACCAGGCAAATCATCAAGAAAAACATCAATAAATTCATTGACAATCGGAATTTGAGATAAAGATTTAGGTTTCTTATCGGAATCGACAACATGAGCAAGAAAAGCTTTGCACCCGCGAGAAATAAGTCGACGAGCTCGAGCATAAGTGCATAAGGGTAGCGACTCTTGATTTTTCTCACCAAAGATAATCAAATCCTTGCCAGTAGGAGTCTTAAGATGAACACTTTTATCGTTACAACAAATTTTTGCCTTATGATGACCAAGCCAATCCATACCCAAAATTACATCAAATTCGCCTAAGCTCATAGGAATAAGATTGGCTTTGAAAATTTCAAAGTTTATGGTTATGCTACAATCATGGTACACATCTTTAATCATGTATGTTTGATCACCCGCTACTTCAACTACTAAAGGAGGTTTAAGTTGTGATATTTGTAACGGAATATTTTTAGTTAATCGAGTGGCTGCAAAAGAACGGTTGGCCCCAGAATCAAATAAAATCTTAGCTGGAATCTCATGAACGAGAAATGTACCTGACACAACTTCAATCGATTCCTTTGCTTCCGCAACCGAAATTTGAAACGATCTACCTTTCGGATTTCCCACTTGCTTTGCCAACTTCTTTTCGTTCATTTTCCTCACCTCAGCCTGCCTCTCCTCTTCTGATAGTAATGGACAAGTACTCCTCATGTGTCCTTCTTGAAAGCAATTAAAACATAGAGTAGGCTTGTTTGGAGATAACTTGCAATCTCAACTAACGTGACCCGGTTGGCCACAATTAAAACAACCATTCTTTGGGGGTAGTCTACAAACCCCTGAATGATGCTTACCACAATTGTTACAAGTGGGAATGTTCCTCCTGGACACACTACTACCCGAGCTTCTACTTAGTCAAAACTTTTTATTTGGAGAATTACTTTGTTCCGCCTTTCTCTTTGAGGAGTCTTCATCCGACATGCTTTGTTCCACTTCATGCCATCTAGCAACATCAACCAATTGATTAAAAGATCCAACTTGAAGGAGCGTAATCTTTTCTCGAATGCTTTTGCGAAGCTTGCGAAAAAAATGTTCTTTCAACAAATTGTCATCGTTCAAGTACTCGGGACAAAATTGAGCTTTATCAAGAAATTTCACACGGAATTCATTAACATTCAATGAGCCTTGAGAGTCATTCATGAATTCTCCTCTAAGCTTGGTTACATCAGACTCGGATCAAAACTCTTTAAAGAAGGCTTTCTTGAAGTCCGCCCATTCCATTTTTACCATTTCATCTTCACCCTTTGTCACAATTTGAGTATCCCACCATAGCTTTGCTCTATCCCTCAACATACACGAACCATATAAAGTCTTATCTTCGGTTGGGGTTTTTGTAATGCGGAAGGCCCCTTCAATCTCATACACCCATTTTGTACTCACAATGGGATCAGGGTCCCCATTGTATGTAGGTGGGTTTGCAATGGTGAATTGCTTAAGATCGTATGGTTTTTCGTTTGATTGCTTTGGTGGGTTTTCATGAGTTTGAGTTTCGAGTTCTTTTTCTTTGGGAAAACGTTTGTCAAACTCTTCTTGGACCGATGAAGCTACTTCTTCTTTTATCTTATTAGCGATGTGGTCACTCATCGCTCCTTCCAATGTCTCGTTCAACTTTTCCACAATTAATGGCGAAAAATTCTCTAACGCCTTGCCAATTTGTTCACAAATGAAGTCACGAGTTATATTTTCCCGTTCGACAAACCCTTCATTCATGAGACTCTTATTCCTATCTTGGTTTGACCCACCTTCTTCTTGATGAGATGAATCCATACTACAAATTCGAGCAACTTATCAATATCACGGTCAATATATTCTAATTTCTAACACTATTAGCGTTCATATTTGATCACTTCCATATTTAGTAACTTTAATTTAGAACGTAATAGTTTATGATCGGTAATAGGCCGGCTCTATTATGGTCATAAACTATTTCATTTTAAATTAACCTTACTAAATACTTAAATTCTCAAATATGAACAACACAAGTCACCTAAAGTCAAAGTCAATCCTATGGTTCAAGTCTAGGCATCCTATCCGTGAAGATTGGATACCTAAATCCCTCGAACCATGGCTCTGATACCAAGTTGTAGCGCCCAAACCATTTGAAGCCAAAAATATTTAACAAATCGAATATTCTTTATACTTAGAAAAGTACGACCATTTTCCGCGAAAAAAATCAAAATGTTTCAAATCAAGAAAAGACACTTGAAATGTTCTTAAAATGATGTAAGTAGACTAGTATACAAGTTTCAGGACCCAAAAAGGTCAAACAAAGGCTCGATAAAAAGTAAGCGTTGAAGACAGTAGAGCGCGTGCGATGTTGATTTCCATCGACCGCGCTTTGTGTCTCAGCGAACGCGCTAATGATACATAGAACGCGCTTTGAGCTGAACACCAAAAACACCATTTTTGACATTTTTCAGTTTTTCGACTAAATTCCAAGCTTTTCAAAACACTTCAACAAGTCAAATAAGTAGGAATTTACCCACCTACTAGTCTTCAAATTCAACAAACAAATGGGTCATAGGAATTTACCCACCTACTAGTCTTCAAATTCAACAAACAAATGGGTCATCATACCCATTTTGCCAAACATCTAGTTTTAACAACTTGACTCCATACTTACAATACCATTGACCAAACTGAAATTTTACAGAAAGTTACACTACAATGACCATAAAACATCATTCATCAATTATCTTGTACAAAACACCAACTTGAAGGCACTTGGGAGCACATGGTCAAAAGGGACTACTAACCATCCAATTGATCATACATAATGGTAAGAACTTCTTACCCAAAAGCTTCATTTAAGGCACTTTTACTTGCTCAATTCTTTGCCACGGCTACTAAAAATTCCTATAAAAGGGTAAACACTAAAACTTTAAGCAACGCTTAAGGAATGCATATACATATAATCACACACAAGTTACCAAAGTCACAAATATCAATTGTAGCTTATCTCATGATAGCCATATCATTCATAATCATAATAACAAACATAATTCATATGGATCCCATATACAATGCTAGTAGGACTTTACCCACCTACTAGTCTTTAACAAACAAATTTGCTAGTAGGAATTTACCCACCTACTAGTCTTCAAATTCAACAAACAAATGGGTCATAGGAATTTACCCACCTATGACCTAAATTAACATGAATATGATTATATGCATAGACACTCACCTTCTATTTGGCTATTAGGCACTACTAGCTATTACACTACTTGGCTATTAGGCACTACTAATTGATCTTCACCTACACCTATACATTATACAAAACATATAAGTTCTATAATCCTAACACTTTCTCCATTAACAAACTAAATTCACAATGAACCCAACCATTAGAGTGTCTGGCTACACATTGTATTTCAAAACCATTTTCATAGTAAAATTCCATATCACATTACTAGCCAAACACCAAAAATATGAGATTATCAATATGAGGGTTTCAATCATCAAAACACTCATTTGCATTAACCCCCAATTTCTCATTTAAATTCACTAGGGTTCTTCTCTAGAATTTCCAAATAGCAAAACCCCCCAAATTTCATGAATAAGAATCTTAATTCAATTACAATGTTTTCTAGGTTAAATTCTTACCTTCAAGAAGGAAGATAATAAGAAGCAATTGAAACTGCAATTTCCTCCTTTTCTTCTAGTGAGTTTCGACCCACCACCAACCAAAATCAAAACCCTTGATGAGCGTCCATTTTGTGATAAAAACCCCTATTGAAAGGCCTCATTTCTATGTCTAAATGAGTTAATATTTCAGAACTATCGGTACTTAATGGAGTCGTATGTTTATGCAGGTTCACGGAAGATGCGCGAGAGGGTAAATGACATCAAGTAACTCAAGATGAAGGCCTATGAAGTTACAAGACACAAGGAGGTGATTCGGGAGCCGAACGAAGAAGTACGAACTGCAGCAGGAGCTACCAGCGCCGCTGACCAATCACTAGCGCCGCTCACCTCCAGCTCAGCGCCGCTAGCCTATTCCCAGCGTCGCTGGGAAGCCCAGTCAGCGCCCCTGGGCGGCCCAGATCATCAATAGACTTATTTCACTATTTAAGTCGAACTAACCCTCAAAACCCGAAAACAGAGCCGATTCAGCAGCCCTAGCCGCCTACATTCAACCCTAGGTCGATTTTGCAGATTCCAAGAAGGTTTTGGAGCTTCTAACACCTTCCGGTCTTCATCCTCAGCCTAGATCTACTATTCTATTTTACTTTCAGTTGGTAAACAATGTCTTTCATCTTTTCAGACTTTGTTATTCCTATAATAATGTCAGGCTAGTAGGCTGAATACTTGTTTGGATCAATGTGATTATGTAGACGTTTATTGTTTAACTTTATTAGTTAGAATATGTTGGAGTGTGTTTTACTGTTTATCGTAGATCCATGTTTTACTAGTTCTTCATATTATTATCGGTTCTATATCTGGATATATTTGTTTAATTCTGATGGTTGTCTATGATCATACACTAGGACTAATATGCTAGGATGGAAAACACTAGTCGATCTATAACTAGTTGTAAAAAGTGATTCACTTGTAACCGAGGGATCCAGAACCGTAGTAATTAGGATGAATAGAACATGATGCTTAACAATGTCAGACGCGATCCTTTGACTTGGAAACGAGCACTGTGGTCACCGGAGATAATTATATCTGGTCATGGCTTAAGAGCCGGGTAACTAAAAGATGAACTAGTAACACAAACTTTAGGTCATTAATGCTTAAACAATGAATCTAACGAGAATTTGTTTATAGGGTAGTGTGAGTCTAGCGACAGCACTAGTAATTAGGCAAAGTGAATCTAACGAGAATCTGAGCCGTGATTAAGTTTCCAACAGTCTAGCAAATGGGTAGGATAGTATTTGGTCGTACCATGATATCGGAGATGCCAAACAAGTATTTTAATTTAATTTAATTACTGTTATTTGTTTTTTCAAACTATTTTCAGACTAAGCCTCTCGCTGAATAAGCGGTTGCGGCTTCTATTTACTTTTCAGTATTTTAATTAGTTTAATAGGAAATCGTGACAACCCCACAACCGCTAGAATTACACATATTATTAGATTAGGTAGTGCAAGCGTCCCTGCGAACGATCCTGTAACTTATCACTTAGACTATACTACACTGACCGGGTTCTCTGCTCGTAAGTGTGTGTGTTTTCAGATAATTACTTGTACAACTTATAAATTTAAAAGCATAAAATAAAAACACCCATCAACCCTTAACTTGTTTTCTTAGCTAATTGAATTAGATGGGTGAAATTAAGAAGAAGAATTACAAAACTTTTCTTTGCATGAATTGAAAGAGTTGAGATACAAGATAGTGAAGAAATGGAATGAATTTGATTAAGTGGGAAATATGAGTCATAAGCTAAATGGCTGGCATTCACCCCTGATGGCCATGTTTTCTTCAAAATTAAAAGGGTAATATACCCGCTAGCCACTAAAGTTCCAACTAAATTAACCCCCTATGTCAAAATAAAATACTAGGAATTTATTTTAATGTCAAAACTACAATAAGGGTTAATTTTATTTACCTTAAATTATTGGGGTGTTACAAGAGTGTTATAAGATAGAGCCCTATGAAAAGGTGGTTTTTTGCAAGAATGGGGATAAAGAATTCGTTGTGAATTATGATTACCTATGTGAGGTCATGTCCTTCGGTTTCGGGGTCGGGCAGGCACAGGGGGGTTAATACTAGAGTTAAGAGAACCTTTAGGCTTAGATTTGGGAGCTGGAATGTAGGCACTCTTACGGGTAAGCTTTTAGAACTAGGAGATGCCTTGACTAGGTGTAAAGTAGACATTGCATGCTTCCAGGAAACTAAGTGGACGGGTAGAAGCACTAGAGAGGAGAACGGCTACAAGCTATGGTATTCTGGAGCCCCTAAGTCGATAAACGGAGTAGGGATCATCATGGCCGAACGACTTAAAGATTATGTAGTGAATGTCGATAGATTTGGGGATAGGCTGATGTTGGTGAGATTGGTGATACAACAAGAGACCATAAACGTGATCAGCGCGTATGCTCCCCAGTCGGGCCGGGGAGCGGAAGAGAAGAAGAGTTTTTGGGACGCACTCGATGAGCTTGTTAGGAGTTGCCCTGATGACCAGCGATTAGTCTTAGGAGGAGACTTAAACGGACATATAGGAGTAGAGTCAGACGGCTACCCGGGTGTTCACGGGGGATTAGGGTTTGGAGTTAGGAACGAAGATGGACGCGCGATTTTGGAGTTTGCAACTGCACATGACCTGGTTATCGCAAACTCTTTCTTCCGAAAGAGGGATCGCCAGCTGATTACCTTTCAGAGCGGCCTAAATGAAACCCAGATCGACTACTTCTTAGTGCGTAAAGGCGATTTTAGGGCTTGTAAAGATTGCAAGGTCCTCCCTAGAGAGGCTGGCTACTCCCAACATAGACTGTTGGTTATAGATTTGCTTTTGAGTAGACGAACAATCAAGACAGAGAAGGCTGTAAAGCCAAGAATCCTTTGGAAAACCCTAAGGGGTGAAGCAGCAGAGACGTTTAGGTCGATGACTAGCACGAGGTTCACAAGGGAGATTCAAGACAGTTTGCATATGGATGCCGACCAGTTGTGGACACGCTTGGCAGAGGGTATGAGGGAGACGGCAAAGGAGGTATTAGGGTTATCTAGAGGAACAGGAAGACTGCGTAAAGTGGGTAGAGAATCTTGGTGGATCAGCGAAGACGTTCAGACCAAGGTCGCGACAAAACTTAGTTGCTTTAAAGAGCTCGCCAAATGCCGCCAGAACGGGACAAATGAAGAATGGTCCGTGGCAAGGCAGAGGTACTATGAAGCCAAGAAAGAAGCAAAGAGGAGTGTAGCTAGAGCAAAAGAAAGAGCATACGAAGAACTGTATAAGAAACTAGATTCCAAAGAAGGCGAAAACGATATCTTTAGAATTGCTAAAGCAAGGGAGAGAAGACGCAGGGACCTAGGTGATGTCATTTATATCAAAGACGGAAGCGGGCGGAGCATTGTGAAGGAAGGAGACATTAGGAAAAGATGGGAAGAGTACTTCGCCAACTTGTTTAATGGGAGTGGGCCGGGGCGAAGGGAAGGTGGAGAAGACCACGCCACACTTCGAGACACACGCTACGACGACGACGATGCTACGAGAATCAGCCAAGAGGAAGTAAGGCTCGCTCTAAAGAAGATGGGGAGGAACAAAGCAGTAGGCCCAGATCAAATCCCTATCGAGGCATGGAGATGCCTGGGGGAAGCTGGGATAGGCTTGTTGACAAGCCTCTTCAACAAGATTTGGACAAGTGCAAAAATGCCAGAAGAATGGAGACTTAGTGAGGTTATACCTATCTATAAGAACAAGGGGGACGTGCAGAGTTGTAGCAACTATAGGGGCATTAAACTCCTAAGTCATACCATGAAACTTTGGGAGAGAGTGATCGAGATGAGGCTGAGAAGGGTTACGAAGGTGGCAGAGCACCAATTTGGTTTTATGCCAGGGAGGTCGACGATGGAGGCTATTCACATCACCAGAAGCCTCATAGAAAAGTATAGGGAAAGACAAAAATCGCTACACTGTGCCTTCCTAGATTTGGAAAAGGCATACGATAGTGTACCACGTGAGTTGATTTAGAGGACGCTTCAAGCGAAAGGAGCTACTGGGAGATACATTAGTGTTATCAGGGATATGTATGATAGGGTGAGGACGAGTGTTCGAACCCCCGTGGGGAGTACAGAGCTCTTCTCGGTAGATATGGGCCTACACCAGGGTTCGGCACTTAGCCCTACCTTTTTACCTTGATCTTAGACGAGTTGTCCAGTGGCTTACAGGAGGAACTACCATGGTGCATGATTTTTGCTGATGACATCGCGCTTATCGCGAAATCGACGGAGGAGCTAAACCATAGGCTAGAGAAATGGAGAGAAGCACTTGAAGACCATGGTTTATGCGTGAGCCGAGAGAAGACGGAATACCTAAGATGTGACTTCGATAAGCATGATATAAGACAACAAGGGGACGAAGATATTCGCATTGGAGAGCGAATATTGTGCCCGAAGGAGTCTTTTAGATACCTGGGATCGGTGATACATAAATCGGGGGAGATAGATGACGACGTGACACGTCGAATCCAAGCTGGATGGATGAAGTGGAGAGCAGCTACTGGAGTCATGTGCGATAAAAGGATCCCACTAAAACTGAAAGGCAAGTTCTACAGAGTGGCGATTAGACCGGCTATGTTATACGGGTCAGAATGTTGGCCGATGAAGAAAGCCCAAGCGGCTCGAGTAGAGGTGGCTGAGATGAGGATGCTAAGGTGGTCTTGCGGGAAGACCCTATCAGACAGGATCCCCACGGGAGTTTTTAGAGCCGAACTTGAAGTAGGGAGCATCATTAACAAGCTAAGAGAAGGGCGCTTGAGATGGTTTGGCCACGTTAGGAGAAGGGATCTGACGGCACCACTAAGGAGAGCGGAGGCTATTCACGTTGACGGCATACGAAGAAGGGGAAGGCCTAAGATGAGGTGGGAGGATCGAGTAACGAAGGACCTATTAGAGCTTGGCTTGTCGGAGAACATGATGTCAGATAGGACGGCTTGGAGGACTAGGATTAGAGCAGAGGATTAGGTTAGGGTAGGACTTTTTGATCGACTTTTTTACCCATATTGCCTTGCCTAAGGCTGCTATTGATGGGTGGCTTGGAGTAATGGGCCCAAGGTGACTCAACGCTACAGGGGACTTAGACCTGATAGGAGAAGAGGTAGGTCGAGCGGAGGATCTGAACAAGGAAGGCAAGGCATATGGGAATAGGTTTTTAAGTAGACTTTTTAGTTTAGACTTTGGTTCTCTATAACCTCAGTAGGGGTTTTTGGCCTTGAGTCTCGATAGGCCTAAACCGAGGGGGGAGGTTACTCTAGTGTTTGTTGACCCCCAAGTGCTTTCGTCTGTAGGAGGACTTGACCAATGATAGGTTGTCTATAGGACTAGGGTTTAGGCTTACTTTAGGGGTTTTGTAAGTTTCGTGGCGGACTAGGAGTTTAGTTTTCTTAGGCGGCGCTAGTTCCCTACTTCGTAGGTTGAGCAGGAATCTTTTACTCTCTTGGAATTTCTTAGTCATTTTCCTTTTTGTTTATATGTTTTGTTTGTCTTTCGGTGTTAAGGTTTTTTGCTAGGTTGCATGTTTGCCACTCTCCCCTACTCTCAAGGTGGTCGGCCCAACAGACCCAGGTATGTCTTGCTAAGCATTTTCGTTGTCAGTCAGGTATGGTACTTCTAAACCCTTTACTCTTCCCGACTTTTACCGCTTTTGTGGCCGAAGGTCCTTATGGAAGCAGTCTCTCTACCTTTGGGTAGAGGCAAGACTGTCTACAGTTTCACCTCCCCCATACCCCGCACAGGGATTGGGTACTGTTGTTGTTGTTGTTGTTGTTGTTGTATTGATAGCAATAGGTCCAGCAAGAGAAGTGAAATGAATACCCCTGAAGTGGATCAAATGTGCTTTCAATAAAGGTATATTTGAGCTATATGAACAACATATATGTATTTCAGCTGTATGTTTGTGTTTGTTCACGCAGATTTCATCTTACGAAGAGGAGAATTCTTTCAAAATCCAAGAGGTGGTTATCAATTCATTTGAGAAAGAAAACATGGATTTTAGCTGAAATACAGATATGTTGTCCATATAGCTCAAATATACCTTTAGATAAAAGCACATTTTATCCACTTCTAGGGTATTCATTTCTCTTCTCTTGCTAGCCCAATTACAATATAGGTAATCATAATTCCTAACGAATTCTTTAAACCCGTTCTTGCAACAAACCACTTTTCATAGCGGTCTATCTTGTAATTCTCTGCTTGTTCGTAATGCACGGGGATTTTCTGTTGTAGATTACACAAAATAAATTGATGGAAGTTAATATTGTATATTGATTAATTTCAAAACAAGAATTACACAATAAAGAAGAAAGTGGGCTGCTGTTAGGTAAGGCTAAACAGAAATCAGAATTAACAGCCTTAACAACATGGGATCTGATATGATTGCAGGCAAAAAACCGAACTACAGAAAGTTTAGTGTGCGAGTGCAATTATGTAATTGATTATAAGAACTAAACTAGTGTAATGGTTCTAGACGAACGCGATGTACAAATTGAATTGGTGAACCAACACAGCCTTTAAACAAACATATTCACTATGTATATATATAGGATTAAAGTAAACTTAATAATTGATGGAAAACAGAGTAATATTTCATATCCATCATTTAATTTTTATTATTTCTTCAAATAAATGGCATTTAATTCAATTTTATAAAACAGATTGTAAACTGAATTAAACACATTGAACCTCTTGCCCACTAGAAAATAGATTCATCACAGTTAGACTTCTAAATAAATTCAATGAACCTAGGTTGTTTATTTTTACGTTTAAACACATGATGTGGTATTAGATTCACATGAACACTAGCCTAGCTGGAGGATTAGTGGGTACCAAATGGTACATGGGGTCAAGGGTTCCTATCCATTTACCCCCTCTTTTAAATGTGTGTTGAAATCTGTGAGGGAGATGCGATGATAGTGTGGTACAAATGAGAGTGTTAGAGTGTTAGGTACAATAATATAGGTAAGGATGGATTTGAATGGATGGTTTTGATTAATGCTTTTGAAATGAATGGTTCAGCTCATTCAGCTCCTTATATATTAGGTACATTTTTCTCATTACTATAATGACTTTGAGAATGGATGGTCTTGATCTATTAATTAATATAAAAATGGATGACTACGATTTTGTCTTAACTTAAAATTGAATGAGTTTTAAAATTTCTAAAAAGAATAATTGAAATATGTTATATATGAGTATAGATAAAAAAGTATGATATGTCAATTTAAAAAATGTAGGCATTTTTCATAAAAATTAAGGGCATTTTACATCACTTTTTTTGAAAACTCGATTCACACCGCCACAAGTCGCCATCCCCTGTTTTCTACTTTATTTGATTTAAGTTTTTTTGGTGGGCTTAGTCATTCAACTAAAACAACTTTTTAAAAGAAAACATTAGCCACTATATAAACAATAAGTTAAGAACTCAGAGCAATTCGAAACATTTAAAATCATCATATTTTAATGAATAGATATACCTGGTCCTGTAGAAGTTTTATCTCTGTCTTCGTAAGGCCCTTCCTTATAGAGCTTCTAAGCTCCGTCTGACGCACGTCCGACGCCAAACCGGCCGAAGACGCTGGTAGCATGGCCGATGTCTAGGCCGGCGTCCGGGGGTTTTTCCAAACTTGAACGCAGGTTAGGAGCGTGTGTGGGACCCGAATTGTGATTAAAATTTTAAAAAATGATTTTTTTATATCCACATTCAAAACCAAACGGCTACTTTCAAAAAATTTTATTTTTGTTTTTTATTTTTCATACCCCTATTTATTTCCAACTTAACACAACCATTTCAAATCACAACTTATTTCTTTCTACTCATTTTCATCTTCCTCAAACCATTCCATAAACCATGTTCCATAAACCATTGCATAAACCATTTTCCTTAAACCATTCCATTAACAATGTCTCTACGACGGTGGACTCAATCAGAAGATCTTTGTTTGTCGAGGTGTTGGATGATGAGGAGACCGGACCCTGTTACCGGTAGGTGTGAAATGAATAATCCCTGTGAATCCTTTTGGAACGACGTTACTGAAATGTTCAACAGGGACACCACTGAAGGACCACGAAACAAAGATCAACTAGTAGGTCACTGGACCAAATTCGGAAGGAATGTAAGCAGTTTGAGGCAATTTGCTCGCACTTGAATGCACAGGAGAGGACCGGCTCTGATGAGCAATATTATGCAACGGCGCATCAGCTATACCGGGAGAAGCATGGGAGGGGCTTCAGATACGAGCACTGCTTCAGGGAGCTTATCATGGTTCCTTTTTAATTGTTCTGAATTATGAAGTGTTTTTTAGTAGTTTAATTAAGTGGTGGCTCGACGAAAGCGCTTACCGTGGCATAGGAAAAATGTCAATAAAAGATGATGAAGATGAAGAGTAATCGTATCATTATTATGTATTTCGTGTTTTTATCAAGTACTGTCTTTTTTAATTTTGTGTTTTCTTTTATTTTTAAGTAATGTAATGTGTTTTAATTATAATAAAATGTGTTTGTTTAATTTTGTGAAAAATAAAAATGATATAATAAAATAATGGATGAATAGTGGAAGAAGTGGGGGTTATAAGGAGGTGTTCTTGGGGTGTCTAGGAGAGAGAAAAGCTGATGAATAGTGGAAGAAGTGGGGAAGAAGTGGGGTTATAAGGAGGGGCCTAAGGCGGTCCTTATAGCCGCGTTTTGCGGCGTCCGACGCACACCGACGCCTGGACGGTATTAGCACGGCCTGCGTCCAGGCGTGCGTCCGAGCTCTCCCTTCCAACTTCAGACGTGCGTTTATGGGGGAGAAAGGTGGGGCCGTTGCACTTTTCACGTTGCCAACTAAATTTTTTTTTTAATACTAGCCGTTGCATTTGAATTACCAGCCACGCTCCTCTTTTTTTTTTTCTTTTTAAACCATCACCATTACATTTCTTTCACCACCATTTCATATTTCTTACTCATATTTCTTCACATTTCTTTCTCTCAACAATTCATCTACCATGCCTAGAAGAATAAACAAAAACCAAAACCAAAACCAAAACACAAATCAAAACCAAAACCAATACCAAAACACTATCGATCAAGATTTTGACGCGTTGCTTCTGGGATCTCCCCCGTCCATGTCGTCTTCTAATATGATGGGGGCATCTAGCAGCTCAGGTGCTATGAACCAATCATTTTCGCATTTGTTGAATTCGCCCCTGTTAAATGAACAGTTTCAGCAGTTCATGTTAATGCAACAATTTCAAGCTGCGAGTCAAACTTACCAAAGGCCAGTAGGTGAGACTTCTTCTCAACCGGCACGAACTAGTGTCGCCTCTGCAGAGGAAGAAGTGGAAGAAGTTCCTGCACCGCCCAAACGGTTGACAAAAAAAGGTTTAATTTGTATTGTAGTTTAATGTGTTTTAATTCCTAGGTTTAATTTGTAGGTTAATGTGTTTTAATATCTAGGTTTAATTTGTATTGTAGTTTAATGTGTTTTAATTCCTAGGTTTAATTTGTAGGTTAATGTGTTTTAACTAGGTTTAATTTGTATTGTAGTTTAATGTGTTTTAATATCTAGGTTTAATTTGTATTGTAGTTTAATGTGTTTTAATTCCTAGGTTTAATTTGTAGGTTAATGTGTTTTAATTAGGTTTAATTTGTAGGTTAATGTGTTTTAATATCTAGGTTTAATTTGTATTGTAGTTTAATGTGTTTTAATTCTAGGTTTAATTTGTATTGTAGTTTAATGTGTTTTAATTCCTAGGTTTAATTTGTAGGTTAATGTGTTTTAATTAGGTTTAATTTGTATTGTAGTTTAATGTGTTTTAATTCCTAGGTTTAATTTGTATTGTAGTTTAATGTGTTTTAATTCCTAGGTTTAATTTGTAGGTTAATGTGTTTTAATTCCTAGGTTTAATTTGTAGGTTAATGTGTTTTAATATCTAGGTTTAATTTGTATTGTAGTTTAATGTGTTTTAATTCCTAGGTTTAATTTGTAGGTTAATGTGTTTTTAGGTTAATTTGTAGGTTAATGTGTTTTAATTTAGGTTTATTTGTAGGTTAATGTGTTTTAATTCCTAGGTTTAATTTGTAGGTTAATGTGTTTTAATTCCTAGGTTTATTTGTAGGTTAATGTGTTTTAATTCCTAGGTTTAATTTGTAGGTTAATGTGTTTTAATATCTAGGTTTAATTTGTATTGTAGTTTAATGTGTTTTAATTCCTAGGTTTAATTTGTAGGTTAATGTGTTTTAATCCTAGGTTTAATTTGTAGGTTAAGTGTTTTAATATCTAGGTTTAATTTGTATTGTAGTTTAATGTGTTTTAATTCCTAGGTTTAATTTGTAGGTTAATGTGTTTTAATTCTAGGTTTAATTTGTAGGTTAACGTATTTTAATATCTAGGTTTAATTTGTATTGTAGTTTAATGTGTTTTAATTCCTAGGTTTAATTTGTAGGTTAATGTGTTTTTAGGATGTAATGTTTTATTTCTAAGTATTGTAATGTTTGTGTTTAATGTTTGTTTAATTTTGTGAAAAAGAAAAATGAAATAATAAAATAATGGATGAATAGTGGAAGAAGTGGAGAAGAAGTGGGTAGTATAAGGAGGGAAGAAGTGGAAGAAGTTCCTGCACCGCCCAAACGGTTGACAAAAAAAGGGGTTGCTGTAGCGGATAAGGCGAAGTGGTCAATTCAGGAGGCGGTTTTGTTGGCTGAGGCGTGGACACATGCTTCACAGACTCGGTTGTGGGGATTAGCCAAGATGAGACAATGTTTTGGGCTAAAGTGATCGAAGGGTTCAACAACAACCGCCCAGCGGGAGAGCGCAACAAGAGTCAACTACAAGGGAAATGGAACAAGATCAAGAAAACTTGTAAGCAGTTTGGAGCAATCTTGAAGAGACTGCAAGATCAAGGACGACAGAGCGGTGCAGACGACAGACAAGTGTATAATTCTGCTCATGAGCTCTATATAAAGCTTCATGGTCCGACCCGATTTCAGTATGAGGCGTGCTACGATGTGCTGAAAGATTGTCCCGCCTTTTGGCAAGACCATAGTATTGCCAAACGAAGCGTAGCTGATTTTGTTGATTTGGGTGAGGATGAGGCACACGTTGGGGTGCATACGAGTGTCGACCCGGATGTGGCGTTGGACCAGTTGTTTGGAGACGACCCAATTAGGAAACCACCGGGTCGTAATGTTAGTCGGAAATTGTCAAGTGGTTCAGATGCGACTTCTAGCCGTGGTGGTTCGAGTGGGTCAGAAATGGCGTTGAGCAAGCTTGATCAAATGCTCTTGCTGCAAAAAGAGCAGATAAGAAAAATTGATGAGGATAGGATGAAGATAGAGGAGGAGCGGAAGAAAAGAGAGGATCATCGCTTCCGAAAGCAGGTCAGGGAGGCGTTTAAGCTTCTGCAGCAGCCAATTCCCACCGGTATAGAAGAGGACGAGTTGGAGATGATCAGGACTTCGCGTAAAAACCTTATGGATAAGTACGGGCCGTATTTTAAGGATATCTAGGTTTAATTTGTATTGTAGTTTAATGTGTTTTAATTCCTAGGTTTAATTTGTAGGTTAATGTGTTTTTAGGATGTAATGTTTTATTTCTAAGTATTGTAATGTTTGTGTTTAATTATAATAAAATGTGTTTGTTTAATTTTGTGAAAAATAAAAATGATATAATAAAATAATGGATGAATAGTGGAAGAAGTGGGGGTTATAAGGAGGGGTGTTCTTGGGGTGTCTAGGAGAGAGAAAAGCTGATGAATAGTGGAAGAAGTGGGGAAGAAGTGGGGGGTTATAAGGAAGGGAATAAGGCCGGTCCTTATAGCCGCGTTTTGCGGCGTCCGACGCACACCGACGCCTGGACGGTATTAGCACGGCCTGCGTCCAGGCGTGCGTCCGAGCTCTCCCTTCCAACTTCAGACGTGCGTTTATGGGGGAGAAAGGTGGGGCCGTTGCACTTTTCACGTTGCCAACTAAAAATTTTTTTTTGTTTTTAATACTAGCCGTTGCATTTGAATTACCAGCCACGCTCCTTTTTTTTTTTTTCTTTTTAAACCATCACCATTACATTTCTTTCACCACCATTTCATATTTCTTACTCATATTTCTTCACATTTCTTTCTCTCAACAATTCATCTACCATGCCTAGAAGAATAAACAAAAACCAAAACCAAAACCAAAACACAAATCAAAACCAAAACCAATACCAAAACACTATCGATCAAGATTTTGACGCGTTGCTTCTGGGATCTCCCCCGTCCATGTCGTCTTCTAATATGATGGGGGCATCTAACAGCTTAGGTGCTATGAACCAATCATTTTCGCATTTGTTGAATTCACCCCTGTTAAATGAACAGTTTCAGCAGTTCATGTTAATGCAACAATTTCAAGCTGCGAGTCAAACTTACCAAAGGCCAGTAGGTGAGACTTCTTCTCAACCGGCACGAACTAGTGTCGCCTCTGCAGAGGAAGAAGTGGAAGAAGTTCCTGCACCGCCCAAACGGTTGACAAAAAAAGGGGTTGCTGTAGCGGATAAGGCGAAGTGGTCAATTCAGGAGGCGGTTTTGTTGGCTGAGGCGTGGACACATGCTTCACAGACTCGGTTGTGGGGATTAGCCAAGATGAGACAATGTTTTGGGCTAAAGTGATCGAAGGGTTCAACAACAACCGCCCAGCGGGAGAGCGCAACAAGAGTCAACTACAAGGGAAATGGAACAAGATCAAGAAAACTTGTAAGCAGTTTGGAGCAATCTTGAAGAGACTGCAAGATCAAGGACGACAGAGCGGTGCAGACGACAGACAAGTGTATAATTCTGCTCATGAGCTCTATATAAAGCTTCATGGTCCGACCCGATTTCAGTATGAGGCGTGCTACGATGTGCTGAAAGATTGTCCCGCCTTTTGGCAAGACCATAGTATTGCCAAACGAAGCGTAGCTGATTTTGTTGATTTGGGTGAGGATGAGGCACACGTTGGGGTGCATACGAGTGTCGACCCGGATGTGGCGTTGGACCAGTTGTTTGGAGACGACCCAATTAGGAAACCACCGGGTCGTAATGTTAGTCGGAAATTGTCAAGTGGTTCAGATGCGACTTCTAGCCGTGGTGGTTCGAGTGGGTCAGAAATGGCGTTGAGCAAGCTTGATCAAATGCTCTTGCTGCAAAAAGAGCAGATAAGAAAAATTGATGAGGATAGGATGAAGATAGAGGAGGAGCGGAAGAAAAGAGAGGATCATCGCTTCCGAAAGCAGGTCAGGGAGGCGTTTAAGCTTCTGCAGCAGCCAATTCCCACCGGTATAGAGGAGGACGAGTTGGAGATGATCAGGACTTCGCGTAAAAACCTTATGGATAAGTACGGGCCGTATTTTAAGGATATCTAGGTTTAATTTGTATTGTAGTTTAATGTGTTTTAATTCCTAGGTTTAATTTGTAGGTTAATGTGTTTTTAGGATGTAATGTTTTATTTCTAAGTATTGTAATGTTTGTGTTTAATAATAAAATGTGTTTGTTTAATTTTGTGAAAAAGAAAAATGAAATAATAAAATAATGGATGAATAGTGGAAGAAGTGGGGAAGAAGTGAGTAGTATAAGGAGGGGGTGTTCTTGGGGTGTTCTAGGAGAGAGAAAGCTGATGAATAGTGGAAGAAGTGGGGAAGAAGTAGTATGTATAAGGAGAGGCCTTAGAGTTAAAACATTTACGTATTTTGAGCTTTTATCCAACTTTTATCCATTATATCAAATTTACCTACACAATCCATAACTTTTTAGGCATAAATATCTCTTTTAAAAATCATTAAAATCAACAGCTTGTTATAAATAATATGATCACTTTACAGGAGTATAGTTATAACTAACACAATCGGTTCACCACAAAAGCAACTAAAGCACGTATACACACAAACAACTTGCTGATCTAAGTTTGCACTTCAGGTTTCTCTTAAACACAGAAACAATAGGCTTCAAACACCAGCTCGAGTTTTAGTACAAACTGAGTAACACTTTTGGTTTTAAAACAAAGAAAATGTAGTTAATTACAGAAAAGACCTAACAGGACAGTTAGTCAAGTGAGCATACTAGCGAGTTGGACAAAGCAAGTTAACAGTCAATTACACAAGTAGTGCTTACTATCAAACTATCTAAACTCACGCTTACTATAGTGGCTCGAAATATGTTCGAAACTGGAAATTTGAAACTGGTTAAACTCACAGTCAATTACACTAGTCAGTAGTCACTTACTAGCAAACTAATTAAACTTGCATACTATAGTAACCTCAAGTACTCTCAAACTTACACTCACACTAAATAGCAAAGAAATACTAACAACCAAAACAGCCAAACATGTAATATTTAATAGAAATATCAAAGTTCAAGCTTAAAAGTGTCGATATATGATGCATAAATGTAAAAAATTTTAATCTCTTTTATTTTTTCGCAATTATATACGTTAAATTATTTAACACATTTATAATTGTAAACAATACCAAATAAAAGTTCGCATTTTCATGAAATGCGAACAAATTCTTGTTGTGGTGTTTGCTTTTTTTCGTTTCATCTTGCAACATATATGAAATATAAATTTAGGAAGGAAAAAAAATAAATAATGAGAAGGACATGAATATGATGTTTACCTACGAGAACACCAATTCTAACAAGAATAAACATCAATTGTGTTATTTATTTGAAACAGCTGTCGACGATGTGCCACCTTGAAAACACACATAGGTTCCTTCTTTATTATATGAATTATAAACGGATACTAATATATATTATATTATATTATATTATATTATATATTATATTATATTATATTATATACTATATAAATAATGGTTGTGAATAGTAACTCGCACGCTGGCGAGTTACTATTCACAACCATTGTGTGGCGAGTTACTATTCACAACCATTGTATTAGTTACTATTCGTCCATATAACACCCCGTTTAATATTCAGATTTTGCCAAATCGGATTCCGTTAAGGTTTTTACTACAGGTTAGTTTTTGGTTTCTTGCATATTTTTTTCCTTTCGGGTTTCTAAATAATTATATTGAAAACTTTTTTGTACCACTATTCGGATTTTACCACATCTGATCCCGTTCGGGTATAAAACTCCAGGTTACTTCTTGGTTTTTTACATATTTGGTCTCTTTTGGGTTCCAAAAAACTTTTTTGTACCACTATTCGGATTTTACCACATCTGATCCCGTTCGGGTATAAAACTCCAGGTTACTTCTTGGTTTTTTACATATTTGGTCTCTTTTGGGTTCCAAATAATATAATGAAAACTTTTATTGTTTATCTTTGTAGTAGTGCCTTTGAATAAATACCTATTTCATATGTCAAAGTTTTTAACAATGGTGAATTACTATTTGTAAGATACATCCCGTAACATTATTCGGATTTTACCACAGTGTTACTTCTTGGTTTCTTGCAAACCCCGCAACGCGGGGTTGCGAACCTCCTAGTTTAAGATTAAAATGTAAATACAACAGTTAGGGGCAAGGGTGTAGTGCCAAACTTTTTGGCTTTTTGGCAAGTTTTGGCAAAAAGATAGCCAATAAGGAGATGCCACATGTAAATAGCCAAAAACTTGCCAATACTAGCCGATCCTTGCCAAATTTCATGGTATAGTGCCAAATTTTGCCAAAACTTGCCAATACTAGCCGATCCTTGCCAAATGAAAAAGACAAACAAAAAACGGTCATGAAAGACGCTCCCAACGTTCACTAGCATCGGCCAAAACTAGCCGATGTAACTTGCCAAAACTTGCCGATTAAACTTGCCAAAACTAGCCGATGCATGTGCTATAGGCTTGCCAAAGAGCCGATGCTAGCCGATGTTTTTTGCCGATAAAACTTGCCGACTACACCTGCCAAAACTAGCCGATGTAACTTGCCAAAACTTGCCAATGCCGATGTAACTTGCCAAAACTAGCCGATGTAACTTGCCAAAACTAGCCGATGTAACTTGCCAAAACTAGCCGATGTAACTTGCCAAAACTAGCCGATGTAACTTGCCAAAACTAGCCGATGTAACTTGCCAAAACTAGCCGATGTAACTTGCCAAAACTAGCCGATGTAACTTGCCAAAACTAGCCGATGTAACTTGCCAAAACTAGCCGATGTAACTTGCCAAAACTAGCCGATGTAACTTGCCAAAACTAGCCGATGTAACTTGCCATAACTTGCCAAATAGCCGATGTAACTTGCCAAAACTAGCCGATGTAACTTGCCAAAACTAGCCGATGTAACTTGCCAAAACTAGCCGATGTAACTTGCCAAAACTAGCCGATGTAACTTGCCAAAACTAGCCGATGTAACTTGCCAAAACTAGCCGATGTAACTTGCCAAAACTAGCCGATGTAACTTGCCAAAACTAGCCGATGTAACTTGCCAAAACTAGCCGATGTAACTTGCCAAAACTAGCCGATGTAACTTGCCAAAACTAGCCGATGTAACTTGCCAAAACTAGCCGATGTAACTTGCCAAAACTAGCCGATGTAACTTGCCAAAACTAGCCGATGTAACTTGCCAAAACTAGCCGATGTAACTTGCCAAAACTAGCCGATGTAACTTGCCAAAACTAGCCGATGTAACTTGCCAAAACTAGCCGATGTAACTTGCCAAAACTAGCCGATGTAACTTGCCAAAACTAGCCGATGTAACTTGCCAAAACTAGCCGATGTAACTTGCCAAAACTAGCCGATGTAACTTGCCAAAACTAGCCGATGTAACTTGCCAAAACTAGCCGATGTAACTTGCCAAAACTAGCCGATGTAACTTGCCAAAACTAGCCGATGTAACTTGCCAAAACTAGCCGATGTAACTTGCCAAAACTAGCCGATGTAACTTGCCAAAACTAGCCGATGTAACTTGCCAAAACTAGCCGATGTAACTTGCCAAAACTAGCCGATGTAACTTGCCAAAACTAGCCGATGTAACTTGCCAAAACTAGCCGATGTAACTTGCCAAAACTAGCCGATGTAACTTGCCAAAACTAGCCGATGTAACTTGCCAAAACTAGCCGATGTAACTTGCCAAAACTAGCCGATGTAACTTGCCAAAACTAGCCGATGTAACTTGCCAAACTAGCCGATGAACTTGCCAAAACTAGCCGATGTAACTTGCCAAAACTTGCCGATTAAACTTGCCAAAACTAGCCGATGTAACTTGCCAAAACTAGCCGATGTAACTTGCCAAAACTAGCCGATGTAACTTGCCAAAACTAGCCGATGTAACTTGCCAAAACTTGCCGATTAAACTTGCCAAAACTAGCCGATGCATGTGCTATAGGCTTGCCAAAGAGCCGATGCTAGCCGATGTTTTTTGCCGATAAAACTTGCCGACTACACCCTTGCCCCTTATGGACCAATAATGTTTATTAATGAATCAGTGGGTTTGCATTAAAATTGGATCATCTATATATTATCGTATATTGTCTACGCTACAAATTCCGTCTAATGGTCGTCCAAGATAAATTGCGGCCATCAAGTGCTGGTTAGAGGCTAATGGGCTTTAAATGAAGTCCAACGGCCATTAAAGGACTCTTGTCAATTTGGTCCTTTCATACTAACAGATGTCATTTCGCCCGTTAGGGTCTTCCTTTCATCATTTTTGACTTGTTTAGCTACCTGAAAGAACCCGAACTCATTTTAGGAAAATAAGAGATTTTTTTTTTTTTTTTTTTTTTTTATAAGCCCCCACTGCGCCGCAGTGGAGGTGTACACCTCCCACTGCGCCGCAGTGGGAAGTTACGGAAGCAGACGACCAAACTTCCCCACTGCGCCGCAGTGGGGTGGAAACACTCCCACTGCGCCGCAGTGGGATATTTCGGACCTCAGCCTGCAGTTTTCCTGCAGGTCTAAAACTTGTGAAAATCATAATCCAAACTTCAATCTTGCACAACCTTTTACTAGTCATATTCAAACCTTAAATCCCTTTACCCAACTTTAAAATGAGTTAAAGATACGTGATTTAAAATCCCGAAAGCTTTTATTTGATCAAGTGTAGCATTTACAACGAAACGGGTCAATTACCCAAGTTGACACATTACAAAAGACGACATTCAAAATTGGAAATTTCGGCATGACCCATTCGTAAAATCATCATCCAAACCTGTTACGGATTATGAGTTCTCCAAAACACATTTACACAAAATCAATACATTACGACTACAAAACGACCCATTTAAAATACCCAAAAACTCGAGTCTAACCCTAGACATCATAATAATTTTCCAAAAGGACAAAACAAGAGTACAAAGAGCCGATAGTTCAAAGGGGTCACTATGGGTCCTATTACCAATTCCATTATCCGCATTTAGCTAAAGCAATCAATATCCAAAAAGCATCTTTAACTTCAATCTTTACATTACTTAACTTTCTTCCGCATCCGGGACAACCTATAAAAAGGGTAAACAACTAAAAAGTAAGCAAAGCTTAGTGAATAATCTTGCATACGTTTATACCTACGAAGGAGGGCAATGCACAAGGACTGTTGCATATAGACTATGACACCGTCGTGTCATATCTATAATACTCACCTTGCACGCTAAACAACATATATGGATCCATTAGAGAATATCGGGGTTCTTAGGCCCCGAGAAGGTTCTTAGGCCTTTTCTCAAAACAACAATAGGGGTTCTTAGGCCCCGAGAGGTTCTTAGGCCTCATAACATTTGACCCCACCCGGGTCTAGCCAAATCAATTACCACACATGAATATCACATTTCAACATGATGTGGTCAATTGACCCAACGTAAACATAAAGGTATGCAAGAGTACTCACCTCCTCCGCGACAACCAAAATCATAAATCAACAAGACCGCAAGTACACAATACGTATGCCTCAACCTAGCAATAGTTCACAATTTACACATATAAGGTCATCAAGCTCAATTATCTCAAACACAAGGCTAACAAGCCATACATTACTACCTTTACTAGCATTTCAATGCCCAACCCAACTTTTACAATCTTATAATAATCTTGGGTTGGTTCACATAACATGTACTTCTTATATCATTTTCAATTGGCCAAGAGTTACTTTCATATCAAAATCGTCATTTTCATATTTGACCTAGCCGACTTCAAACAAGCATAACTCAAGTTCTACTTACTCTTTTAACATGATTCCAGTGGCCAAATTTACATGACACATATACCTACCTTTTATCTTTAGTGACCAATATGTGAATTGTCCTTCAAAGGTGGCTTCTGGTCGTTTTAAAAACCAAAACTGCTGCTGTTAAACAGCTTTGACCTCACTGACTTCAAATGACCATAACTTGAGTTCTACACAATATCTTTGACCTCATTCCAGTGGCCACTTCTTCTTAACACATTTTAGCACATTTTATCTTCAGTGACCAACACAAGATTTGACTCATACACGTGAGTTTTACTCGTTTTAAAAACTGACACAGAATCATTTTTGCTAAAAGATCAGCATGACGCTACTGAATTCAAAAATTCATAACTGGAGTTCTACTTCGTATTTTCAACCCATTCCAGTGGCAAAATTTGCTTAACACAATAAGCTACATTTTCTTTTTAGGACTCAACCAGTGAAAACTCTGTCATGAGGGTGTTTAACTCGTTTGAAGGTCGGGGTCAGAATCTGTCCAGTTTTTGTTCACACAAGTATTCATCAAAGTCTTCATGCAACCCAACTAAAACCCCAAATTGATTAAATTACCATAACCCTAACTTGTATAGAAGCAATTTAACTTAATTCAATAAAACCCCCAAATTTCCCAATTCAATTTAACAGCAAGAACCCTAATTCCTAAAATAATTAAAACTAGAATTACTAAGATAATTACCTTATTGTTTCAAGAACAAAGATCAAGACTTCAAGCCCTAATTTCTCCTCCTTCTTCCTCAAAATTTCGGCCACCACCATTTGGACATAAACTCTAGCTTTTCAATTTCTTAGATGTTATAAAATTGTTGTTGTTATTAATCTTTGATGGAAAAATTGAATTGTTTGGAAGATTAAACTTGGAATTAGATTGAAGGATAAGAAGAGTTGAGAAGATTTGAGAATAAGAAAGTTGGGTGGGAGTGATATGGTGGTTCAACAAAGAGAAGGTGCTGGCATCCTTCCTGCTTGCCACGCCTTTTTCAAATTAAAAAGGGTAAAATACCCGCTAACCACTAAAGTTCCAACTAAATTAACCCCGAATCTAAAAATGAAATACTAGGAAACTATTTAAATGTTAAAACTATAATAAAGGTTTATTTTATTTGCCTTAAAATTTCGGGATGTTACATACCCAACTTGTCAAAACTCGAACCACTTCACTCATATGCATCCAAAATCAAAATATTGATCGCCCCGAACGTCACAAAAGCTCCAAACTAATTGTCATGTCTTCGCTTACAACCTACAATAAACATTATGCAATACTAAGTGATCGACGGTTTTTTCGAGAATAACTCCTCGCATATAAGTAAAGAACATTAGCCATGAAAACTATAATAAAGAATATATTAGCGGAGCGCATACCCCGACCATGGAATTTTGGGTAATCCGACCAGGGACTTTCCCCGACGATGTCGCCGCGGAAAGTTTCGCCACGTCATCATTCCACCAACCACCGGCATTAATTGAAGCTGACTTTTGACTAGACTTTCCGCGACGACATCGCCGCGGAAAGTTTCCTCTTTCTTTCTTTCTTTCTTTCTTTCTTTCTTTCTTTCTTTCTTTCTTTCTTTCTTTCTTTCTTTCTTTCTTTCTTTCTTTCTTTCTTTCTTTCTTTCTTTCTTTCTTTCTTTCTTTCTTTCTTTCTTTCTTTCTTTCTTTCTTTCTTTCTTTCTTTCTTTCTTTCTTTCTTTCTTTCTTTCTTTCTTTCTTTCTTTCTTTCTTTCTTTCTTTCTTTCTTTCTTTCTTTCTTTCTTTCTTTCTTTCTTTCTTTCTTTCTTTCTTTCTTTCTTTCTTTCTTTCTTTCTTTCTTTCTTTCTTTCTTTCTTTCTTTCTTTCTTTCTTTCTTTCTTTCTTTCTTTCTTTCTTTCTTTCTTTCTTTCTTTCTTTCTTTCTTTCTTTCTTTCTTTCTTTCTTTCTTTCTTTCTTTCTTTCTTTCTTTCTTTCTTTCTTTCTTTCTTTCTTTCTTTCTTTCTTTCTTTCTTTCTTTCTTTCTTTCTTTCTTTCTTTCTTTCTTTCTTTCTTTCTTTCTTTCTTTCTTTCTTTCTTTCTTTCTTTCTTTCTTTCTTTCTTTCTTTCTTTCTTTCTTTCTTTCTTTCTTTCTTTCTTTCTTTCTTTCTTTCTTTCTTTCTTTCTTTCTTTCTTTCTTTCTTTCTTTCTTTCTTTCTTTCTTTCTTTCTTTCTTTCTTTCTTTCTTTCTTTCTTTCTTTCTTTCTTTCTTTCTTTCTTTCTTTCTTTCTTTCTTTCTTTCTTTCTTTCTTTCTTTCTTTCTTTCTTTCTTTCTTTCTTTCTTTCTTTCTTTCTTTCTTTCTTTCTTTCTTTCTTTCTTTCTTTCTTTCTTTCTTTCTTTCTTTCTTTCTTTCTTTCTTTCTTTCTTTCTTTCTTTCTTTCTTTCTTTCTTTCTTTCTTTCTTTCTTTCTTTCTTTCTTTCTTTCTTTCTTTCTTTCTTTCTTTCTTTCTTTCTTTCTTTCTTTCTTTCTTTCTTTCTTTCTTTCTTTCTTTCTTTCTTTCTTTCTTTCTTTCTTTCTTTCTTTCTTTCTTTCTTTCTTTCTTTCTTTCTTTCTTTCTTTCTTTCTTTCTTTCTTTCTTTCTTTCTTTCTTTCTTTCTTTCTTTCTTTCTTTCTTTCTTTCTTTCTTTCTTTCTTTCTTCCTTTCTTTCTTTCTTTCTTTCTTTGTACAGCTTCTCTTTCTTTCTTTCTTTCTTTCTTTCTTTCTTTCTCACTGCCGATCACAACAAAAAAAAACAAAACCCTCCCATCTTCAAACCCAAAAATCACAAATTCACCCCCTTTTCTCCAATTATTCCGGCCAACTTTCCGCAGCGACTTTGCTTACCACCATCCCCATCATCAGTGACTTTCAGCCGCGATTTTTCAGGCCACCACTCCTTCGCAACCGGCGTTTCGATTCCGTCCATCCCGTTTTTTGGTAAGTAGATTCGGTCCATTATCCGTTTTATAGTTTTGTTAATTGATAATATTGAGATGTTAGTATTGGTATTGATTTTTAATAGTTTATTAGTCTTGATATGCTAATTTTTGTATATATATATATAGTTGTTAGTATTATTATATATTATATATATATATTATATATATCCAAATATACCGATATATATATTTTTTTAAAATATATATTATATATATATATTATATATATATATGTTAATTGATAATATTGAGATGTTATATTATTGATTTTTAATAGTTTGTTGGTATGCTAATTTTTATATATATATATAGGTTTGTTAGTATAGTTAGTATTAGTGTTGATATATTAGTCCCCATATTCTTAATAATGCCCATATGTTAGTGTAGAAAAATATAGATGAAAATAAGTATAAAAAGTATAAATACTAGATAAATAGATTGTAAAAAAGTAGCAAAAAAAAAAAAAAAAAAAAAAAAAAAAAAAAAAAAAAAAAAAAAAAAAAAAAAAAAAAAAAAAAAAAAAAAAAAAAAAAAAAAAAAAAAAAAAAAAAAAAAAAAAAAAAAAAAAAAAAAAAAAAAAAAAAAAAAAAAAAAAAAAAAAAAAAAAAAAAAAAAAAAAAAAAAAAAAAAAAAAAAAAAAAAAAAAAAAAAAAAAAAAAAAAAAAAAAAAAAAAAAAAAAAAAAAAAAAAAAAAAAAAAAAAAAAAAAAAAAAAAAAAAAAAAAAAAAAAAAAAAAAAAAAAAAAAAAAAAAAAAAAAAAAAAAAAAAAAAAAAAAAAAAAAAAAAAAAAAAAAAAAAAAAAAAAAAAAAAAAAAAAAAAAAAAAAAAAAAAAAATTATCGTGAAGAATAAAAAAAAAAAAAAAAAAAAAAAAAAAAAAAAAAAAAAAAAAAAAAAAAAAAAAAAAAAAAAAAAAAAAAAAAAAAGAAGTATAAAAAAGTATATAAAAAATAACTATAAAAATATACGTATAAAAGTAATAAAAACATAAGTTGTAAATAGTATAAAAAATTATGTGACAATTTTACCTTTATCGTTTTGTTGTATGTATTATTAATATGGGTATAATTTGATTTGTAATTTGCAGTATAAATGGCTACAACTCACGGTGGGGATGGTGGTAATGAACCACCACGTAAATCGTGGGTGCGGAAAATTTGGGGCTGCTCCGGGAGCGGTGGTAAGAAATTTTGTGTTTCTATATATTTTTTTTATTTATGGACTTCATGTGAAATTAATAATTCTTTTTGTTTTGTAGCACCTAAAAAAGGGAGGGGGAAGAACAAAGCACTAAACTTGGAGAAGCGGTATAAAGAAGAAGGTCGGCTTTGGGTTGATTTTGACACGAGAAAGTTGAGGACGTGGCACGCGGTGGGGGATTCGGGCTCCATGTTTAAGAGCTATATAGGGACATTGGTTCGTGGTAGTGGGATCCCCATGACTTATGACTCATGGTCGGATGTGCCCACGCAAGATAAGGCCTTCCTAATTCCAGCCTTAAACGTACAATCTCTATAATATTATATTCCTAAATTGATATTTTGTGAAAATTTAATATATCGCTAACTATTACTTAAAAATTGCAGGAACGGTTTAGATTGGACACTTCATCAATTTGGACCCCAAAGATTCCATCCGGGAAGCATTTGAGCGCATGGTCCACACTGATGCGGGAACTATGTATCGGAACTGGAAAAACGCATTCAAGAAACATATATATATATATATATATATATATATATATATATATATATATATATATATATATATATATATATATATATATATATATATATATATATATATATATATATATATATATATATATATATATATATATATATATATATATATATATATATATATATATATATATATATATATATATATATATATATATATATATATATATATATATATATATATATATATATATATATATATATATATATATATATATATATATATATATATATATATATATATATATATATATATATATATATATATATATATATATATATATATATATATATATATATATATATATATATATATATATATATATATATATATATATATATATATATATATATATATATATATATATATATATATATATATATATATATATATATATATATATATATATATATATATATATATATATATATATATATATATATATATATATATATATATATATATATATATATATATATATATATATATATATATATATATATATATATATATATATATATATATATATATATATATATATATATATATATATATATATATATATATATATATATATATATATATATATATATATATATATATATATATATATATATATATATATATATATATATATATATATATATATATATATATATATATATATATATATATATATATATATATATATATATATATATATATATATATATATATATATATATATATATATATATATATATATATATATATATATATATATATATATATATATATATATATATATATATATATATATATATATATATATATATATATATATATATATATATATATATATATATATATATATATATATATATATATATATATATATATATATATATATATATATATATATATATATATATATATATATATATATATATATATATATATATATATATATATATATATATATATATATATATATATATATATATATATATATATATATATATATATATATATATATATATATATATATATATATATATATATATATATATATATATATATATATATATATATATATATATATATATATATATATATATATATATATATATATATATATATATATATATATATATATATATATATATATATATATATATATATATATATATATATATATATATATATATATATATATATATATATATATATATATATATATATATATATATATATATATATATATATATATATATATATATATATATATATATATATATATATATATATATATATATATATATATATATATATATATATATATATATATATATATATATATATATATATATATATATATATATATATATATATATATATATATATATATATATATATATATATATATATATATATATATATATATATATATATATATATATAGAAATATATA
>CM067171.1:5635022-5730022 GCA_034093135.1 Erigeron breviscapus | reverse complement strand
TAATAATAGTCTAACATTCTCCCACTTGGCCGTATACCTATTTATGCGTGTATAAATTATATGTGGCCAAGTTATCGGTTTTATGATTAATCGTGATTAGTTAGGACCACTAACGCAAACCAATATAGTCACTTGCATCTTTCACGACACAGGACCCCTATCAATTATACAATTAGTAATTCCATCTAATTAATGATTCTTCATAATCCATAATGAATTTGAATGGCAAACAAAACATAAGGGTTAACCAAGATAAAGCCATTCATAATAATGATCCATACATAATGTTTGTCCATAAGATCTCTTAATGTGCACAAAATTTGAGAATAACAAACTTCAACATAAAGTGGATGAAACAAAGCAAATGAGTATAATCCATAAACTAAACTAGGCTATTACATAAACCCATGCCGGCAACATGCTCTAAAAAGAGCTTGGGAGGTAAACCTTTTGTAAGTGGATCAGCCAACATGTCATGAGTAGAAATGTACTCTATGGCAATACTCTTGTCTTCAACCTTCTCTCGAACATATAGGTACTTAGTGTCGAGATACAAACCAGCTCCACTGGAACTAGTGTTATTTGAAAAGCTAACAGCCGCACTATTGTCACAATGTAGTCTTATAGGTCGTGAAATGGAGTCAACCACCCTAAGTCCAGAAATCAAGTTTTTGAGCAAAATAGCATGACTTGAAGCATGATAGCATGCAACATACTCAGCCATCATGGTGGAAGTGGTGGTCAATTCTTGCTTATGACTCCTCCAAGATATGGGACCTCCTGAAAACATAAAAATGTACCCCGAAGTGGATTTCTTATCGTCCTTACACTTAGCAAAATCCGAGTCCGAGTAACCAATAACTTCAAGGTTATCCGTCCTTCGGTAAGTTAACATTAAGTCCTTAGTCCCTTGAAGATATCGCAAAACCTTTTTGGCTGCTTTCCAATGATCCATTCCTGGATTGGATTGATAGCGTCCAAGCATGCCCGTTATGTATGCGATATCAGGGCGTGTACATACTTGAGCATACACAAGGCTTCCAACGACAGAAGCATAAGGTATAAGTCTCATCTCTTCACGTTCCAACTCATTTTTAGGACATTGAAATGAGCCAAACTTGTCACCCTTAACAACAGGAGCAACTGTTGGTGAACAATTTTGCATGTTGTACTTCTTAAGGACTTTTTCAATATAAGCCCTTTGAGACAAACCTAAAGTCCCACGAGACCTATCTCGGTGAACTTCAATGCCAATTACATAAGAGGCTTCTCCGAGATCCTTCATGTCAAAGTTAGATGAAAGAAATCTTTTGGTCTCATACAACATATCCTTGTCATTACATGCTAAAAGAATATCATCCACATACAGCACAAGAATGACATATTTGCTCCCACTGATCTTAAGGTATATACATTGATCCACTAGATTTTTCTTAAATTGAAATTTCTCCATAACCTCATGAAATTTCAGATACCATTGCCGAGAAGCCTGTTTCAAACCGTATATGGATCTTTTTAACTTACAAACCATATGTTCCTTGCCTTCAACCTTAAAACCTTCTGGTTGTGTCATATAGACATCTTCATGCAAGTTTCCATTTAAAAATGCGGTTTTAACATCCATTTGATGCAACTCTAAATCATAATGAGCTACTAGAGCCATAACTATCCTTAAAGATTCTTTTCTTGAAACAGGAGAAAAGGTTTCATTATAATCTGACAGTCCACGATTTGCACACTTATAATTAATTAGTCTAGACAAGAAAGTAAATAGAAAGTAAAGAACAAGAACAAGAGTAAAGTTCAAGTATTAAGAAACTATGCAAGTCTAATCATATGTATCATTGATTAAACAGTGAATACATGGTCGATATTACAACTTGTCTTACAAGAAAATACAAGAACATACAATTGTTAAGTTTTAGACTAACTAGAAAACTTAAACAATTACAAAGAGAATAAGTGACACACACTTAATTGGTGACAAACACAAAGTGTAAATGATGCGGCTGTGTTGCTTTATATAGGGGAGGAATTAGGGCAACACAGCCTTACAATGATCGTGATAGAATGGTGGTTGTCGACTTCTCATAGGCTCGAAGTACTTGGATCCAGGAGCCTTTGTCTTCTTTACCAAAACGGGTATGAAAGAGAGAACCCTTGTTTTGGTCCCAACTTTGCCTTTGCCATATAAGGTAATATTCAGTTGGAAGAACCACCATGTGACTTCTTGTCTTCTTGTGATTTGAAAACTTCCCGCCTTGACACACAATTGGGAAGTAAACCACCCGCTGACGAGAGTCACTGACTTCGCTGATGACTCGCTGACGACACACGTCAGCGACCAAGTCTGGTCAGCGAATCCTTGACTCAACAATCTCCCCCTATTCGCTGAGAAGACTTGCTGAGTAGACTAGACTTTTGATAAGAATAAAGGAATGATGAAAAGATGTCTTATATATCATCTTAAAATATTACAAGCTGATACATATAGTTTTTCATTTTAAGACATCTACAAATTGGCAGCTTCAAATTCCCAAGCTTCCTCTTGCTTGGCCATCCTGATCGCTGGGTCATCCCTTCTATGAGGCTTTATCAATTCTTCATCCAACTTGCTGATGAACCATCTGTTGTTGGATGTTTCAGCACACCTTCTTCTTATGCTTAAGATGAACCCAGTGGACGCTTTTTCAAGTTCATCCAAGCGAAAGAACAGTTGATTGTTCTGAAAGTTTGTGAAGAAGATGCCAGCAGGATTTTCTATCACTCTCCCTTCCTCAAAGAAGCTTCTGGGAGGAAGTCTGGTGTTCAGCAAGGCATCACCAGTGATAGGAGGAAGGTCAACAGCTATGGTTCGATGCTCTTCTTTCCTCTTTCTTTGAATCCTTCTTCCTGCTGAAGTGGAGATAGCTGCTGGAGTACCAAAAACTTGCCTCAGCATTGGCAGATCAGTTTTGAACTTGGTTTCGTACTCTCTGGCTTTCTCAAAATATTCCTTGAGCATATTCTGGAGCTGTTCGTAGCTGACAGCCTTTTTGTCTTTCATTGTTCCCCCTCAACACCAGCTGGGGGAACTTCAATACTTACAATTTCCTTTCCAGTAGACTCCCCCTCAACACCAGCAGGGGGACCTTCAACATTCACTTTCCTTTCCAGTAGACTCCCCCTCAACACCAGCAGGGGGAACTTCAATACTTACAATTTCCTTTCCAGTAGACTCCCCCTCAACACCAGCTGGGGGAACTTCAATACTTACAATTTCCTTTCCAGTAGACTCCCCCTCAACACCAGCTGGGGGAACTTCAATACTTACAATTTCCTTTCCAGTAGACTCCCCCTCAACACCAGCTGGGGGAACTTCAATACTTACAATTTCCTTTCCAGTAGACTCCCCCTCAACACCAGCTGGGGGAACTTCAATACTTACAATTTCCTTTCCAGTAGACTCCCCCTCAACACCAGCAGGGGGACCTTCAACATTCACTTTCCTTTCCAGTAGACTCCCCCTCAACACCAGCAGGGGGAACTTCAATACTTACAATTTCCTTTCCAGTAGACTCCCCCTCAACACCAGCAGGGGGAACTTCAATACTTACAATTTCCTTTCCAGTAGACTCCCCCTCAACACCAGCTGGGGGAACTTCAATACTTACAATTTCCTTTCCAGTAGACTCCCCCTCAACACCAGCTGGGGGAACTTCAATACTTACAATTTCCTTTCCAGTAGACTCCCCCTCAACACCAGCTGGGGGAACTTCAATACTTACAATTTCCTTTCCAGTAGACTCCCCCTCAACACCAGCTGGGGGAACTTCAATACTTACAATTTCCTTTCCAGTAGACTCCCCCTCAACACCAGCAGGGGGACCTTCAACATTCACTTTCCTTTCCAGTAGACTCCCCCTCAACACCAGCAGGGGGAACTTCAATACTTACAATTTCCTTTCCAGTAGACTCCCCCTCAACACCAGCTGGGGGAACTTCAATACTTACAATTTCCTTTCCAGTAGACTCCCCCTCAACACCAGCTGGGGGAACTTCAATACTTACAATTTCCTTTCCAGTAGACTCCCCCTCAACACCAGCTGGGGGAACTTCAATACTTACAATTTCCTTTCCAGTAGACTCCCCCTCAACACCAGCTGGGGGAACTTCAATACTTACAATTTCCTTTCCAGTAGACTCCCCCTCAACACCAGCAGGGGGACCTTCAACATTCACTTTCCTTTCCAGTAGACTCCCCCTCAACACCAGCAGGGGGAACTTCAATACTTACAATTTCCTTTCCAGTAGACTCCCCCTCAACACCAGCAGGGGGAACTTCAATACTTACAATTTCCTTTCCAGTAGACTCCCCCTCAACACCAGCTGGGGGAACTTCAATACTTACAATTTCCTTTCCAGTAGACTCCCCCTCAACACCAGCTGGGGGAACTTCAATACTTACAATTTCCTTTCCAGTAGACTCCCCCTCAACACCAGCTGGGGGAACTTCAATACTTACAATTTCCTTTCCAGTAGACTCCCCCTCAACACCAGCTGGGGGAACTTCAATACTTACAATTTCCTTTCCAGTAGACTCCCCCTCAACACCAGCAGGGGGACCTTCAACATTCACTTTCCTTTCCAGTAGACTCCCCCTCAACACCAGCAGGGGGAACTTCAATACTTACAATTTCCTTTCCAGTAGACTCCCCCTCAACACCAGCAGGGGGAACTTCAATACTTACAATTTCCTTTCCAGTAGACTCCCCCTCAACACCAGCTGGGGGAACTTCAATACTTACAATTTCCTTTCCAGTAGACTCCCCCTCAACACCAGCTGGGGGAACTTCAATACTTACAATTTCCTTTCCAGTAGACTCCCCCTCAACACCAGCTGGGGGAACTTCAATACTTACAATTTCCTTTCCAGTAGACTCCCCCTCAACACCAGCTGGGGGAACTTCAATACTTACAATTTCCTTTCCAGTAGACTCCCCCTCAACACCAGCAGGGGGACCTTCAACATTCACTTTCCTTTCCAGTAGACTCCCCCTCAACACCAGCAGGGGGAACTTCAATACTTACAATTTCCTTTCCAGTAGACTCCCCCTCAACACCAGCTGGGGGAACTTCAATACTTACAATTTCCTTTCCAGTAGACTCCCCCTCAACACCAGCTGGGGGAACTTCAATACTTACAATTTCCTTTCCAGTAGACTCCCCCTCAACACCAGCTGGGGGAACTTCAATACTTACAATTTCCTTTCCAGTAGACTCCCCCTCAACACCAGCTGGGGGAACTTCAATACTTACAATTTCCTTTCCAGTAGACTCCCCCTCAACACCAGCAGGGGGACCTTCAACATTCACTTTCCTTTCCAGTAGACTCCCCCTCAACACCAGCAGGGGGAACTTCAATACTTACAATTTCCTTTCCAGTAGACTCCCCCTCAACACCAGCAGGGGGAACTTCAATACTTACAATTTCCTTTCCAGTAGACTCCCCCTCAACACCAGCTGGGGGAACTTCAATACTTACAATTTCCTTTCCAGTAGACTCCCCCTCAACACCAGCTGGGGGAACTTCAATACTTACAATTTCCTTTCCAGTAGACTCCCCCTCAACACCAGCAGGGGGATCTTCAACATTTACTTCCTTCTCTATCTCCCCCTCAGCACCAGCAGGGGGAATTTCACTTTCTTTTTCATTATTGACCGCCACAATTTCCATTTCATCATTGGTTTCCAGCACTTTTTCAGCAGATTCATCGTAGATTTGTTGCACAGCTTTGTTAACTGCTTCACTGACAATATCCAAAATAGCAGCATCGACTTTCTCCCCCTTGGAAGTTGCATTGTTAATGACAACTTCCACAGTGGCTGGCTGTTTTGATTGCTGGGTCACCAGTTGGGTAAGCAGATTTTTGATCTCACCCACTTCTTTTTCCAATTTTACTTGCCTCTGGCGATCTTCTTCAGTGAAAGAAGCTTGAGGAGTAGGAAGATCAGCCATTTGTTTTTCTAAGGTTTTGATGGCTTTGGTGTTGTTTTCGATCTGAGTTGTTAGAGGAGTGATGAGATGACTTAGATTTTTGACTTCAGTAGCAGCGGAGAGACTGGCAGAGGCTGCTTTCTTTGCTGAGTAGCTGGTGGAGTTTGCACATTTGATCAGCGATAAGGCACCAGATTTAATGATCTGCTGATCACGCTTGATAACACTTGTTGTGGCATTTATTTTATCTTGAGTAGCAGCCATTGAACTTGTGTTGTCTTTCAGTGTGCTTATCGCTGTGCTATTTTCATTCTGTTTGTTGTACCAGCTGGTCAATGTAGACACCAGCCTGTCAGACTCTTTATCTTTCAACTCAATTGCAAGAGTGGCAGCCTTGGTGAGATCATTTAATTGATGCTCTACCCTTTCCAACCTATCAGCAGAGTAGGTGGAATAAGAAATACCCAAATCCTTAACAGCAAGAGACTCGACTTCAACTGGCAAGTGAGAAGAACAACCAGGAACAGCTTGGAAGGAGGAAGGCATGCCCAGAGATAGCATAGTGTTCACTGGTTGTACCGGTGGAGTTGCAGGTCTTGCAATTGAAGCCACTGATACACTTTCAGTGTCAACATTTTCTGGTTCAGCAACTGTAACATTTTCAGAGACCATGTCATCAGTGTTTACCACATCTACATCATCGTTCTCCACTTCCATATCACTAGCTTCTTTCTCATCAGCATGACTGTAAGAATCAAGCTGAAAATCGTCAGCAACAAAATCACCCAACTCAAAATCACTTTCATCATTAGCACCTTCATCTTCAACCATTTCTTCATGCCCACCACTAATATTTTCAACAACAGACACATCACCAATATCAACATTGCTTCTCTCAACATTTTCAACCACTGTTTCACTAACACCAGCACGTTCATTTGCTTCATCATTTCCATCATCTCCTTCAACACTTCTATCAGCATCTATCTCAGTCAAACCAGCACCTTTAATTAAGGTGACACCCCCAGCAATTTGTGTTTCAGAGTCATCAGCTACAGAGAAGCTGATAGGGGTGGGGGAATGAAGAGCTTCTGTTTCAGTTTGTTGCTACTCTATGTTTTCAACAGTAGTGAGATTTTCTTCCTCATCAATAAGAGAGAGCTGAGAGGATTCCAACCCCTTAATTATTACACCTTTTGCTGCTTTCTTCTTTCTTTTAGGAGCATCAGCAGCGGATGAGGATGGAGCAGATGAAGTTTTGGAAGACTTTGATCGTGCCTGTTTGGCTTTCTTTGCGGCCTTGGAGATTTCTTGAATAATTACAGTGCCAGCATCCACACCAGAGGGTTTTCTTATATACAGGTGTGGATAAGAGGAGAAAAGTACCTCTTTCATCGGAGGAGTGAGTTCAGCAAGCTTGCTGTCAAAGAATTCAGGATCACAAGCAGGCTGTTTGTATACTGAAGGACCAATTCTTGGTGGTTTGCAGACAGTGGCACCAAATTGGTTATATTTTTCCTTCAGTTCTTGCTTGAAAATTAGAGAGAAGAACCTGGTGAATGGAATAGTATATGAGCGGTTGCTGGCTTGAACTTTTGCCTTCATGTCTTCAAAAATAACCGAGGCAAAATCAATAAATCTTCCAGTGGCCAAAGCATGGATGATTTGCATGTTTAAGGCAGTAGCCTGATCAAAGGATCCAGAGTTGCCACCCAAACACTGGATGACATGAGCGAACAGTAATCTCCAAACGCCAGGGAGATGCTTCTTCAGGGGGTTGCTGTTTGGAAAGTCTGCTCCATACCCAATGGTTGGGAGCCAAGCTTTCCATTGTTCTGTTGTTGCTGGATTCACAAATGGTCTCTCCTTTGTTTGATCAGGAAGACCAAGAGCAGTGCGAAGAATTTTGGGTGTGATTGATATGCGTACCTGTTTCTTCTTTACGATACCAGAAATAACACCGATACTTACGTGATAATAACACGTCCACCAGAATTTCCGGAAAAGATAGACATACATATCTTCTGGATCAGAATAAATGGCATTTGTCACTGGGCATGCTTTTATGAAATCAAGCATATGTTGGTACCCAATTGTGCCGGATTGAACTTCCAGGGAACCCAGATAATTATTGGATTTTATGGTGAGTCTTTAGGCTTGAAAGTTTACTTTTTGGGATGAAGGAATAGTTTCTGGATCAAATGTTTCAGAATGCATATATAGAGGGACATGTTTGAGAGCTTTCTGAGTGGCTAGATCCTCATCGGACAACTCAACATGAGTTGGAGATTTAGGTTGATTTTCTGGTTGTTGTTGTTGGGAAGATGAAGAAGCCATTTTAGATTAAGATTAAGAAATGGGAAGAAGAAGATGAACGGTGAGAGGAGATAGAGAAGATTGAGAGAATTTAGAGAAGTTTGAAAGATTTGGAGAATAAGAAAAATAAGGAGGTGAATTTTGAGAGTATAAAGGATGGTGATTAAAAAGATTTGAGTATATATAGCATGGATATGGGCCCCATAACTATGATAGTGAACCGTCACCAATACTCTCTTTCATACGTAATATATACATAGATATACGTATTTGAGTAACGTATAAAAATGGATTGATGTGACAACTTGTACCATTATTTCAAAAGTACTCGAGTTTTACGGCGGATACAGTGTACAAGTTGTCCATTAGGGAGAAAATCGAGGTAACCGTTTTGAGATTCCAATAAAATATTGATAAAAATACTTGGTGGATATACTCACACGTTAAAATAGTTGAGATTGAAGTATATCCACTGACGATTTTGTAAATCTGGTCACCTTATTTAGAAAAAGGGGTTTCAGTCAGCAACTTTACGACAAACGTTGGTTGCTGATGAGTAAAGTACAATTTGTAGCAAATTGTCAGCTATCAACGGATTTGGTTTGTCTTTACCAGCAGCCGTTTGCTGCTGGACTAGATAGAGACTTTTAGCTCTCTATTGCTTTTGTTTTGCTTTTTCCCAAAGCAACAGGGATCAACGGATTTTAGATGTCTTTACCAGCAGCCGTTTGCTGCTGGACTAGATAGAGACTTTTAGCTCTCTATTGCTTTTGTTTTGCTTTTTCCCAAAGCAACAGGGATCAACAGATTTTAGATGTCTTTACCAGCAGCCGTTTGCTGCTGGACTAGATAGAGACTTTTAGCTCTCTATTGCTTTTGTTTTGCTTTTTCCCAAAGCAACAGGGATCAACGGATTTTAGATGTCTTTACCAGCAGCCGTTTGCTGCTGGACTAGATAGAGACTTTTAGCTCTCTATTGCTTTTGTTTTGCTTTTTCCCAAAGCAACAGGGATCAACGGATTTTAGATGTCTTTACCAGCAGCCGTTTGCTGCTGGACTAGATAGAGACTTTTAGCTCTCTATTGCTTTTTATGTTTACGAAGTAAGACACACTTGAACTTGCTGAAAGAAATTTTGACCATAAGGTCACTTTTCAACTTCTAAGAGAGATGCAAGTTGAAGCATCAGCAGACATGACAAGTCATATCGCTGATTCACCATTCAGCATTCCCAACTTGCTGATCAGATATTTGAATCTTGTTTCATCTAAAGGTTTAGTGAAAATATCAGCAAGTTGGTCATCAGTGGGGATGAAGTAAATTTCAACATCCCCTTTCATGACATGGTCACGAATAAAGTGGTACCTAATGTCTATGTGTTTGGTCTTAGAATGCTGAACAGGATTGTGTGTGATAGCAATTGCACTTATGGGAATCTTAGAGAATTCTAAGTCATAGTCAGCGAGTTGGTTTTTCATCCAGAGGACTTGTGCACAACAACTCGCTGCTGATACATATTCTGCTTCAGCAGTGGAGATGGACACTGTATGCTGTTTCTTACTAGACCAACTAGTCAGCTTCCCCCCCAACAGTTGACATCCACCACTGGTGCTTTTCCTGTCTAACATGCAACCAGCATAGTCAGAGTCAGAATAAGCAACTAAGTCAAAACTGGAGTCTTTGGGATACCAGAGACCCAGTGTGGGAGTACCTTTTAGATACTTGAAGATTCGCTTGACAGCGAGAAGATGTGACTCCCTAGGAGAGGCTTGATATCTTGCACATAAGCAAGTAGCAAACATGATGTCAGGACGACTCGCTGTGAGATACATCAGCGAGCCAATCATTCCCCTATAGAGAGTGGGATTCACATGCTTACCATCAGGATCAGCATGGAGATTATTAGGAGGAGACATAGGAGTGGCCTTAGTGGTCACATTGGACAAGTCGAATTTAGCCAGCATGTCTCGAATGTACTTCTCCTGATTAATGAAAATCCCATTTGGGAGTTGGCGAATTTGTAGACCAAGAAAGAAAGTCAACTCACCCATCATGCTCATCTCAAAATGAGAAGACATCAGTGAGCTGAATTTAGAACAAAGTTTCTTGCTGGAGGACCCAAAGATGATGTCATCCACATATATCTGGACATAAAGAACATCAGCACCCTTTCTATAGATAAACAGGGTGTTGTCAATGGATCCTCGCTGAAACTTGTTAGAGAGAAGAAATTCAGAAAGAGTGTCATACCAAGCTCTGGGAGCTTGTTTAAGACCATATAGAGCCTTATAAAGACGATAGACATGGTGTGGCTTGGCTGGATCTTCAAAACCAGGTGGCTGCTTAACATAAACTTCCTCATCGAGTTTTCCATTTAGGAAAGCACTCTTAACATCCATCTGATATACTGTGAAGTTTCTGTAAGCAGCATGTGCCAAGAATAAGCGTATTGCTTCTAATCGGGCCACTGGTGCAAAGGTTTCATCGTAATCAACACCTTCTTCCTGAAGGTATCCTTGTGCAACCAGCCTAGCCTTGTTACGAGTAACAACACCATCTTCGTCCATTTTATTCCTATAAACCCATTTTGTGCCAATGGGTTCTTTGTCAGCAGGTAGAGGCACAAAAAACCAGACATGCTGTCGTTTGAACTGGGTAAGTTCTTCTTGCATAGCCTCTACCCAAGAAGGATCAGCCATTGCTTCTCCTATATTCTTAGGGGTGATCATCGACAAGAAATTCACATAGAGACATGTGTTTCTAGTCGCTGATCGAGTAACAACCCCTTGAGAAGGATCACCAATCACTTGGTGAGCTGGATGACTAGAAGTCCATTTAAGTGCAGGAACACTTGATGAACCTAGTCGAGTGTCAGCGGAAGACTGAGAGATGGGTCCAGCAGAGAGATTATTGTAAGGAGAGAAGTCAATGGTAAGAATGGGTTCAGAAGTAAGATCAGTAGAGCCATTCGACTGATTTGAGTTATCATTGATGTTGGAGTCATCAGCTGACTCCATTTCTTCAGCATTAGCTGATGCATCATGAAACTCTTCCTCAGTAGAGTCATCAGCATGCACGTCATCAGTCAGTGATCTAGGTTTGGCTGATGCTGCATGGATTGATCTTAAGATAGGCTCAACTGGCTCAATCGAGTAGATATGAGCAGCAACTTGCTCTGGTTCAGCATCTGCTGAACTATCCTGTTTGTCATGCTGATTATTATCAGGCAGCGAGCAAGATGCATCAACAAATGAGTCAGCTTCCTCAAAGTGAGGATTAGCGAGCTCATTGAAAATGACTTCAGATGAAGTAGTTTGAATGTCCTTAAGAGCTGATGAACTTTCATCAAAGGTTACATGGATTGATTCATCAACCTTTTGAAGGCGAGTATTGAATACTCTAAAAGCCTTGCTGATGGAGGAATAACCAAGGAAGTATCCATCATCAGCTTTAGGATCAAATTTTCCTAGGTGATCCTTGTTATTTAAGATAAAGACAGGACATCCAAAGACATGGAAGTATTTAATTTGAGGTTTCTTACCTTTCAAAACCTCATAGGCTATCTTGTCATGTCTTTTGATAATAAGACATCTGTTTTGAGTATGACAGGCAGTGCTGACAGCTTCTGCCCAGAATTTACTCGGCAAGGAGGACTCGCTGAGCATAGTGCGTGCTGCCTCAATTAGAGTTCTGTTTCTCCTTTCAGCAACACCATTTTGCTCAGGAGTTCTGGTGGAAGAAAAGTTTTGTGAGATCCCTTGATCAGCACAAAAGGATTCAAGAGTATGGTTTCTGAACTCAGTACCATGATCGCTTCTGAGTTCTTTAACCCTTATGCTGTTGAGGTTTTCCATTTTCATGATGAAATTGATAATCTCTTCAGCAGCATCACTCTTAGAACGAAGAAAAATAGTCCAAGTATATCGTGAATATTCATCCACGATTACTAAAGTGTATTTGCTACCCTTTAGACTTTGGACATTTACAGGACCAAAAAGGTCCATGTGAAGAAGATGAAAGCAGCCAGAGATAGAATTGGCCTGCTTTGTTTTGAAAGTGGCTCTGTGGCTTTTACCTTTTTCACAAGCACCACAGAGTCTATCCTTTTCAAAAGAGAGATGAGGAAGGCCACGAACAAGGTTCTTTTTGGCCAGAGAGTTGATGATTTTGAAATTCACATGCGACATACGCTTGTGCCATAACCAATTGAGTCTAGCTGCTGACTTAGCAAAGAAACAAGTCTCACTATCAGTTTTGATAGGAGTTCTGGTAGAAGAGAAGTTTTGTGAGATCCCTTGATCAGCACAAAAGGATTCAAGAGTTTGGTTTCTGAACTCAGTACCATGATCGCTTCTGAGTTCTTTAACCCTTATGCTGTTGAGGTTTTCCATTTTCTTGATGAAATTGATAATCTCTTCAGCAGCATCACTCTTAGAACGAAGAAAAATAGTCCAAGTATATCGTGAATATTCATCCACGATTACTAAAGTGTATTTGCTACCCTTTAGACTTTGGACATTTACAGGACCAAAAAGGTCCATGTGAAGAAGATGAAAGCAGCCAGAGATAGAATTGGCCTGCTTTGTTTTGAAAGTGGCTCTGTGGCTTTTACCTTTTTCACAAGCACCACAGTGTCTATCCTTTTCAAAAGAGAGATGAGGAAGGCCACGAACAAGGTTCTTTTTGGCCAGAGAGTTGATGATTTTGAAATTCACATGCGACATACGCTTGTGCCATAACCAATTGAGTTCAGCTGCTGACTTAGCAAAGAAACAAGTCTCACTATCAGTTTTGATAGGAGTGAAGTCCACCAGATATACATCTCGTTTTCTTGGAGCGACCAAGACGACTTCCTTGTTTACATTTACAACCGTGCCTTGATGCTTATCAAGAATCACTTTGTAGTCAGCATCACAAAGTTGGCTTATGCTGATAAGATTATGTTTCAAACCATTTACATAAGCAACCTTGGTGAACTTGATGAGACCATTAGAGAGAAGACCATATCCTTCAGTTTGTCCAGTGGAGTTATCACCAAACACTACAGTAGGGCCAGCAGCCTCTACGTAGTTATCCAGCAGGGTCTTAGTGCCAGTCATGTGTTTTGAACAGCCACTGTCCAAGTACCACACACCCTTTCCTAGCGAGCCCTGCATGGATATAACAGAAGGATTTAGATTGGTTCACTGTTAAACTCACTGACAGCCATGTCAGCGGGATTAAAGCTTTGAGCTTCAGAAGGATTCCTCTCTACTGATAGTGTCATCAGTAGAGAGAGGAAGAGGAGCACTAGGGTCAGTATTCTCATCTCTTGGAGAGTTATCAACAAGTTGATGAGCAGGAAGCATGTCACGATCAACCACATAGGTGAAGTATTGATCAGCAGAGGTGACAGTGTTTCCAGTATCTAGAACAGTCAAGTTGCTGACTTGATTGTTGTTCCCATACTCGACCAGAATGCTGCCATGACCATTAGAAATGATTTCTTGAGACAGGGGAAAGGAAATTCGCTGATCAGCAATGAATTCAGCAATGTTTTCTTCAGAGAGAACAGTTGTATCTCCTATACTATTTTCAAGTTCAGCGGAAGAAGATCTTTCGCTGACCATAGTGGAGGAGGAAGCAGCCGTTGAAGAAGGAGGATTGGGTTGAATGACTACCCCAGGAGCATCCCTGGAATTGTCACACTCTGAAGCAACATGACCTCTGCTGCCACATTTGTAGCATTTTTTTAACAGAGGTGCTCCCCTTTTGATTTTGAAGGAAAAATTCCTTCAGTTGAGACGAGAGATCATTAACTTGCTGAGCTAGCTCGTTAATTTTAGATCAGGGGAGGAAGATGCCCTTTTCTTTTGCTTTGACTTTTGCTTGTGCTTGAGTGAAAGCTGATGCATCTTAGGAGCAGGACCCAAAATGGACTTTCCTTTTGGATCCTCAGATTGAGAAGTAGAGGATTTTGTGATCCCTTAACTATACTCCAAGCTTGTTTAACAGCAGGGTGAGAAGAAGAAGAAGAGACCCTGCTGATGAGACTGATGCACTCTTTTAGGAGTGATCGGTCTGGGTTGCTGATTTGGAGTAACTGACCTCATTTGCCTATGAGGTAGGTACTGCCTATTAGGGGTAGTAGATCTTACTTGCTGATGAGGCAAGTGTCCTCTTTGAGGAGTGATAGGTCTTACTTGCTGATGAGGCAAGTGTCCTCTTTGAGGAGTGATAGGTCTTACTTGCTGATGGGGCAAGTATCCTTTCTGAGGAGTAATAGACCTATTTTGAGTATTAGGCATTCTTTCTTTTTGAGGAGTGATAGGTCTTACTTGCTGATGAGGCAAGTGTCCTCTTTGAGGAGTGATAGGTCTTACTTGCTGATGGGGCAAGTATCCTTTCTGAGGAGTAATAGACCTATTTTGAGTATTAGGCATTCTTTCTTTTTGAGGAGTTTTATGCCTCAAAATGGAAGGAGTAGGCATCGATTGGGGAGCCTGCTGGTGGACCTGTTTATCAGCAGGTCTGACCTGAGAAGGTCCTACTTGCTGATATCTAGCGTCACCGAACCTGACGCGTCTTTTCATAAGACGATCATGCTGATTAGATTTACTATCATCATGTGCAGAAATTCGCTGATCAGCAATGAATTCAGCAATGTTTTCTTCAGAGAGAACAGTTGTATCTCCTATACTATTTTCAAGTTCAGCGGAAGAAGATCTTTCGCTGACCATAGTGGATGAGGAAGCAGCCGTTGAAGAAGGAGGATTGGGTTGAATGACTACCCCAGGAGCATCCCTGGAGTTGTCACAATCGGAAGCAACATGACCTCTGCTGCCACATATGTAGCATTTTTTAACAGAGGTGCTCCCCTTTTGATTTTGAAGGAAAAATTCCTTCAGTTGAGACGAGAGATCATTAACTTGCTGAGCTAGCTCGTTAATTTTAGGATCAGGGGAGGAAGATGCCCTTTTCTTTTGCTTTGACTTTTGCTTGTGCTTGAGTGAAAGCTGATGCATCTTAGGAGCAGGACCCAAAATGGACTTTCCTTTTGGATCCTCAGATTGAGAAGTAGAGGGATTTTGTGATCCCTTAACTATACTCCAAGCTTGTTTAACAGCAGGGTGAGAAGAAGAAGAAGGACCCTGCTGATGAGACTGATGCACTCTTTTAGGAGTGATCGGTCTGGGTTGCTGATTTGGAGTAACTGACCTCATTTGCCTATGAGGTAGGTACTGCCTATTAGGGTAGTAGCTCTCACTTGCTGATGAGGCAAGTGTCCTCTTTGAGGAGTGATAGGTCTTACTTGCTGATGAGGCAAGTGTCCTCTTTGAGGAGTGATAGGTCTTACTTGCTGATGAGGCAAGTGTCCTCTTTGAGGAGTGATAGGTCTTACTTGCTGATGGGGCAAGTATCCTTTCTGAGGAGTAATAGACCTATTTTGAGTATTAGGCATTCTTTCTTTTTGAGGAGTTTTATGCCTCAAAATGGAAGGAGTAGGCATCGATTGGGGAGCCTGCTGGTGGACCTGTTTATCAGCAGGTCTGACCTGAGAAGGTCCTACTTGCTGATATCTAGCGTCACCGAACCTGACGCGTCTTTTCATAAGACGATCATGCTGAACAGATTTACTGTCAGCATGTGCAGGAAATTCGCTGATCAGCAATGAATTCAGCAATGTTTTCTTCAGAGAGAACAGTTGTATCTCCTATACTATTTTCAAGTTCAGCGGAAGAAGATCTTTCGCTGACCATAGTGGAGGAGGAAGCAACCGTTGAAGAAGGAGGATTGGGTTGAATGACTACCTCAGGAGCATCCCTGGAGTTGTCACACTCGGAAGCAACATGACCTCTGCTGCCACATATGTAGCATTTTTTAACAGAGGTGCTCCCCTTTTGATTTTGAAGGAAAAATTCCTTCAGTTGAGACGAGAGATCATTAACTTGCTGAGCTAGCTCGTTAATTTTAGGATCAGAAGAGGAAGATGCCCTTTTTTTTGATTTTGAAGGAAAAATTCCTTCAGTTGAGACGAGAGATCATTAACTTGCTGAGCTAGCACGTTAATTTTAAGATCAGGGGAGGAAGATGCCCTTTTCTTTTGCTTTGACTTTTGCTTGTGCTTGAGTGAAAGCTGAGGCATCTTAGGAGCAGGACCCAAAATGGACTTTCCTTTTGGATCCTCAGATTGAGAAGTAGAGGGATTTTGTGATCCCTTAACTATACTCCAAGCTTGTTTAACAGCAGGGTGAGAAGAAGAAGAAGGACCCTGCTGATGAGACTGATGCACTCTTTTAGGAGTGATCGGTCTGGGTTGCTGATTTGGAGTAACTGACCTCATTTGCCTATGAGGTAGGTACTGCCTATTAGGGGTAGTAGATCTTACTTGCTGATGAGGCAAGTGTCCTCTTTGAGGAGTGATAGGTCTTACTTGCTGATGAGGCAAGTGTCCTCTTTGAGGAGTGATAGGTCTTACTTGCTGATGAGGCAAGTGTCCTCTTTGAGGAGTGATAGGTCTTACTTGCTGATGGGGCAAGTATCCTTTCTGAGGAATAATAGACCTATTTTGAGTATTAGGCATTCTTTCTTTTTGAGGAGTGATAGGTCTTTCTTGCTGATGAGGCAAGTGTCCTCTTTGAGGAGTGATAGGTCTTACTTGCTGATGAGGCAAGTGTCCTCTTTGAGGAGTGATAGGTCTTACTTGCTGATGAGGCAAGTGTCCTCTTTGAGGAGTGATAGGTCTTACTTGCTGATGAGGCAAGTGTCCTCTTTGAGGAGTGATAGGTCTTACTTGCTGATGAGGCAAGTGTCCTCTTTGAGGAGTGATAGGTCTTACTTGCTGATGAGGCAAGTGTCCTCTTTGAGGAGTGATAGGTCTTACTTGCTGATGAGGCAAGTGTCCTCTTTGAGGAGTGATAGGTCTTACTTGCTGATGAGGCAAGTGTCCTCTTTGAGGAGTGATAGGTCTTACTTGCTGATGAGGCAAGTGTCCTCTTTGAGGAGTGATAGGTCTTACTTGCTGATGAGGCAAGTGTCCTCTTTGAGGAGTGATAGGTCTTACTTGCTGATGAGGCAAGTGTCCTCTTTGAGGAGTGATAGGTCTTACTTGCTGATGAGGCAAGTGTCCTCTTTGAGGAGTGATAGGTCTTACTTGCTGATGAGGCAAGTGTCCTCTTTGAGGAGTGATAGGTCTTACTTGCTGATGAGGCAAGTGTCCTCTTTGAGGAGTGATAGGTCTTACTTGCTGATGAGGCAAGTGTCCTCTTTGAGGAGTGATAGGTCTTACTTGCTGATGAGGCAAGTGTCCTCTTTGAGGAGTGATAGGTCTTACTTGCTGATGAGGCAAGTGTCCTCTTTGAGGAGTGATAGGTCTTACTTGCTGATGAGGCAAGTGTCCTCTTTGAGGAGTGATAGGTCTTACTTGCTGATGAGGCAAGTGTCCTCTTTGAGGAGTGATAGGTCTTACTTGCTGATGAGGCAAGTGTCCTCTTTGAGGAGTGATAGGTCTTACTTGCTGATGAGGCAAGTGTCCTCTTTGAGGAGTGATAGGTCTTACTTGCTGATGAGGCAAGTGTCCTCTTTGAGGAGTGATAGGTCTTACTTGCTGATGAGGCAAGTGTCCTCTTTGAGGAGTGATAGGTCTTACTTGCTGATGAGGCAAGTGTCCTCTTTGAGGAGTGATAGGTCTTACTTGCTGATGAGGCAAGTGTCCTCTTTGAGGAGTGATAGGTCTTACTTGCTGATGAGGCAAGTGTCCTCTTTGAGGAGTGATAGGTCTTACTTGCTGATGGGGCAAGTATCCTTTCTGAGGAGTAATAGACCTATTTTGAGTATTAGGCATTCTTTCTTTTTGAGGAGTTTTATGCCTCAAAATGGAAGGAGTAGGCATCGATTGGGGAGCCTGCTGGTGGACCTGTTTATCAGCAGGTCTGACCTGAGAAGGTCCTACTTGCTGATATCTAGCGTCACCAAACCTGACGCGTCTTTTCATAAGACGATCATGCTGATTAGATTTACTGTCAGCATGTGCAGGTTTGATGAGAGGTTGAGGAAGAAGGGGTTTGAGAAGCAACTTGTTGTGGTTGCTGACTGACAGAGCTAGCACACTGAGGCGTGCTATAGTCATAAGGTACAGCAACTGTGCTTCTCTTAAAAGGATCAGCAGCTTTAAGAGTAAGTTGCTGAGGAGCGATTGGTTTAAAACCATCACTGCCAATATCTCCCTCAAAAGATTCCCCAGAGGAATATTGAACTCTTCCTTCATTAGGCATCATGCCAATAATGGGAAGATTAGGATAAGGATTGCTAGTGCTTGCTGAGGAGCTAGCACCATTTTCCTCGGCAGGAGTAGATAGGTCGCTGGTGGTGGTGGATGTAGAACCAGCTTCCATTTCATTATGGTAATCATTATGACCCCTAACGAAATATGTTAGGTCCAGATTTAGTCCAGACTTACTGGACTGGCTCCAGACTGGACTACTGGAACCTTAGTTAGGTTTGTTAAGAAACTTGTTTTGCTGGTCTCGCTCCAGACCCGACTACTGGAGTTCAACATGAACATTCCTCAGCTCATTGAGTTTTTCAGTTTTGTCACTTAACTCTAAGGAGACAGAGTCAAGTTTAGATTGGATATCAGCTCGTATAGATTCAACGAACTGAATATCACAAAGAAGAGATTCGAAGATTTTAGGTTTATCTTCATCAGAGGCAGAAGAATGAGCACGTACCTTTTTAATGGTGACATTTACCCACTGACTGGAAGAGACTTGGTCTTTAGTCAGTGCATCACCATCAGCGAGTGCCATAAGACACATGGCATCAACGTACTCTTCACTGTCTGAATCATCTGATTCAGCCCAGTCATGTTCTTCAGCAACCAGCCCTTTTGCTGGTGTTTTTGCCTCCTCCATCTCAGCAACCTTTGCTTTAAGCTGATAGTATTTATTCCTGTACTCATCAGCAGGTTTAGATGGGTTAGTTTTAGGAGCAGCAGGAGTTGGAAGAGCAACTCTGCACTCCATTTGGTAGTGTCCCTTTCTACCACATCTCCAGCACTCCTGTTGAGTTTTGTCAACAGGAGGCTTATATGGAGCAACCGACTTACGGTTGTTCCATTTACATGAGTACCTCTTGCCAGCGACCAGGGCAAAGTCCATAAAGTCGCTGAACATCACTTGTTTCTCATCAGCATCGAGATCATTAACAAGAGATTGAATAAGAGGTGGGAGATGGGAGAAGCTGGTACCATTATTAAGATTAATGCGCTCAGCAGAGACAAGGGCAAGGGGATCCATAACAGAATATGCAGAAGAAGAAGTAGAAGAGGAGGGACCAGCACTATGTTGTGCATCAGCCGCAGCTCTTATAGTTTGAGCAAGAGCTCTCTCTTCAAACTGAAGCATGCCAAAGAGAGATTCAAGATCAAGACCATTGAGTCTCTTTGTGGTCCTAAGGATTTGTCTCAATCCTTGCCACTTGATAGGAAGGCTATCAATGAACTTGTGGCACACCTCAAAGTTATCGTGGGTGATACCAACATTGGTCATGTCATTTAACAACCCTTTAAATCGGGTATAAGTGCCATTGAGACCTTCAGATGGGAGAGAAAAGAATTTTTCATAGGCTCTTTTGAGGTCAATCTTTTTAGTAGCAATGGTAGCAGCAGAGCCCTCATACATGCTACATAATCTATCCCAGACTTCTTTAGAAGTGGGATATTTGATGATGAGCTTCATGATGTCAGTAGGAAGAGTGGAGACAATCATGTTTTTGAGCCTGGAATCAAGATTTACCAGTCTACGCTCATCATCGGTCCATTGTACCTCTGGCTTGACAATGTCAATCACAATCTCAGGAGCATCAGCAGTTGCTCCTGGTGTTCTTTGTACCAGAGTAGGTACGTATGGACCTTTAGTCATTATGGTTATAAGGTAGGGTTCTACACCAACTATGTGAAGGAGCATTCTTTCCTTCCAAGATCCAAAGTCATCAGGCTCGAATCTTGGAGGAACAGACACGTAACCAAAGTCACGTATGTTCACGAGAGTTGGTACAGTAGACATGTTCTTTTAAGAAAGAAAAAGAATTTTTATAAGAAATAAGTATGCAAACGGATCTTGTTTCAATGATTTAGAAACGATGGCTCTGATACCACTTGACAGTCCAGGATTTGCACACTTATAATATAATTAATCTAGACAAGAATGTAAGAACAGAAAGTAAAGAACATGAACAAGAATAAGTTCAAATGCAAATATCTAAGCAAGTCTAATCATATGTATCATTGATTAAACGATGAATACATGGTCAATATTACAACTTGTCTTACAAGAATACAAATGAACTAAATAATTGCTAAGTCTAGACACACTATAAACTTAAGCAATTACAAGAGAGAAAAAGTGACACACACTTAAATGGTGAAAAACACAAAGTGTAAATGATGCGGCTGTGTTGCTTTATATAGGGGAGGAATTAGGGCAACACAGCCTTACAATGATAATGATAGAATGGTGGTTGTCGATGTCCAATTGGCTCGAAGTGCTTGGATCCAGGAGCCTTTGTCTTCTTTACCAAAACGGGTATGAAAGAGAAAACCCTTATTTTGGTCCCAACTGTATCTTTGCCATATAAGGTAATCTTCAGTTGGAAGAACCACCATGTGACTCTTGTCTTTACTTGGTTTGAATTCTTCCCACCTTGACACACAATTTGGAAAGAAACAACCCGCTGACGAGAGTCACTGACTTCGCTGATGACTCGCTGACGACACACGTCAGCGACCAAGTCTGGTCAGCGAATCCTTGACTCAACACTTTCGATTTATTTACATTCGGTAATGATGAATTCTTCTATTATGATTTGTTATTTCGTTTCAATAATGAGTAGCTAATCATTTCATCATCCATCTTGATGAAGTGAGACAATATGTAAGGATTGCACTCTTTTATTAATTCAAAGTTGATTTCAATCATCGTTGTGTCGAGATCTTGATGATTTGATTCTTTAATAATTATTTTTATGATATTAGTGATATGTATGTTCTTCGTTAGTGGTACTAGTTGAACATATATGTGATTTCAATTAATTATCTTTAATCAATTGTCACCAGTTCATGGTATGATAGTGAATGTCATTTAAATAAAAATAATAATTTTGTCAACGTGTTGATTGACGGTTGGTGGTACCACGTTGTCTTCACATAGATACAATTGTTAATTCGATAATCAAATAAACTAGTTGGTTAGGGAAATTGTTTTAAGCATTGGTGGTACCGGCTTTTACAAAGGAACTGATTACTTAGGTGATTCAAATGATTTTACAAACGTTGGTGGTACCAGTTTGTGTCTTTACTTGGTCACGATTATGATTGTCAACTTAATTGAATTTGAACTTCATTTATGTGCAATCTGAGCGTGTTGTCGAACGGATTTGAGATGGATGACTTTTAATATTATTGTTTACAATCAATTTTCTCTATCGTTTTAGGACGATCCCTGCCCCGGTAACACCGGATTCAATTTATTTACTTTTACTTCTGTTTAAGCAACGTGACAATTCGGTCACAAAACCCCCCATTTTTACTTGAATTGCTTTATTTGAACAACTGCTTTACTTTAGTCCTTGTGATCGACCTCGGATTTACCAAGCTAACTATACTGCATACGAACAGGTTCACTGCCTGTAAGTGTGTTGTAGTCAGTCGCTAGGTGATTCGTGTTTATAAATTTTAAGACTCGATTTCACACATCAGTATGTAACGTAATGGACATCGAGCTCGTTATGGTGCGCTCGTCGTTCATGAATTTCGACAAGGTGAGGAGTCTTTTGAGCTTGTATGTTGTCAATCAGAGACCTAACGGAGGTTTTATGCTTGTCATCGTCAAGCATGTGAGACTGCATCGAGTTTTTAACCTCGAAGACTGTCATAGATGGCTTGTAGTTTTCCATGGCTTCAATGTTGATAGTTTATATTTGTATGTTGTATGTAGTTTGTTTGATGAATATGTAGTATGTTTGTTGATGGTGGTTTATATAGAAGTTAAAAAAAGAAAAGAAAAAAAAAAACATGCACGCTCCAACGTTCCAAACATTTATAAAAAAAAACGGTCACTTTTAGCCACGTGGACATGACCCAACGTTCACACTCATCGGCCAAATATAGCCGATCACCCTTGCCGATACAAAGAGCCGATGCTTGCCGATGAATATTGTACAATAAAGCCAACGAGCTGATGCTTGCCAATAAAAAGAGCTGAATGAATGTGCCGACTGCATATTTGCCCCTAAGGGTAGAGTAGAGGAACTCCTAAGATAAAGAATCATAGACTTGGCAAACTCTATCTTAAATAGAATCAAACTTTTCTTTTCTCTTTATACCAGTCGATAGTTTCATTCAAAATAAAAGGGCTATCAAAAAAATTTGTCTACCTTTAAAAATGCGGGTTGTTCCGGGCTCACGACATCATCAATCACTTTTGCATGACAATTGGCCAAAAGTTAAGAGATTATGTTATATGGAACATCAATCAAAGTAATAGGATGAAATTCATACATACGCATCGGGTTATTCACCTTAGGGATCAATGTGATGAAGATTTACAACTCATAGGAATGGCACCCCGTTTATAAAATTCATTTATCATTTTTAAAATGTCATTCTCCAATAAAGATCCTCCAGATGCATTCTCCAGTGAAGATCCTCCAGATGCATTCTCCAGTGAAGATCCTCCAGATGCATTCTCCAGTGAAGATCCTCCAGATGCATTCTCCAGTAAAGATCCTCCAGATGCATTCTCCAGTGAAGATCCTCCAGATGCATTCTCCAGTGAAGATCCTCCAGATGCATTCTCCAGTGAAGATCCTCCAGATGCATTCTCCAGTGAAGATCCTCCAGATGCATTCTCCAGTGAAGATCCTCCAGATGCATTCTCCAGTGAAGATCCTCCAGATGCATTCTCCAGTGAAGATCCTCCAGATGCATTCTCCAGTGAAGATCCTCCAGATGCATTCTCCAGTGAAGATCCTCCAGATGCATTCTCCAGTGAAGATCCTCCAGATGCATTCTCCAGTGAAGATCCTCCAGATGCATTCTCCAGTGAAGATCCTCCAGATGCATTCTCCAGTGAAGATCCTCCAGATGCATTCTCCAGTGAAGATCCTCCAGATGCATTCTCCAGTGAAGATCCTCCAGATGCATTCTCCAGTGAAGATCCTCCAGATGCATTCTCCAGTGAAGATCCTCCAGATGCATTCTCCAGTAAAGATCCTCCAGATGCATTCTCCAGTAAAGATCCTCCAGATGCATTCTCCAGTGAAGATCCTCCAGATGCATTCTCCAGTAAAGATCCTCCAGATGCATTCTCCAGTGAAGATCCTCCAGATGCATTCTCCAGTGAAGATCCTCCAGATGCATTCTCCAGTGAAGATCCTCCAGATGCATTCTCCAGTGAAGATCCTCCAGATGCATTCTCCAGTGAAGATCCTCCAGATGCATTCTCCAGTGAAGATCCTCCAGATGCATTCTCCAGTAAAGATCCTCCAGATGCATTCTCCAGTGAAGATCCTCCAGATGCATTCTCCAGTAAAGATCCTCCAGATGCATTCTCCAGTGAAGATCCTCCAGATGCATTCTCCAGTGAAGATCCTCCAGATGCATTCTCCAGTAAAGATCCTCCAGATGCATTCTCCAGTGAAGATCCTCCAGATGCATTCTCCAGTAAAGATCCTCCAGATGCATTCTCCAGTAAAGATCCTCCAGATGCATTCTCCAGTAAAGATCCTCCAGATGCATTCTCCAGTGAAGATCCTCCAGATGCATTCTCCAGTGAAGATCCTCCAGATGCATTCTCCAGTAAAGATCCTCCAGATGCATTCTCCAGTAAAGATCCTCCAGATGCATTCTCCAGTAAAGATCCTCCAGATGCATTCTCCAGTGAAGATCCTCCAGATGCATTCTCCAGTGAAGATCCTCCAGATGCATTCTCCAGTGAAGATCCTCCAGATGCATTCTCCAGTGAAGATCCTCCAGATGCATTCTCCAGTGAAGATCCTCCAGATGCATTCTCCAGTAAAGATCCTCCAGATGCATTCTCCAGTGAAGATCCTCCAGATGCATTCTCCAGTGAAGATCCTCCAGATGCATTCTCCAGTGAAGATCCTCCAGATGCATTCTCCAGTGAAGATCCTCCAGATGCATTCTCCAGTAAAGATCCTCCAGATGCATTCTCCAGTAAAGATCCTCCAGATGCATTCTCCAGTAAAGATCCTCCAGATGCATTCTCCAGTAAAGATCCTCCAGATGCATTCTCCAGTGAAGATCCTCCAGATGCATTCTCCAGTAAAGATCCTCCAGATGCATTCTCCAGTAAAGATCCTCCAGATGCATTCTCCAGTGAAGATCCTCCAGATGCATTCTCCAGTGAAGATCCTCCAGATGCATTCTCCAGTAAAGATCCTCCAGATGCATTCTCCAGTAAAGATCCTCCAGATGCATTCTCCAGTGAAGATCCTCCAGATGCATTCTCCAGTAAAGATCCTCCAGATGCATTCTCCAGTAAAGATCCTCCAGATGCATTCTCCAGTGAAGATCCTCCAGATGCATTCTCCAGTAAAGATCCTCCAGATGCATTCTCCAGTAAAGATCCTCCAGATGCATTCTCCAGTGAAGATCCTCCAGATGCATTCTCCAGTGAAGATCCTCCAGATGCATTCTCCAGTAAAGATCCTCCAGATGCATTCTCCAGTAAAGATCCTCCAGATGCATTCTCCAGTAAAGATCCTCCAGATGCATTCTCCAGTAAAGATCCTCCAGATGCATTCTCCAGTAAAGATCCTCCAGATGCATTCTCCAGTGAAGATCCTCCAGATGCATTCTCCAGTAAAGATCCTCCAGATGCATTCTCCAGTGAAGATCCTCCAGATGCATTCTCCAGTAAAGATCCTCCAGATGCATTCTCCAGTAAAGATCCTCCAGATGCATTCTCCAGTGAAGATCCTCCAGATGCATTCTCCAGTAAAGATCCTCCAGATGCATTCTCCAGTAAAGATCCTCCAGATGCATTCTCCAGTGAAGATCCTCCAGATGCATTCTCCAGTGAAGATCCTCCAGATGCATTCTCCAGTAAAGATCCTCCAGATGCATTCTCCAGTGAAGATCCTCCAGATGCATTCTCCAGTAAAGATCCTCCAGATGCATTCTCCAGTGAAGATCCTCCAGATGCATTCTCCAGTAAAGATCCTCCAGATGCATTCTCCAGTGAAGATCCTCCAGATGCATTCTCCAGTAAAGATCCTCCAGATGCATTCTCCAGTGAAGATCCTCCAGATGCATTCTCCAGTAAAGATCCTCCAGATGCATTCTCCAGTAAAGATCCTCCAGATGCATTCTCCAGTGAAGATCCTCCAGATGCATTCTCCAGTGAAGATCCTCCAGATGCATTCTCCAGTAAAGATCCTCCAGATGCATTCTCCAGTGAAGATCCTCCAGATGCAATCTCCAGTGAATATGCTCCAATCCAGGCTCCAGTCTCCAGAAGATCCTGTCTCCAGGCTCCAGGCTCCAGGCTCCAGTCTCCAGTCCAGTCTCCAGTCTCCAGTCTCCAGCTCCAGTCTCCAGTCTCCAGTCTCCAGTCTCCAGTCTCCAGGCTCCAGTCTCCAGGCTCCAGTCTCCAGTTTCCAGGCTCCAGTCAAGGCCCTTCAGTGAAGCTTACCAGTGAACGACTCCAGTCCAGAAATACCAGAATAAAGTCACCAGTTTTGTTCAGTTCAGTTTATTTCGGTGACATGGCAGTGGACCCAATAAAGAAGGAATGGCAGCTGTTGACAGGGATAAGGAAGGCACGTGTGACAACGTTATTTTTAACGGTTTGTGGGCCCTTGTGCAGAAGGAATCTTTCTAGAAGCTTTGTCTGTCCTTTTCCTATTGGTGGATAAATTAGTGGTTGTCCTTAGCACATGACAACCTTTTATTTTATTAATATTTGTATTTCTTTATTCCTAGAAAATAGCATGTGTGTGGCTATAAATAAGTGCTTAATTTCTCATTGTAAGTTAGTTGGTGAATGTTGAATGAAATTAATAGAGCAACCTCTATTTCTTACAAAAATCTTCTTTTACCTTTATAGATCTTTGATCTTGGTGGTTATGAGTGACCCCTTTATCAATATTTGTGGTGACTTGTTCTTTATCAAATATTGTGGTGAGGTCTTTTAAATCTTCGGTTTCCTTTATCTATAATCGTGGTGGCTAGACCTTTATCGGTTGTAGTGGTGGGGCGGAGTGTTTCCTTTATCCTTGATTCTGGTGGCTTAGCCTTTACGAGTCTTGGTGGTGGATTCTTTTATCTATCATTTTACTTTATTGTCTCGTTTAGTTGTTTGTTCATATAAAATCCAGAAAATACCAAAAATAGTCTTCCACTATCGTTTGTCGCGTGAATTTACGCATCAACTCACCTTCAAGAGCATTAGATTGTGAGATAGTGAGTTTTTTGAATTGGGAGTATTCAACAGAAAAGTTAATGCCATCAAATCTGTTAAACTTATTAGCAAAGTAATCTTTGAAGTGTTTTTTAATCTCGACTGGGTCTGTTAACCAAAAACCATTATGCTTGATTCCCGAATAGAGTTCACATGGCGCCTTTTATTGATGTCATGGAAGAACTTCGAGTTTTCATCACCTTCAACACACCACTTAACTTTAGCCTTTTATTTCAGATCACAGCTGTTCCTATACTCATCTCTTGAAGATCTTTAACTAACAAGCTTTCTTCTCTTGTCACATAATTCCGATTTATTTATAGCATTAATGATTTGTTAATCAAGAAGCGCAATCTCCCTGGTAATGTCAACATTATTATTTTGCGCCAGTGTTTTTAAGGGTCCTCATAACATCTTTGAAGTGCACAAAAGCCTTGGAGTTCTACTGGTATCCATTCGTCTTTTCCCAACAGCTAGGAACAATACTATAATCGAACCCCTAATATCCATCCATAAATATAAAACTTAAACGGGCAAGGACCAAAATCAATCTTCTTTTAGGAAAGTAACAAAGGTCGATGATCAAATAATATATCGTCAAGAGCATTAAGCTTAATATCAGCAACCAAATCCAAGCAAGGTTGATTAGCAAGAAAGCGATCAAGGCGCCTAGCTAGCTTTAGAACCGTCAATGGTAATTCTTGTGTATTTGTGTCACCCTAAAAGAATATCCACAAGATGCCGATTATCTAAATTAACACAAGTTGAAGTTATGCATATCATGTTAAAAAGTCACAACCTTATTGGCCATCAAAATGCTTATTGGGCCTAGAAATAATCCATTGACATATCTATTGATTAATGTAAAAAATATTTAAAGGCAATGCAACAGTAAATACAGATTTTGTCTAGTTACTTACACACATCATTTTATCATATATATTCCTCCCTAAACTTGGTTTCGATTCTAGTTTCGGGTTTCAAATTTTGCTAATTTGTTATAAACCTCGCATATACGTTCTTAACAAAAAAAAAATATTGACACATATTGAATAATGAGAATAGTGTAACAAAAGTATCATTTGTTATACGAAAGTTAGTGTTCCACGAAAGCATAAGAAATATATGTATACACATTTTGTAAGATAGGATTATAAGATAAGAAAACTACAGTACTTTTTTCGAACCTTAGGTTGCATAAAATGCTAAAATTTTATGCCAACTAGCAAAATTTGTCACCTCCAATATTCACAAAACAGTTCCATGTGCCCTAGCTTTTCTCTTTGGCTCTCCCATAAATACTTTTTGTTATTTTCCTCAACATAATGTACCCTATGCTTAACTAGTTAATATTTATAAAAATTAAAACATAAATTGAAGAAGCCCATGCACTCTATATAACCCCCTTTTCTATTATCACTTCACTACTTACATTCACCAAATATGGAGTCTTCTAATAAGCTTACTGCCTTTTTCTTGATTTTAATGTTCTTTGTTTCTTCAGCAAGTCCTGTTGTTCTTGATTGTGGTCATTGTGGCAAACCAAAAACACCTGCTAAGCCAACACTACCTCTTCCGCCACTTCCCACACTTCCACCAGTCAAGCCAACACTACCTCTTCCGCCACTTCCCACACTTCCGGTCCCTCCGGTCAAACCAACATTGCCAACACTCCCCATTCCTCCGGTCAAACCAACGCTGCCAACACTACCTCTCCCACCTGTCCCCAAACTCCCTCTCCCACCAGTCCCAAAACTCCCTCTCCCACCAGTCCCTCTCCCACCTGTTCCAAAACTCCCTCTCCCACCAGTCCCAAAACTCCCTCTCCCACCTGTACCAAAACTGCCTCTCCCCAACCTTCCTCTCCCGCCACTTCCCGTACTTCCTCCAGCCACACCAGCGCCAACAGTCACCCCACCAAAAGGGAAACCCTGCACACCAGCAAAGCCGCCTACACCAAAGCCAGCACCATCACCACCTGCAACATGCCCAATTGACACACTAAAATTGGGAGCATGTGTGGACCTTCTAGGTGGATTAGTCCACATTGGACTTGGTGACCCTGCGGTTAACAAGTGTTGCCCAATTATTGCTGGACTAGCCGAGTTAGAGGCTGCTGTTTGCTTGTGCACAACACTAAAGCTTAAGCTTTTGAACCTCAACATTTATCTACCAATTGCTCTTCAGTTGCTTGTTACTTGTGGCAAGACCCCTCCTCCTGGTTACACTTGCTCTATCTAATTAAAAAGCTCGATGCCGACGCAGGTAACTTTCTACTAAGCTTGGACATTGGCCTTTTTCTTTTGATGCAAAAATTTATAAACCTTATATTTTGTTTATGTTTCATTTACCGTATACGCTCTTTTTAATGACAACATTACTAATATATACATATATATGTGATTATGGAATAATGCTTAACGAATTGCATGCATGCATGAATATTGCAGGAGCTAATTAGTTGATGAAGGCATCGATGAAATCGCCCTGATATGATCGATCAAACTGTTAATTCGGATTTGCCTATGGATTTCTCTTTAATTTGTTGGACAGCATTTTCTTATAAGAAGATTATTGTTTTGTGGTGTGTTTATTTATTTGTATAAGGAATAGCAGCATCATTTCATTCAAGGGAAATATTCAAGGATGTTCTTTACTAAATATATATTATTGCTTCATCGTAATTAACCATGCATATATAGCCACTAATGAAAACATATAATTAGCAAAAGTATATATTACTCAATATATTTATTAAAAGAAGATAACGAAATGAAACCTATGAGCTAATTAAACTAATTAACTGAAAGTTAAAATTGTTCAACATCATTAACTATCAAGTAGATGTTAAAAATTAAGAGTACTTCAAAAATGCAATCGTTTAATAATCACGAGTCATATATATGCCCGCGCAATGCGGTGGCGATGGTGATAGTGGCGGCGGTGACGGGTGGTGGGGCGCCAATGGTGGTGAATGCATGTAAAAGTAATTGATGTTAAAGGAGGTAGTGTAGTTATTTTAAGAATTGTACGTGAGATTTATGTTATAAATTATTTCATTAAGGGTATTATAGGTCTATTAGGTAGAGATGTTTAAATTAATGAATACAATATAAATCATAATATACGTATTGATCTGTAGAAAGTATTCACCTGTTGTGAATATGTTCAACCATTTCACATATTAATTCCTTGAACTTTGTTGGTCCAAGTTGTACGTGTACGTATTCCATCACTTACAGACCAATTCTCACCCGTTCTTGTTATCCTAAACTTTTTAAGACATCGATCAGCTGTACGTCAAGATGTCTGGTTCTCTCTGATGTTAAACTTCAGTAAATATTACGATGTCTTAAACCCGTTACTATGTTTTTTTCAATAACTATTTCTATATATCTACTTCAAAAAAATGTACATTGTTTAATTACCCCTTCTATGTATGGTTCTTCAATGCTCTTTAACCACTGGGTAATAGCCCAGTGGCCACCAGCCGCCACTTTTCAGGGGAACCTGGGTTCGAGTCTTGCCAAAGGCAAACTTGAGATAATCAGGGGATTATTAAGTGGTTGGGATTCACCTGGACACTAGTCTAGCCGGGATTAGTGGGTACCAAATGGTACATGGGATCAGGGGTTCCCATCCAATTAACCTTTTTTTTCCCTTCAATGTTCTTTCAGTTTTCCTCTCTTCTTGGGCTTTCTTCTTATGGAACTTATCAATCTCTCTATGTTGTCCAAGTAGCTTCTCAAATGATCATTACAATATATAGTCAAACCTTCTCTTCTAGACCTATCTAATTAATTCTATTTTCCACAATTTTTGTTTTATAATTAAGAAACTGAATTTGAGCCAAGAGTTCTTCCCCATCTTATGAATAATGAACTTCGATTTTCTACAACCACTTTTGCCTTAGCGATAAGTTGTTCCTCGTCTGAGGGAACTTCTTTTATGATCTCCTTTTTTCCATGGATCTCTAGGAATTGAAGAGCATCTTTACCCAATTCATGATCATCGATTTCAGATCCACTAATGTTGGACCAAGATTTCGCTCGGATTATTTGTATTGATTGAGGCAATTCAACTTGAAATCCTGAAGGCGGACTCAATAAAAAATGTTACTCTTGTGTATGATCCTTCACACCAATAGATTGTTGATAAACTATTGGATCACTAGGAGCAGTAAGTGAGGTCTACACGCTACTTATGTGATTTAAGTGAAGCAATAGCTTGTGCAGACTGCAGAGGTGTGTCACAAGTATAAAGATATCTGTTTTGAATTGTGAGCTTGAATGAACAAATGAATAGTAAATAAGTCACAAGCTATGGAATTGGACATTAGAAGTCTATATATATAAAATTATAAGTATTATTTTATAATGGTGAATTTATACTTTTACTACGTACATTGTTAGAATACAGAAACATTAAATTAAAACAATATCATATCTGGTGTGTATATACACTACTCTTACTATACCTACATATATATGTTGACATCTATATATATCGGTGGCCATGAGTACGTGATTTCCCTTTGAAGGGGTTGGGGGACCGTTCCAACAGACATGCGCATGAACTTTGTTTGTCATGGCTTCCTTCCAAAATTGTGGTGCTTTTTCTTTCCTTTCCTATCTTTACGAGACATCTCAAGTTTATTATCTTCTATTTCACCCGGCCATCACTATTTTCAGAAAATATTTATTTATTTTGCTAGATAAATAATATATTTTAATATTTTTTGGTACTAAGACTTGAATATAAACATTTACAATTTATAGGTTTGGATTACTAGGTAACTAATATAATATAAATAAAAAAACAAATCAAATTTGAGACAAATATACAGTTCTATAGGAAACAAGGAGTGCAAATTAAACACAACGTATAATTAAGATGTCGATTTGATATATGAGACATGAGATGAACCAAGAAAAGATCATTTCATCATTTCCCATCTCATATTCATCATATTGTAGGTGAGGTGTGCACATATAATTTTTTGATGACGACAACTGGGTCTTGAAAACTCGTTGCAGGCATGTGACCAACTCCATAATAATATTGTAAATCTCGGTCTCCAAAATAATACCAACATCTCCATTTGAGATATTTAAGTTTGGTAAATCACCATAGTTGGAAGGAGATTTAAATGAACAGAAATCGACAAAACTATTTAAAAAGTACCAGTATACTTTTCACCCCAAAATACGTAAAAAGAGGGGCTATGAAACTCACCTGAAAAGTGTTATGAAAGTATAACGAATGAGCACGACAAGCACAATCAAAGTCCACGACAATCAACACCTATCAATAATACATGACAAGTCACAATGACAGTCTTTTGTCTTAAGTCTTAGCCTATTAGAAATGCCTTTAAGTCCATATGTCTTTATTTAACTTTTAACGACGTTCATAAAAAATGACGAGACTTGAATAAATCGAACAAAAGTCTGGCTTTGACACCAATGTCCTTTCTTAAGTTCAAAATACATTATTTTATCAATACAACCTGATTTGACATATTATGCACTCATGTAATTGGTTTTGTGCAACTACATATTGAAGATATCCTTTACCTGGCTAAAAGACTAAAAAAAACTAGTAAATCCTAGATCAAGTTTTGTGCAATTGTGCAATTAATGTCGTTGTAACTTGAATTGCAAAAATATTGATACTTAAAAAATAGATCTTTGCGATATAACTTCAAGATAGACTTTGCATTTTTATGCCAACCAATAAATTTTATCCCAAAGTTCAAAGCAAAATCTTGTGATTCCAAGTAATTGTATTGTAATTGTAATTATATCATTAATGGCGAGACTAATGAACAGTTGTTTTTTGTCTTCTTCTGCTTATTTGATATAAATACACTGTCTAGCATCTTTAAAACAAAAGAAGAAGATGGTGTAGTGGTTTGTTGCATAACCTGAAGGGGTAGTGGTCGTGGGTTCGAAACCCCTCCACCCTCCCCCCCCCCCTTTTTTTTTCTATACTTTTTGGAACTTTGGGGTTTTACATAATTCCCCTTTTCTTTTTATCTTATTGCTTTCCTACCCTCTTTTTTACTCTTGGATTTTTATTTTTATCCATTTTGTTACCTTTTGTGTTTTTTGGTTTAATTATATAATTTTTTTATATTTTGTTTCTATATTTAACATTGTTTTTTTTACCATTTGCCTTCTTTTATACCTTTTTTTGTTTTTTTTTCTTTTGTTTATTTGGTTATTATTCTATTTTTTTCATTTTTTTGTATTCCTTTGTTTTATTATGTGCTCTTTCGGTATCTTTTTTGACATATGTTTTCCATACATTTTCTACATTCGGCTTTTGTATTTTTTATGTAGGTTTCTAAAATATAATATACAAAAGGACGATAATAATTTCAATATTTCATATGCTATTAAATACACATTCCGACCATTAACAAAATTTCTTGCATGCCAAAAACATCCAACCAAGCAGTTTCCTGGATCTTGCGATCTTGTGAATCGAACACAATTTCATCGCTGCCTCGATCGGCGATTCGGCGAGTAAAAAGGTAGTCTCATCACGCAGAGCCATTTGAATTAACCTGAGCTCTGATTACCAACTGATGCAGTTTCGCACGCAATCAAATGGCTCAAGAACACTAATGATGAATCAAATACATGAATTGAACCAAAGGATTCTAAGAACACACGTTTTGTATTGTTTATAAATCTCAAAAACTGATCTTATAACATTCTCCATCCTACAATTTATACTAATTCTAAAACCATTAAAATAGGAAACAAACCAACTCATAATTATCCTATTAAATAAAAAAATAACTTATAAAAATAAAAGATTATTTAATAAAACCACTTGCGGGTCAGGTTTTGGGCATGCTACTGCATCAATAAGTGTACAAATCAACTCCAAGATACCTAATATCTTAATAAGTGCAACTCAAACCATAAAATGTAAATTAAAAGGTCCATATGACCACTCAAATCGAATTAGAAAAAAATGTTTCTTGCATCAGTACATATATGCATATAGTTTTTAGGTGCCCACAGCCACAAGTCATGTGACAATATTCACAATGTGAGGCAAAAACCATTGCCTTAATTAAATGGCTACAGTAAAACTTTAAAGTCCCTCAAGTTGGCTTGAAATACTGCATAGAAATGGCTAAAGAACAAACCAAACTTATCGTCTTACGCTTTCAAGTGTAAAGTACTATTTCACAGTTACAATGTCATATTAGCCCATTTTCAGATATTAATATTTGGAAAGATCTATTACAACTCCATTCTTTCAACCGCATCTTGTATAATATTTTTGATCGAAGACACATCAATTTTCTGATTTATTAGCCCTCAATTTCTTAACATCGCAATAAGAGCTAGAAGGGTAATGTATTTGAGATGAGAATTGATAATCGTACCATAGCTTTTGATTCATCTACCAATTCTGTGCATATTATGCTTGTACAGTTTGTTAGTTCATATGTGAACGAATATGTTCACATATACCATTCCATATGAACATCAAGTTATAATATAAAAATTCTCATGGTTCTTCCAATTCAAATGGTTCTCACATGAACCTTTTCATATACTAGATTATTTAAAAATACTCAATTTATATATTCGTATATTTTTCAACCCTTCTAACATTAAAATTTTATTTGAGCAATAAACACCTTATGTGAATTATATATTCTATGAGTTGTGTTAGTTATACTCCTTGTAAAATACTGACATATATAAACCCACCTAATGTGACGGCTTCATATAGTTTCTGGTGGAAGACCATTTTTTTTTAAAGGCGACATATGTAAATTGTAATTATATCTTTTTCAATTTTTGTTATTTAAGAATGAAGTTACATAAATAGATATAAGAAATTGGGTTTAGAACCTCAGAATGTAAACCAATTTATACGAATTGTCATAGAGTATGAAACTTAATCCGATCCTATGCATTGTATGTAATGAATTTTCAAATCGTGTGCATTGTATGTATATGTGACAACCATATAAGCTGGCATTTGTAAATTTTTGATTGGTCGGATACATATAATGCACAGGATTTGAAAGTTCATTACATACAATGCACAAGATTGAAGTTCGATACACACTATGACAATTCATGTAAACTTGTTTACATTTTGAAATACTAATCCCGTATAAAAATTGAAAATTTGGGAATCGTATTTGGGGCCATGGTGGCGTATGTCTAATTGAAAAAGGGGAAGAAAAAATATTTCTAATTGGCAGGGAATAAAACTTTAATTGAATAGTTAGTACTATACGTCTTATATATTTGGGAATGGTAATATAAGGCTATTAGGTACCTAAGTTTAGGTGTGGAACACTCACATATTGTTTTTTTAATCCATAAAATTCATGAGGGCCCAAACATTTATTCATTAATCAAAAATATTAAAAAATTGTATGTGAGGGGTTCCACACCTAAGCTTAGGTGCCGGACAGCCTTATATTCACTTTTTCCTATATATTTACTACATAATAACTGAATATAAAGTGTGTGTTGTAGGAATAAAGTTTTATATGTTTAGTAGGGTTGTGATCATTTGAAAACTAAAATTTTCGTGAAAACTAGAAAACTGGCCAAAACACACTGTGATCTGAATTTAACACAATGTAAGTCCCTCACTTGATGGTTTAACTCAACTAGTGTAAAATAAGTCAAGAACAATACTAGAAAATGACTAGTATTACTTAAATATAAATGCAAGTATATAAATAAAGTAATACAAGACTTAAAGCAATAAAGTAAATAAATTGGTGGAACACAATGTAATTTTCAAGTGTATTTTATTTATTGATGTTTAAATAAAATACAAGATTGTTGCGGAACCAAGATAATACACGAATGTAAATATCCTAACAATCTATGAATTACAAATGATCTATACTTGATAAATATTCTCCTTGGATCGAAATACTTAAAGTTGTGAAGTATTCGTTTTAGCGATCGAGAGTATTTTATCAAGTTCACCAAATTGCAAAAAGTGATTTGAACAAGGGAAATGACTTGGTATTTATAGGCAAATAAATTCATCAGTGATTTTATTATGCCGTACAAATATGGTTGCATGCATTTAAGGAAACAACTTTAATTCCTTAATTGCATTGGTTAAAGTACAAGGATAAAGTCATGTTGATGTGACTTGTCTTACTTTAACCAACCACCTTTACACGCGCTTTGTACTTTTATCAATAGACAAATGGATTGTCCGGATAATAGCATGTAAAGGCAAAAGTCAATTCCTCGTAACCAGTGTTCAGACTTGTAAGGTCTGGAACACTGACGAAAGCTCCAGTCGTCGATCAGTTAAGACTTCTAGTGGGCTCTGCCATTTGTCAGTCTTCTTTCTTCAGACTTAAGTCTTTGACTTCAGTGAGAATGTCTTCAGTGGAATAGATCTTGACTGGAGTGAAGTCTAGTGAACAGAAATCTAGTGCCTTCCAGATTTTCTGTACAAGTAAGGCGTTCACTGGTCTTCTATTATTTCTGGACAAATCTTCAGTGGAGCTCCAGTCTTCACTACTGGAGCGAGTCCAGTGAAACTTGGACTTAACAAATTCCCCCTATTTGTTCAGAAATAATGCAAGGTTTTTCAAGCTTCTATCTATACAACTTGTATGCTTGAAAAACACTTGTTTTTGACTAAGTCTAAAAAATTTTAAGTTACTGGAAAACACTTTATAGATCATCAGTGTTCCAGTTTTGTCTTTTAGTTCTAACTTAGACTTAATGTGATCACTTACTTGTGAATCAAAAACTTGCAACTATATTTACAGACATCAACAGATAACAAGTTACATTTTTTGATTCAAAATAAATTACAAGTACAAGTAAATGATAAAAGAGTCAGGCTCTTCTATTTTCAATGTGCCCAGGTGCATCATCAGTAGCCTTTCTCTTGGGTGAAGGGGAGGTATCTGAAGAACGAATACCCAGAGCTACCTCCATTTGATTCTTTTTCTGCCATACCTTCTGAATCCTTTTCAGGAAGGCCTTTACATCTGGAGTTAGATCTGTTTTCCCCTTGAATGTCAAACCAATTTCCTTCAGTTCAGTGAAACCAAATGCCTGAACTGAAGTGCTCTTCCTTTCATCAACGAAGTTTCCTTCCCTAGTAAGTTTGACTGCAAACTTGGTCATGTTTTCATGATTTTCTGCAAGTTTGATCTCAGCACTTATGATCCTTCTGGCATTTGCCCTGTACCTCATCAGTTCATCATACTTTGACTGAGTCTTGGAAACTTTGATCATGTCTTCAGTTTCCCTGGACACCCTCAGCTGTTCCATCACTTTTTGAACTTCAGCCTTATTGATTTTTCTGGTGGTGTCCAGTGGAATGAAAGTGCTAAGATCTGCATCTCTGGCAGCCTTTGTTTGTCTGGCTGGAGGCTTGAGCAAACCCTTTATTTTCTTTCTGTACTCATTCTCCAGAGCTGCAATATTCTTTCTAACTTGTTTCTGAAGGTTCATGAGCTCTTCCCTCCTTTGATCAATCAATTCTTGCAGAAATATTCCATAAGTTTCAGCATCAAACTCTTGTTCCTCTTCAGAATACCTGGAACGAACATACACGTCATCCATTGTGTTCAGTCATGAATGAACTCTGGGTCATCTCTCATCTTCTTGTAAACATCAACATGTATGCCCAACTGACCAACATTATAAGCATCTAGAGTCCCCATATTTGCCATATCCCTTTTATGGGCCAGCAGTTCATTCTTTTGACCTCTTTTGAAAATATCTATCATGATGCCTTGTTGTTCCAGTCTCTTTGAGGTCTCTTCATCAACAGTCACCATCTCTGGAGAACCTTCAGTGGTCTCCTCAATTTCACCTCCAGATACCACGTGCTTTTTTCTTTTCAGTGATTTCAGTGTGGTGGTGATATTTGGGAATTCTTCAAACTGAGGCTCACTAGCATCAGTACCAACAGCCTCTTCCTCTTGCACATTGGCATCAGTACCAAAGGCTTCATTTTGTGCACTGGCATCAGTACCAGTGCCTTTTCTGTGCACTGGCATCAGTACCAGTCACTTGTTTCAACAATTCCATCTTCTTTTCTATCAGTTATCAGCAGCAAAACTGACAGTCGCACCAGGCTGCATGGATCCTTCCCCTTGGAAAAACCACCAATTATTGACTGGAGGTCATTCCACAATTGTTCCAACATTTGACGATCAGAGGACCCAAACATGCGACCTGCCACTTGAGAAACCTTAGAAAAATCATTCTTCAACCCTTGGACTTCCTTTTTCAAATTTGCCATTTCAGTAGGCAAGTCCTTGGGCGATTCCTTCACAACCAATTCCACAACCTTTGGCAGCAACTCATCTTGTAAACTTCTGATAACTGACGCATAGACCTCATCAGTTCATCATACTTTGACTGAGTCTTGGAAACTTTGATCATGTCTTCAGTTTCCCTGGACACCCTCAGCTGTTCCATCACTTTTTGAACTTCAGCCTTATTGATTTTTCTGGTGGTGTCCAGTGGAATGAAAGTGCTAAGATCTGCATCTCTGGCAGCCTTTGTTTGTCTGGCTGGAGGCTTGAGCAAACCCTTTATTTTCTTTCTGTACTCATTCTCCAGAGCTGCAATATTCTTTCTAACTTGTTTCTGAAGGTTCATGAGCTCTTCCCTCCTTTGATCAATCAATTCTTGCAGAAATATTCCATAAGTTTCAGCATCAAACTCTTGTTCCTCTTCAGAATACCTGGAACGAACATACACGTCATCCATTGTGTTCAGTCATGAATGAACTCTGGGTCATCTCTCATCTTCTTGTAAACATCAACATGTATGCCCAACTGACCAACATTATAAGCATCTAGAGTCCCCATATTTGCCATATCCCTTTTATGGGCCAGCAGTTCATTCTTTTGACCTCTTTTGAAAATATCTATCATGATGCCTTGTTGTTCCAGTCTCTTTGAGGTCTCTTCATCAACAGTCACCATCTCTGGAGAACCTTCAGTGGTCTCCTCAATTTCACCTCCAGATACCACGTGCTTTTTTCTTTTCAGTGATTTCAGTGTGGTGGTGATATTTGGGAATTCTTCAAACTGAGGCTCACTAGCATCAGTACCAACAGCCTCTTCCTCTTGCACATTGGCATCAGTACCAAAGGCTCTTTCTTGCACTGGCATCAGTACCAAAGCCTCTTCCTCTTGCACATTAGCATCAGTACCAACAACCTCTTCCTCTTGCACATTGGCATCAGTACCAAAGGCTTCATTTTGTGCACTGGCATCAGTACCAGTCACTTGTTTCAACAATTCCATCTTCTTTTCTATCAGTTATCAGCAGCAAAACTGACAGTCGCACCAGGCTGCATGGATCCTTCCCCTTGGAAAAACCACCAATTATTGACTGGAGGTCATTCCACAATTGTTCCAACATTTGACGATCAGAGGACCCAAACATGCGACCTGCCACTTGAGAAACCTTAGAAAAATCATTCTTCAACCCTTGGACTTCCTTTTTCAAATTTGCCATTTCAGTAGGCAAGTCCTTGGGCGATTCCTTCACAACCAATTCCACAACCTTTGGCAGCAACTCATCTTGTAAACTTCTGATAACTGACGCATAGACCTCATCAGTTAACTCCTTCATCATCATGATTTTGAATTTTTTGGCTGTTTCATCACTAATGTTACTGATGACGGTGCTCTAGTCAAGAGTTGGCCTTCTTTCCAAAACATCAACTGATCTGGTTAACTTCTAGACTTCTTCTTTCAAACCTGCCAGTGGTTGTTCAGTTTCAGCTTTCACTGCAGTTTGAATATAAGCCATTATCTTCTCCTCCAAGCCCCGGACTGCCACTTTAATGTTTTCAGAGTTGTTGTTAGTGGCCAGTATCAGTTCATTCAGCTTATCAAATACCAACCTCTTATTCCCAGCAAACAGATTTATCTCTGGCTGAAGGTTATTAGAAAGGAGTGATTTAAAGTCAGAGATAACCTGGGAAGAGGACTGCAATGATCTCTCCAGATCTGCCACCTTACTTAAAAGGCCTTGGACCTCGGTTGAAGAAGAAGTAGAGAGACCAACTGCTGGAGGAGAAGGACCAGTGATAGTTCTGGTCACCAATGAGATTGGTGTCTCGACTCTTTCAGTGGGTATTTCAGTTGTAGTGATAGTAGAGTCGAGAGCACGTGGGACTGGAAAGTTCAGTGGTGGCTCAATTGGTGGTGGTTGAATTGGTGATCTTTAAATTCCTGATAGAGGTGTTAGGTTAAAATATGAAATAATTTGAGGAAGTGAAGAAGGTGGTGGTGGTGGTGGTGCAAAAATTGATTCTGGTGGAGGTGGTGGCATTTCAGTGGATTGAAGGGGTGGAATGACTGAGTGTCAACATGACTGGAAGCTGGCGGTGGAACTGAAGAATGTTCCACTTCCATTGTCATATCTTCACCAAACATATCCATATCAATACCAAAGTTGGTATCTGACATGGGTGACTCAACTTCATCCCAAACTGGAGGTTGTCCAACAGTTGGATCATTTATGTCCTGGTTCAGATCAATCTGACCAGCTACTGGCTCAACCGTGGTATTATCGCCAGTCTGAGGCTCAGCCGTAGCTTCATTGCCGATGATAGTCACTGGAAGTGCATCAGTGATGACTGTACCATCTGCAGCCATCACATCACCTGCCGTAGTGTTTTGAACTTCAATTACTAGTGGTGACACACCAGTAACATCGTTAGTTCATGCAATAAAAGAAGTGTCAAAAATTTGGCTATGTTCAAGTGCTTGTGCTGATACGGACTCTAATGAGGGTTGGGTTAGCCCTCTATTATCTTCACCACTCACCCCTACAAGAAGATTGGGAGTGGCTGCTTGTGGGTTTTCCCTTATGACATCTCCAGATTCCTGTTGGGAGGAATCTGGATGGCTTGTTGAGGCACTATTGGGAGGGACCAAATCTCCCACTCTCCTAAGACGTCTATTGTTATTTCTTGGTCTTCTGGAGGTGTTTGTTGGAAAAATTAGATCTTGCTGTTGGTCAGAAGTCACCTCGTGTTTAGGTGACCCCATTTCAGCAATGAGAACTCCAGTGGGTCCCTCATTGTTTTGAGGCCCGCCTGGAGTCTCTTCCGAATCAACTGGTGATGTTGCATCGGTTATTTCCCTACGAAAGTGGTGCAACATTTCATGAGGATATCGACCTCGTCAGTTTTAGAGGTTAATTGGGTCAGATCCCTCATGTACTCACACACTGAAAAGTGTCGTGAGTAATAGTCATATGCAGCACCAAGGGCCCTTTTAAAAATAAGGGACAAAAAATGAATGAAAGGAATATGTACTTTTCTGTTTTTACCTTTCAGACGTTCGACAAGGTCATTGAAGAAGATCTGGGCGAAATCCACTCTCTGACCAAACCAAAGGCAGTAAGCAATCTGGAGATGAGTTTGGTTTATCTGATCAAGTCCTCCAGAACTGCCTCCTAAGCACTAAACAATATGAGTGAAGAAATATCTCCATGAGTATGTCAGTTTACTCATGTAGATAGTGCCCTTTCTTTTCAGCACCCCATTTTCATCCAGAATATTTGAATGCCCCATTTGCCTACACACTTCCCTAAGATTGATGCCAGATGGAAGTTGTATGGCTAGCTCATTTTCTGCAAAGTAATTCAACTGAAGAGCATCTCTAAGAGAGTCAACAGTGATAGTGAATTTTCTTGTTCCTCTTTTCAAGGAATAGTGAATGGTTTCATCATCATCAGCCAGTAAATGAGCTGTGTACCATAATTCACACAAATACTCATGGTACATATTGCCCGGATTAAGAGTTCGAGCTCCATACAAAGGACTACTGAGAAAGAATGCGTTCAGTCGCCCAATGATGGATTGAGCTTCATGGGTTCCGACCAGTCTTGCCATCCAATTGTTCATATTAATTCGGATTTGTGCCGGGTCAATGGAGATATATGGTGCTTTATCAACACCGGCGGCCGGAGTATAAGTGGAGGCAAGAAGATTTCTTTCATTTGAAGTTTGTCGAGGGGCCATCGTATACAACCGATTTCCAAGAATTGAAAGAAAGAAAATTGGTGTTTTAAGCTTTTTAGGGTTTGATTTTGTGAATTGAATAAGAGAGAGAGTGATGATTAGAATTGAATTTGAAGAGAAATAAATGAAGGAATTTGGGAGAGATTAATTTTCGAGATGGGGTGAAAGTGATAGTAAATATGGGTATTTATAGAGGAGAGAGAAGGTTGGAATTTCAAACGGTTATTTTGAATTTTATTCAATGTAATTTTGATCGGGTTTGAAATCCGCATTTAATTCCCCCCATCACACATAAATGCATGACGGTTGACAACCCACAAAAACTAACTTGCACCTTTTTGTCTTCCCAATGTAAAAAGCCATCATCATTTAGTTGAAAAATTACTTTGCCACGTAGGATAAAAGTTACTATTGATGTGTTGCGTAATTTGGAAAAAAAATTAATTAAGAAAACAATGTTTTAAATTTATAAAATGTTGTACAAGTAAATACCTCAACAAAACGCACACTAACGAGCAGTAGACCCGATCGAAAGTAGATAGTGTTGTGGTAAGTACATGATCGTTCGCAGGGACGCTTGCACTACCTAGTCTAATAATGTGTGTAATTCTAGCGGTTGGGGGTTGTCACGATTTCCTATTAAAACTAATAAAACTGAAAAGTAAAATAGAAGCCGCAACCGCTTATTCAGCGAGAGGCTTAATCTGAAAAAGAGTTTGAAAAAGCAAATAACAGTAATAAAATTAAAATACTTGTTTGGCATCTCCGATCTCATGGTACGACCAGATTACTTATCCTACCTATTTGCTAGACTATTGGAAAACTTAATCACGGCTCAGATTCTCGTTAGATTCATTGTTTAAGCTTTAATCACCTAAGTTTGTGTTACTAATCCGTCTTTTAATATACCCGGCTCTTAAGCCATGACCAGATAATAATTCCCCCCATCACACATAAATGCATGACGGTTGACAACCCACAAAAACTAACTTGCACCTTTTTGTCTTCCCAATGTAAAAAGCCATCATCATTTAGTTGAAAAATTACTTTGCCACGTAGGATAAAAGTTACTATTGATGTGTTGCGTAATTTGGAAAAAAAATTAATTAAGAAAACAATGTTTTAAATTTATAAAATGTTGTACAAGTAAATACCTCAACAAAACGCACACTAACGAGCAGTAGACCCGATCGAAAGTAGATAGTGTTGTGGTAAGTACATGATCGTTCGCAGGGACGCTTGCACTACCTAGTCTAATAATGTGTGTAATTCTAGCGGTTGGGGGTTGTCACGATTTCCTATTAAAACTAATAAAACTGAAAAGTAAAATAGAAGCCGCAACCGCTTATTCAGCGAGAGGCTTAATCTGAAAAAGAGTTTGAAAAAGCAAATAACAGTAATAAAATTAAAATACTTGTTTGGCATCTCCGATCTCATGGTACGACCAGATTACTTATCCTACCTATTTGCTAGACTGTTGGAAAACTTAATCACGGCTCAGATTCTCGTTAGATTCACTTTGCCTAAGTAACTAGTGTTGTCCCTAGACTCACACTACCCTTTAAATAAATTCTCGTTAGATTCACTTTGCCTAAGTAACTAGTGTTGTCCCTAGACTCACACTACCCTTTAAATAAATTCTCGTTAGATTCACTTTGCCTAAGTAACTAGTGTTGTCCCTAGACTCACACTACCCTTTAAATAAATTCTCGTTAGATTCATTGTTTAAGCTTTAATCACCTAAGTTTGTGTTACTAATCCGTCTTTTAATATACCCGGCTCTTAAGCCATGACCAGATAATAATTCCCTCCGGTGACCACAGTGCACATTTCCATGTCACTGGATCGCGTCTGACATTGTTAAGCATCATGTTCAACTTATTCTAATTATTATGGTTCTGGATCCCTCAGTTATAAGTGAATCACCTTGTACTCCTAGTTATAGACCGACTAGTGTTTTCCATCTTTATGTATTAATCCTAATGTATGATGGGTCCAGCCGAAAACACAAAGGAAGAGAAGAGAGAGAATCGAGAATGAGATGAGTGCCGAGAGTGACCTGGGAATGCTTCAGGAGTATGTCGAGAGGTACATATATATTCTTTTAACCTAGCCTCAAGTATGGAATGGATCAAGGAAGAAACAATTGGGCCCAAGGCCAATTGTGATGTCCATCAACTCACTAAAGCCCACCAAGATGAGAGGTGGTCGAGAGTGAAGCCCAACAAAAGCTGGTCGAGAATAGTGCAAGAGCAAGCTTGAGAACTAAGTTTCTTCACATATACATGACCATGTATATTTAATTTAATTATATACAGATGTATATATATGCATACATATTATAGAAGGAGAGAATCTCTCGAGGATTTGTCCAAACCATCCTTGGGCTAAAGCTCTTGAGAGTATCCAAGGCGTCTCTCCCTGACATACTATGTTGTACAAATTGCATACTTATGATTAGATATGAAATATCCAATCACGGAACGAGTACAGAATATGTTAATCACTCTCGAATGTTCTATTCCTCATACATTCTTTTGGGTTTCAAGGCCAAGGCCCATATCTGACAGGCCCAAAATACGATGTAACCTAATTGGGTGCTTATAAATACCCAATGATTGGATTTCAGAACATTCAATATTCATTCATCACATTTTTTACACACACATTCAATTCTCTCTCTCAATCAATCATCATCATCAAAATCATCATAATCATCAAACATTCAATATCCTCCAGAGATCGATACATCTCTGTGGGAAAACCATTATTCACCTTAGATTCGCGAATAATTTAGTAGGTTTGCACTACATAGTAGGAGATTATAATGGTTTTCATGGTTAAATCCCTTTTGTGATTGAGCCCAACATTCCATGCTCAAACATTGGCGCCATCCGTAATTTTACTTATTACTGGACGGTTTTTTGTTGTTTCAAAGAAAAAATCTTCATATTTGTTTTTGTTTGTTCTTTAGTTTCATATGGCTGAAGAATTCACTCCAATTTCCCAGGTGGTTTCTTCTGGGTTGGGGATAAGCATTGATGGAGGAGAATCTCCAGTGATAAATCTGGAAAATTCTAATGATGGCATTCAAAGAAATTCAAGTGAAAAATTTCTAGAATTTGGTCCTAGATCTGGTGAAATATTAGCAAATGCAACAAATGTTGTTTTAGGTGATTGATCTAGATTACCACCCAAGGTGAGCTTTGGATCTAGCCTTAGTTCTGGTAGTGTTGGTTCACTTTTATCCACACCTTCATCTTCTACACCACCTCTTATTTCTTTTTTCTCAACACCCCCAACCCACTCATCTCCCATCAATACACTCTCTTCACCCTCCTCTGGTCAGGGTATGGTAGACTCTCTAAAGGGCATAATGACTTCCACCATGGCTAGCATGGCTAGTTCTTCCTTGGTGGGAGGTCAAGCAAGTTCATCTCAATCTGTAACCATCCAGGAAAGTCATTTGTTAGAGTTGATAAAATTAGCTGCCAAAGGCACTCAACAGATGCAAACACCACCCCCTCCTCCAACCGATTGGTTTTCTCAACTATCTGCTGCATTAAGGCCAGCTCCACCTCAACCGACCCCACAACCTTCCCCACAGCCTACAGGCATGGAGTCCATAATGAAGTTGTTGGTGGACGAAATGAAAAAGCAAAAGCCAGTCGAGCCTGCTCCTGAACCAGTTAACCCGGCAAAAGAGTTGTTAAAAATGCTAAAAATTGCAGCGGGGGAGGAGGCTGATGAGCAAGCAAGGGTGGCCATAGTGCCAAAGTCTGCAACAAAGTTAAGGTTTTGTGACTGGGTGACAAATTATGCTTTCCCGGATGGTCAGAAGGTCCCTACCATTGTCGGTACTTATGATGGTACTAAGGACCCAGAAGATTATCTCGCAATCTATGATCAAGCCGTATTAACTGAAAAGTGGGTGGACCCCGTGGCATGTCACTTGTTCCCTGGCACTTTGCAAGGTTATGCTTTGGAATGGTTCACCAAGCTTTCTGAGAAGAGTATCAAAGACTATGAGGATTTGAAGAAAAAGTTCATAGCTCAGTTTGTCCAGCAGAAGAAGCGTCAGAGAAGTCACTTGGAAGCCCACTTGATTAGACAAAGAGAAAATGAATCATTGAGGGATTTCATCACAAGGTATACTAAGGAGTGCCAGAAAATACCGAGTCTCCCTGAAAGTCAACAAGTTTCAGGTTTTACTTTGGCATTGCTCCCTGGCGAACTCCAAGACGATCTAAGCAAGGAAATCCTCAAGACTGAAAGGGTTGGCGAAACCTTTAAACCTCCACGTCCTATGATACACAGGACTGGAAAGAAAGATATGTCTAAATATTGTGAATTCCATGAAGATCATGGCCATGAAACAAATGCTTGTAGGGAACTCCAAATAGAAATAAAGAGAGCTCTAGACGAGGGAAAGTTAGAACACTTGGTCCCTGGGGCAAAGCAAGGAAAAAGAGCTGCCCAAGCTAAGAAAACTTACACTTGGCAAAAGAAGGATGGGAGAAATGATAGACCACCACCTCCGAATGGCCATGTGTACATGATAAGAGGAAAACATAAGTATGAGAAAAGAAAGCCAGAAGTTCTTGAACCATGGAGGATGGTTTCAATCTCTTTCCCACCAGTAAAAGTTGTTTCTTCTGATCCGGTGGTGATACAAGCCAGAGTAGCAAACTTTGAAGTCGGGAAGGTGTACTTAGACAATGGAAGCTCATCAGATATAATGTATGACCATTGTTTCCAAAAGCTTCCCCAAAGAATTAGAGATCTCAAGCGTCCATCAATGACGCAACTTGTTAGTTTCATGGGAGAATCCAACCGGCCAGTGGGGGAGATTACTATGGAGGTCATGATGGGAGAATACCCATTCCATAGAATTGAACTTATTGATTTCATGATAATAAGGGCCCCATCCACGTATAATGTTATATTGGGCAGACCCTCAATGCAAAAATTTGGAGCTATTCCCTCAACCATTCATGGAATGGTAAAGTTTCCAACTCCTTCAGGTGTAGCCACCATTCGGGGACGTATGACTTGGCCAGAAGAATGTAAGCAAGTTGAAAAAACATTGCCAAGGAAGAAGGAGAAAATGCAAGAAAGCCAAAAGCAAGACGGCCCCGAAGAGAAAGTGGTGATCAATAAGATGTTTCCCGACCAGCCCTTGATCATCGGGTCACAGCTCCCAAGAAAAACCAAGGAAGATTTGATAAACTTGTTGAAAAACAATTTAGACATCTTTGCTTGGCAAACTTCAGATATGACCGGAGTCCCAAGAGAGTTCGCGGAGCATGCATTAAATGCCAACCCCAACATCTCTCCGATAAGACAGAAAAAGAGGGGAATGTCTCAAGATAGGAGCAAGTATGCAATTGAGCAAGTCAACCAAATGGTTGAAGCTGGAATATTAAGAGAAGTAAAATACCAGACTTGGGTAGCCAACCCAGTCATGGTAAAGAAGCCAGATGGTTCCTGGAGGCTTTGTGTTGATTTCAAAGACATCAACAAGGCTTGCTCAAAGGATAACTATCCTCTCCCAGAGATTGATTGGAAGGTAGAATCTCTTGATGGGTTCAGACTAAAGTGCTTCTTGGATGCTTACAAAGGATACCATCAAATCTCAATGAAGAAGATGGACGAGGACAAGACAGCTTTTCACACTGATCAAGGAATTTATTGTTTCAAGAAAATGCCTTTCGGTTTAAAAAATGCTGGAGCTACTTACCAACGTTTGATAGATAAAGCTTTCAAGGATCAGGTTGGAAGAAACGTAGAAGCATATGTGGATGATATCGTCATAAAAAGTCATGCGGAGGAAATGATGTTGGCAGATGTGCAAGAAACTTTTGACACTCTAAGAAGCATTAACATGAAGTTAAACCCATCGAAGTGTAGTTTCGGGATGGAGGAGGGAAAGTTCCTTGGGCATATTGTCACTCCAAAAAGAATTAAGGCAAATCCAAAGAAAATTCAAGCAGTGCTAGACATGCCATCTCCTCGAACCAAGAAGCAAGTCCAGAGCCTTAATGGGAAATTGGTTGCTTTGGCAATATTCCTTTCCAAGTCTGCCGAAAGGTCTTTACCTTTCTTCAAAAAATTAAAGGGATGCCTAAGAAAGCAAGATTTCTCATGGTCAGAAGAGGCAGAAGGTGCATTTAAAGACATGAAGAAATTCCTTGCTGATCTCCCAACTCTCACAGCTCCAATAGCAGGTGAAACACTTACTCTATATCTTGCTGCTTCTAAAGAATGTGTTAGTGCAGTGTTACTTGCAGAAAGAAGCAATGCCAAATGCCAATATATTTTGTAAGCAGAGCCTTAAAAGGCCCGGAAATAAACTATCCATGTTTGGAAAAATTGGCTCTTGCCTTGGTCCACGCGGCCAGACGCCTAAGGCGATACTTCCAAGGTCACCCGATCCGGGTTCTGACCGACAAACCAATAAGGCAAGTATTGGCCAAACCCGAAGTATCTGGCAGATTAGCCAAATGGGCTATTGAGCTTGGGGAGCATGAAATAAGCTTTCACCCAAGGACATCTATAAAGGGCCAAATCTTGGTCGACTTCCTAGCAGAAATTGACTCCTCAGATATTTCAGGAAGAGAAATTGAAGCATCTCAACAAGAGGAAAGCCCAAAGTGGAACCTCTTTACCGCTGGGGCATCAAATCAAGAAGGATCGGGAGCATGTCTCATCTTAATTGATCCTGAAGAAAGAGAATACACCTATGCTTTACGTTTCAACTTCTCAGCATCCAACAATGAAGCCGAGTATGAAGCTCTCCTTGCCGGACTAAGGATGGAAAAAAAGATGGGAGTAAAGAAGATTCAAGTGTTTGTGGATTCCCAGTTGGTGGCAAACCAGATCAATGGAACATTTGAGGCAAACCAAGCTTCAATGCAACTTTACTTAGAAGAAACAAGGAAGCTTATTGGAGAATTTTGAATCCTTTGATATAAAGCAAGTTCCAAGAAGCCAAAATAAGAAAGCAGATGCTCTGAGCAAGTTAGCATCTTTAACTTTTGCTCACCTCACTAAGGAAGTCTTGGTTGAAGTTTTACAAGAGAAGTCAATTGTGAAAGGAGGTGAAGTATCTCAAGTTGAAGAAGAAGAGGAAGATTGTTGGATGAGTCCCATCTACAACTTCATTAAAAATGAGATACTTCCAAAGGACAACCATGAAGCTCAAAAGGTGAGGATGAAGGCACCAATGTATCTCCTCATTGAAGATAGATTATTCAGGAAGTCTTTCCTAGGTCCGCATCTCCGATGTGTAGGCCCCTCTCAAGCACAAAAACTCATTCAAGAAGTTCATGGGGGCACATGTGGAATTCATGCCGGACCAAGGTCTGTTGCCACCAAGATAATGAGACTTGGCTATTACTGGCCTTCAATGAATAAAGATGCCAAGGAAGAGATAGAAAAATGTGAATCATGCCAGATACATGCTCCAATCTCAAGGATGCCAAAACAAGATCTCATCCCAGTGAACACTGCTTGGCCATTTTATAAGTGGGGAATCGATATTGTGGGTCCATTCCCAACGGGAGTGGGCAATGTAAAATTCGTGATAGTTGTAGTGTATTACTTTTCAAAGTGGGTTGAAGCCAAGCCATTTGCCACAATCACTGGCCAAAGAGTAATCAACTTTGTTTGGGAATACATAGTTTGCCGTTTCGGAGTGCCTCATGTCTTGGTAAGTGATAATGGAAAGCAGTTTGCTGAAAACCCTTTCAAAACTTGGTGTGAAGACATGGACATCCGACAAGTGTTCACCTCTGTTGCTCATCCTCAAGCAAATGGCCAAGTAGAAGTAATGAATAAGGCAATAATGGGAGGAATCAAGGCAAGACTTGGGAGATGTAGGTCCGGATGGGTAGATGAGCTTTCTGGAGTACTTTGGGCCCACCGGACTACTCCAAGGGGAAGTACAATGGAAACACCCTTTAGCCTTGTGTATGGAACCGAAGCAGTTATCCCACCTGAGCTAAGTATTCCAAGTCATCGTATCATAAACTTCAACCCAGCCCAAAATGAGGAAGCCTTGAGAGAAAACTTGAATCTCATTGAAGAGAGGAGAGAAGTCTCTCACATCAAATTGGCTGAAAATAAGCAAAAAATGGCTAAGTATTATAACAAAAGAGTCCACCCTATGTCTTTCAAGCCGGGGGACTATGTTTGGAGGAAAAATGAAGCAAGTAGGGTGGAAGACTTGGGAAAACTTGGACCCAACTGGGAAGGACAATACTTGGTCAAGGAAGCAAATGGAGATGGCTCGTATGTTTTGGCTGTACTTGATGGTTACCCCGTGCCCAGAACATGGAACGGGATGAATTTGAAAAAGTTTTATGTTTAATCAAAGCAACTTGATAACAATATTATGGTCGATCTATGTATCCCATTTATCTTTATCTGATCAATGAATCATGCTTGTATTTATCTTTCAAGGAAAAGAATATTTCATTTGTATCCATGAGATTATCAATGAAAAATTCCTCTTTATGGTCTGATATATGTATCCCATATATTTTATTTTTTACTACAAGTGAAAGTATTTCATATCTTTTATTAGTCACATTACTTATAACAAGTGATCTTCCTCAAAGAAGTTTAAAATTATTTAAAATTTTGCAATTTGCACTCACAAGTTGAGAACAAAGTCTCGAACATGGGGTCGAGCATGGGAAAAGAAAAATGCTAGCTAAAAGTTCCCATAATCCCAAGGTATATCCTTGGATGAATTATCTTGTAAGATATAAAGCCAACAACAAATAATAGGCTGAATACTTAGATAATTTTCTCGTCTTTTTATCTATTGGAGAAAAGGCAAGCATTTCCTATTGGGAAGTGATACTCGAGTAATAAATAAATAAGGTTAACCTAAAGAACTTCCATTCATACCAAGTTATGAAAAGCAAGTCATGAAAATATGCATAAATAAGCAACCAAATATATCATTACTTGTCAACTTACAAACCACAAAAATATAAATCCAAGAACTACACCAAAGGATAAAATGTAAAGTCACAAAGGCACAAGCCTTACAATAATCAAGGGACAAAATACTTAAAGAAAACTAGTGAAAACTAGTGAGATGCACTATGAGGTGATAAAGGTGCTGAAGCAGATCCCAATGCTGAAGCAGAAACAGAAGCGGGAGTGGAAGTCAATGCTGGGGCAGATCTCGATGTAGAGGCCAGTGCTGAGGATGAAGTGAACGAAGAAATATGCTCTAGAAGCTGAGAAGTACCCATGGAACGAGCTAGAGAAGGATCCTCGTCTACAATGGGAAGCTTCTTAGCTTTATATGCCTTATTTGCCGCATCCAATGTCTCTTTAATTTTATCATGAAACATAGGAAGATCATGAAGAATGGGAGAATCACTATGATTTTTCTCCACCCAATTAATCACCTTGATACTACCCGAGCGCTCCCCAGCTAGTAAAGTAGCATTATTAAATGCCTTGAGGGGAGAAAGAAAATCTGGGTGGCTAAGGAGTCTCCTAAATAAGTCAGGAAAGGAATCAAGGAAAGCCTCTCCTCTCTGAGAAGAATCAACCAACCCCTCTTTCATCTGCCTCTCCCCAGCAAGCTCCTCACTAAGTCTCCCCACCTGAGACTTAGACTCACTGAGCTCCCCCCTAAGCCTCTCAACATCAAGCCTCACTTCAGCAAGCTCCTCACTAAGTCTCCCCACCTGAGACTTAGACTCACTGAGCTCCCCCCTAAGCCTCTCAACATCAACCTCACTTCAGCAAGCTCCTCACTAAGTCTCCCCACCTGAGACTTAGACTCACTGAGCTCCCCCCTAAGCCTCTCAACATCAAGCCTCACTTCAGCAAGCTCCCTCTCCCTCTCCTCTAATGTAACATCCCTACACTTCAACTCAGAAGAAAGCTTAACAATCATCTCATCCTTCTCCTTGATAGCAGCATCAGCTTGCTGAGCATAAGCAAGGTTTTTCTCAAAGAAAACTCTCCTCCCCTCCTCAAGCCTATCAATAGTCTTAGAAAGATGACTAATCCTAGCATCTGAAAATCTCTGATATGAAGTACCTAGGGTAGCAGCATGAAAAGCATGGTAATGAAGCTTACTACCAAGATCCTCTAAAGTCCTGTGCTCGTGCTTAAAGGCCAGAAGGGGAGGAGTCATAGCCTCAATAAGCTCCCTAGCATGGGTAGGATTACTACCATCATCCTTGAGACAAACGCTCCTGGTGGGATGAACAAACCTATGAGTACCCAAGCCTCGGTTGAAATCTGAGGAAAGCGGAGAGATCTGAGTAGAACCATTCCTCAAGGGTAAATATGGAGCTGATAGGCGAGGAACCTCTCGTTCAACGTTCTCATGTGCAACATTCCTGATAGTAGTCAAATCATCATGAACAAGAGGAACCAAGAGGCGACCATCGGGAGCAATAACACTCATAGCAAGAAAAGGAGGATTTGGACCACTAGGAGGAAGGTCACTAGCAGAACCAAAGGTGGGAAGAGAGGAGGTAGCCAGACCCAAGTCAACCGAACAAGTAACTCCAAGCGAAGGGGAGATAGTAGAAACCCTTTGCTGCTTGGAAGAAGAACAAGTAAGCACCTCCCCTCGTCTCTTCTCTCCGAGAGAAGAGACATGATCATATCCCTCCTCAATGGTTAGGAGAGCATCTCCCTCAAGGGGAGTGTCTCCACGAACATCTGCATAAAACAAATATGAATTAGTTCATATACACTACTTCAACTCATATACATTATAAAAAATACAAAAGACTTAAAGATAATTCCTACCTTCATTATTAGAAGGAGAGGTAGAAAGGGGAACATCATCATCCTGGTTAGCAGAAGTAAGGGCTACAAAGTCAGACACAGAAGCACCCTCAGGCTGTATGACATCGTCAGTGTGTGTGTCATCAAGAAGAGAAGCCTGAGTATCATCAAAGGCAGTCCCGCACTCATAACCATCCCCCATTCTTCTGGCCTCAGAGGAACAACCTCCCGAACTTGCTCACGAAGAGCCAATGCCTTATCTGCTCGAACACGAGGAACATCCAGATCAGCTAAGTCAAAGTCAAGTGCCTCCATTAAAGTCAAATCTGAAAAATAAAAACAAAAAGTTAGAAAGCAAGACAAAATATAGCAAACATGCATATAACAAAAGTTAGAAAGCAAGACAAAATATAGCAAACATGCATATAACAAAAAGTAAGGATAGAAATTTTACATTCTCCAGATGATTTCTTCCTAAGTATGGAGATCCTAGTCCAATCCCAATTCGGGCTAATCCCAGCCATGACCAACATACCCTCGGGGTAAGAGGAACGATATGGAATGGTAGGAAGGGAGCAAAGTCTGGCATAACATTCATGGTTGAGCATTGCCTCTAGAACTTTAACATTGGCTGCTTTATTCATTGCTTTGTCATCTACTTTCCTACCAAGACGAATTGCAACCCTCGACTCCTCGGGAACAAAAGTATCATCTACAAAGAAGTAGTCAAATCGCCACATGGCAACCTTATTAGGGGTCTCTATAAGCTTTCTCTTACTATTTCGAAGGCCAAAAGTAAACCAATCACCTCTTTTCAACAAAAGGAACATCTCCCTAAACATATATACCGACAAGGGCTCTCCCAAAGCTCTAAGTAGCATCTCAAACACTACAATCTTCCCGGTACCAAACGGGTGTAACTGACCAACTCCTAGCTTATAATGATTCAATATCTTAATGAAGAAGGGAGTAAAAGGAATCCTAAGGTTGGACAAGGTGATGAAGGACTTATAAAGTGTAACCTTCCCTGGAGGTGGGGGATGGGCTCTCTCATCTACATCGGGAGAGAAGGGTTGAATTTAGCAAGGCAAGGATACTTCTTAACCAAATTCCTAAACTAGTCAAGCCCGAGACACAATCTTTAACAAGATCAGGAACCTCCCTAATCTTACAAACTCTACGAGAGTTACTAGTTCCCTCAACCTCAACCTCGACAGGATCAACATTATCTCCCGACATTTTTCAAGTTTCAAAAGAAGCAGAAAACACCCGTGGTCAAACAAAAGTCCTAAATGAGGATACAACATCAACAAGTTATCCTACAAAATATGCTCATATATATAAGTACTTTAAGCATTTGTTACTACATGTATATCTATACATCTTTACACAAATGAAAATTCCAAAAGAACAAAGCCTTGATTTTGGTCAACAAATCAAAGTGAAGACATCCCACACACATGGTATTGCAAAGTGTAGCTAGAACATTTAACTAACACATCATGGTGGACAAGAGTGATAATAAACGAAAAGAAAAAGAAAAAGAGCAACAAACTGGTGAATCTTTTATGGAGAGCAACTACTCAGCACATACGTACAAAATATACATACAGAAATTAATTTTTGTATAGAATAAAATGATAGAAACTAACCTTTCTCGAAGATAAGAGAAATATAAGAAGGAAACGAGAAGAGAGAAACCACCACCACTTCACGACAAGCTGAAAGAGAAAAAAATAAAAAGTAGTTCTTCAATCAAAAAGGAAAGATCTCCTAAAAATCACCATGATTAAATTCTTGAATCGCATAGATAAAGAAATGGAAGAAAAAAGGAACAATACCTATTAGAAATTAAAGATCCAACCAATTAAAAGCCGAAAAGAAAACAATTTCCCTTGCTTACTCCCACCACTGCCATGAAAATTACACATGAACGAAGGAAAATTCTTAATCGGATTTCTTCAAAGACACGATATATATATATATATAGGGGTTGGGTATTGTAAAACAAGTATTAAAGTAAAACAAATAAGACAAGATCCTGACCCTTAGATCATGGTTAAATTGATGCATGAAGATTCACGTAGCCAATGATGCACGATGATTTTCGTGATGCATGATGATTTTCACTAAAAGAAACCTATTGTTTTATTTGTTTTACTTTAATACTTGTTTTATTTTACCTAAAGCCTATTATATATATATAAGTATATATATGCATAAGAAATAACTTGACAAAAGAGGGAAAATACCTTATCTTGGTTGCGATGTTGTTCAACCTTGCTCGAGAAAGAGAGGAGGAAATTCCTAAAATCAAGAGGAAATACCTTATCCTTCTCCTCCTTGCTTGTTTGAGCCGATTCAAAAACAAAAGATGAAAAAGTTAGTCTATTAAGCACCTATTTATGGTTTCTGACCTCAAAACAAGAAAAGTAAAGGGACAAGAGAGAAAAATGAATTATAGATTTGATTGAAATAAGGATAAAGTGCAAGTCAAAAAGTCATACCCCTTTTTTAGGTTGAAGCCGATTCAAAAAAGCAGAAAATAAGAGAAAGTAGAAGAGAAAATGCTTTGGTATTGCCCCTTTTCTTTTGGTGTATTCGACCCCTGTCACTACCGATTGAAAGATTCCACATCAATTCCCTTCAAACAATTAATATGCAAATACAAAGATGAAAGGGCAGGAGAGAAAAATACCTTGTGAAACCGATGGGAGACAACCGAAAAAGGGTAAGACAAGAAAGAATTTGAATCTAAAATTGTTAGAAGGAAACTTTAGATCCAAACTGGGGGACTTGAAGGGGTAAGGTTACATCAATTCCCTTCAAACAATTAATATGCAAATACAAAGATGAAAGGGCAGGAGAGAAAAATACCTTGTGAAACCGATGGGAGACAACCGAAAAAGGGTAAGACAAGAAAGAATTTGAATCTAAAATTGTTAGAAAAACTTTACATCCAAACTGGGGGACTTGAAGGGGTAAGGTATAAACCCTTTACCCTAATTTATATGGAAGAAGAGAGAAGATCAAGAGCCACACCGAAAGATGCTTGACGAGAGCTGCATATATATATATATAGCCAAGACTCGGAGATCGAGAGATGCTTGAAAGGAGGACATCGAGAGTAAGTTGAGACCCTTGGAGAGAGAAACGAGAGCTCAAGGATGAAGAGTGAAGACAGCCGAGAGGGCTCCTAGTGGGACCTAGCCGAGAGTAAATCTTCAAGAGAGAGAAACAAGAGTGATCTTTTGAAACAAGAGATAGAGATCCGAGAGCTCCTTGTGGGGTCCAGCCGAAAACACAAAGGAAGAGAAGAGAGAGAATCGAGAATGAGATGAGTGGCGAGAGTGACCTGGGAATGCTTCAGGAGTATGTCGAGAGGTACATATATATTCTTTTAACCTAGCCTCAAGTATGGAATGGATCAAGGAAGAAACAATTGGGCCCAAGGCCAATTGTGATGTCCATCAACTCACTAAAGCCCACCAAGATGAGAGGTGGTCGAGAGTGAAGCCCAACAAAAGCTGGTCAAGAATAGTGCAAGAGCAAGCTTGAGAACTAAGTTTCTTCACATATACATGACCATGTATATTTAATTTAATTATATACAGATGTATATATATGCATACATATTATAGAAGGAGAGAATCTCTCGAGGATTTGTCCAAACCATCCTTGGGCTAAAGCTCTTGAGAGTATCCAAGGCGTCTCTCCCTGACATACTATGTTGTACAAATTGCATACTTATGATTAGATATGAAATATCCAATCATGGAACGAGTACAGAATATGTTAATCACTCTCGAAGGTTCTATTCCTCGTACATTCTTTTGGGTTTCAAGGCCAAGGCCCATATCTGACAGGCCCAAAATACGATGTAACCTAATTGGGTGCTTATAAATACCCAATGATTGGATGTTAGAACATTCAATATTCATTCATCACATTTTTTACACATACATTCAATTCTCTCTCTCAATCAATCATCATCAAAATCATCAGAATCATCAAACATTCAATATCCTCCAGAGATCGATACATCTCTCTGGGAAAACCATTATTCACCTTAGATTCGCAAAGAATTTAGTAGGTTTGCACTACATAGTAGGAGATTATAATGGTTTTCATGGTTAAATCCCTTTTGTGATTGAGCCCAACATTCCATGCTCAAACATATGATTATAGACCGATGATTAGAATTAAATTAACACACTCAGATATAGAACCGATAACAATACGAAGAACTCATAAAACATGGATCTACGACAAACAGTAAACATAATCCAACAGATCTAACAAATAAAGTAAAACAAATAAACGTCTACATGATCACATCAATCCAAACAATTATTCAGCCTACTATCCTAACATTATTAAAGGAATAACAAAGTCTGAAAAGATAAAAGACATTGTTTACCAACTGAAAGTAAATAAAAGAGATAGATCTAGGTAGAAGATGAAGATCAGAAGGTGTTAGAAGCTCAAAAACCTCCTTGGAATATGGAAAGTCGACCTAGGGTTTGTATGTGGCGGCTAGGGCTTCTGAATCGGCTCTCTCTTAGGGTTTTGATGGCTGCTTTCGTATAAATATAGGCGAAAGTCAGTTGCTAATCTGGGCCGCCCAGCGGTGCAGGGGGATGGGCCCAGCGGCGCTGGAGCCTGCTGGTCTTGGGCCAGCGGCGCTGGCAGCTCCTGCTACACTCCGATTTGCTTCGTTCGACTCCCAAGTTGCCTCCTTGTGTCTTGTAATTTCATAGGCCTTCATGTTGGTTTAATTGATGCCATTTACCCTCACTCGCATCTTCCGTGAACCTGCATTAACATCGAATCCACTAAGTACCAATAGTTCTAGAATATTAACTCATTTAAGCATTGAAATGTGGCCTTATGATGGGGAATTTATCACAATATGAACGCTCATCAACTATCCATACAAAAATTGTGCTTACGTGGTACGCACAAAGACCAAGTATTTAAAATATTATGACTGACATACCATGACTCATTTCAATGCATCTAGAGGTTGACTGGACACTCCAGGATCACTGGTGTTTTATGCCAGCGAGATATGCACTGAAGGTACATTGGAGGACTTCCAGTAATGTACCAGTGATATTTTCCAACAAATTCTTCTAGTGAGAAAATAAATTACCCCTGAAATTAAAAACCTTTTTAAGGACACAATTATTTTTGAGTCTTCCCCCTGGAATGGTGATCCATAAATCAATAATGCTAAGATAGTATCACAAAGGCGTTCGATAGCAAAGCTGGCAAAGATTTATGAATCTGGAAATCAAAGAACCCTGCCAGTGTCACAAAGGCGTTCGATAGCAAAGCTGGCAAAGATTTATGAATCTGGAAATCAAAGAACCCTGCTAGTATCACAAAGGCGTTCGATAGCAAAGCTGGCAAAGATTTATGAATCTGGAAATCAAAGAACCCTGCCAGTGTCACAAAGGCGTTCATAACAAGGTTCCAGATTTAAGGGTTCAATATTCCCAACTCACCAACAAGATATTGAAAAGTCTTTTCATCCAGTGGTTTAGTAAAAATGTTAGCGAACTGTTTGTCAAAGGGGATAAAATGGAGTTCTATGTCACTTTTCATAATATGATCACAAATGAAATGATACCTGATATCAATGTGCTTTGTCTTAGAGTGCATGAATGGATTGTATGAGATAGCAATGGCACTGGTATTATCAGAAAAGATGGGAGTCTTTGAATACTTAATACCATAATCAAGCAACCGGTTCTTCATCCAGAGTATCTGGGCACAACAACTGGCCGCAGATACATACTCAGCTTCAGCAGTAGACAATGAACCTGAAGTTTGCTTCTTACTGGTCCAACTGGCCAGTTTGCCACCTAGGAAATGACATCCACCAGTTGTGGATTTCCTGTCTATCTTACAACCTGCATGATCTGAATCTGAATAACTCATTAGATCCATGCCTGAGCCTTTGGGGTACCAAAGGCCCAAACTGGGGACACCTTTAAGGTACTTCAGTATGCGCTTTACAGCAAGCATATGAGACTCTTTTGGATTAGACTGATAACTGGCACATAAGCATGTTGCAAATATAATGTCTGGTCTACTGGCAGTTAAATACATCAGTGAACCGACCATGCCTCTATAGACAGTGGTATTCACTGGTTTTCCATTTAGACCAGAATCCAAAGTAAGTGGTGCAGAAATTGGAGTAGGTTTTGATGGTGAAGAGTTCATATCAAATTTCTTTAAAAGATCTCTAACATATTTTTCCTGATTAATAAAAATACCATCACTGGTTTGTTTAATCTGAAGACCTAGGAAATATGTTAATTCACCCATTAAACTCATTTCATACTCAGATGACATGATTTTAGAAAACCTTTTGCACATATTTTCATCAGTAGAGCCAAAAATAATATCATCAACATAAATTTGTACCAATAAAAGATTACCTTTTTCACGAAGAATGAACAAGGTACTGTCAATTGCACCACTTTTAAAGCAATATTTCAACAGATGTTTAGTCAAAGTGTCATACCAGGTACGTGGGCTTGTCTGAGACCATAAAGTGTTTTGTCCAGACGATATACCAAGTGGGGATGATTCTCATCAATGAAGCCTTGTGGTTGCTTTACATAAACTTCTTCTTCTAGTTTTCCATTCAAAAATGCACTCTTTACGTCCATCTGGTAGACCTTGAATTGAAGATGAGCAGCATATGCTAAGAAAACTCTGATCGCTTCAAGTCTAGCCACTGGAGCAAATGATTCATCAAAATCAACACCGTCTGCCTGACAGTGTCCCTGAGCAACCAACCTGGCCTTGTTTCTGACAACATGGCCATCTTCATCCACCTTATTCCTAAAGACCCATCTTTTTCCAATTGGTTCCTTCTTACCAACTGGGAAAGGAACCAGATACCATACTTTGTTCCTTTCAAACTGGTGAAGCTCTTCTTGCATAGCTATCACCCAGCTTGGATCTTCCATAGCCTTGTCAATCTTCTTCGGTTCAATCAGTGATAAGAAGCTGACGTATAAACATTGTTCACTGGAGGCTCTTCTAGTCTGAACCCCTCTACTGGAGTCTCCTATGATTTGATGAATAGGATGTGCTTTCGTCCACCTAGAGTATGGACCAGGAATGTGTACAACAATATCAGTACAATAATTCAGTTGGGGTGCTTCAGTGGCTATATTGTTACTGGACACCCAAGGTTCTTCATAAACTATCTCCACTTCTTCATCAGAATCTGGGAGATCATGATTGGCGTCATGGAATACATCAGTGGAAGGTTGGTGTATTTCAGTAGCTTCAACTGGAGCTGATACAGGGGGAGTAGCACGGACATCTGATCCAATAACAAGTTCAGAGGGTAGTTTGAAACTTATTGAAGGATAGAAAGGGGTGCTACTAGGAGGTTTTTCAATCTGAACGGGTTCCAGATCAGGATGAGTGGAAACTTCTTCTTGTGAGTTTTTATTGTAGTTGATAGGATCAGATTCACAGAAGACAATTGGAGTTACTGAGGGTGTTTCGTGGGCTGTCTTTTTATTGATTGTTGAGTTTGATTCATCAAATGTGACATGTATTGACTCATGGACCTTCTCCAGTCTCTTGTTATAGACTCTGAAGGCCTTGCGAATGGCTGAATAGCCCAAGAAGTAACCCTCATCAGCTTTGGCATCAAACTTGCCTAACTGACTAGAATCATTCAGGATGTATAATGGACATCCAAAGACATGAAAATAACCAGTATTTGGTTTTCGATTCCTGAGGACTTCATAGGCTATGTTTTTGTGTCTTTTCACATAGACTGACCGGTTCTGGGTGTGGCATGCAGTAGCAATAGCTTCAGCCCAAAAACTGGTAGCTAGACCAGATTCAGCTAGCATACTCCTGGCAGCTTCTATCAATGTACGATTCTTTCTTTCAACCACCCCATTCTGCTCTGGGGTGCGTGCTGATGAGAAGTTCTGGAGATGCCAGTGTTAGTACAGAATGACTCCAGTGTAGCATTCTGGAACTCCGTTCTATTGTCACTTCTTAACTGACACACTTTTCGCTTATATTTGAGTTCAATCTGCTTAATAAGAGCGATGATTTCAGCAGCAGCTGATGGTGGTTTCGTTTTAGTGTTTAAATTTATAAAAGTTGTAAAAGTTATTATCTCAAAAACACACACACCTTAACGGACAGGGGACCCGATCAGATGTAGTATAGTTTAGTGATAAGAACGGGATCGTTCGCAGGGACGCGTTTCTTTACCTAATCTAGTAATACGTGTAATTCTAGCGGTTGTGGGGTTTTCACGACTTCCTATTAAACTAATTAAAATACTGAAAAGTAAATAGAAGCGGCAACCGCTTATTCAGCGAGAGGCTTAGTCTGAAAATAGTTTGAAAAAGCAAATAACAGTAATTAAATTAAAATACTTGTTTGGCATCTCAGATCTCATGGTACGACCAAATATCATTCTACCTACTTGCTAGACTGTTGGAAACTTAATCACGGCTCAGATTCTCGTTAGATTCACTTTGCCTAAGTAACTAGTGTTGTCCCTAGACTCACACTACTCTATAAACAAATTCTCGTTAGATTCATTGTTTAAACATTAATGACCTAAAGTTTGTGTTACTAGTTCATCTTTAAGTTACCCGGATCTTAAGCCATGGCCAGATAGTAATTCTCTCCGGTGACCACAATGCTCGTTTAAAAGTCACTGGATCGCGTCTGACATTGTTAAGCATCATGTTGTATTCATCTTAATTACTACGGTTCTGGATCCCTCGGTTACAAGTGAATAACCTTTTACATCTAGTTAAAGACCGACTAGTGTTTTCCATCCTTATGTATTAATCCTAGTGTATGATTATAGACCGATCATAAGAATTAAATCAATACATGCAGATATAGAACCGATATTAATATGAAGAACTAGTAAAACATGGATCTACGATAAACAGTAAAACACACTAACAGATCTAACAAATAAAGTAAAATAAATAAACGTCTACATGATCTCATCGATCCAAACAAGTATTCAGCCTACTAGCCTAACATTATTAAAGGAATAACAAAGTCTGAAAAGATGAAAGACATTGTTTACCAACTGAAAGTAAAGTAAAAGAGTAGATCTAGGTTGAGGATGAAGATCGGAAGATGTTAGAAGCTCCAAAACCTCCTTGGAATCTGCAAGTTGACCTAGGGTTGAATATGGGCGGCTAGGGCTGCTGAATCGGCTCTCTCTTAGGGTTTTGGGGGCTGCTTCGGCTTAAATAGGTGTTTAAGTCGGTTGCTAATCTGGGCCGCCCAGCGGCGCTGGATGGGCTCCCAGCGGCGCTGGCAAGGTGCCAGCGGCGCTGGCAGCTCCTGCTGCTGCTCGTATTGCTTCATTCGGCTCCCGAATCACCTCCTTGTGTCTTGTAACTTCATAGGCCTTCATCTTGAGTCACTTGATGCCATTTACCCTCACTCGCATCTTCCGTGAACCTGCGTAAACATAGAATCCATTAAGTACCAATAGCTCCGGAATATTAACTCATTTAAGACATAGAAATGAGGCCTTTTGATAGTGGTTTTTATCACAAAATGGACGCTCATCATATACCCCCACACTTAAGTCTTTGTTTGTCCTCAAGCAAATAGTCCAAGAAAATAAAACAATGATGAGCGGACAACTTAAGTGTTCAAGTTATTCTACTTCATTAAAAACATTTGAAAGATTAGTCATGCAAAATGATTTGAGAAAGCTTTAGACATAATCGGTAAGCTATAGCTAGAGGCAAGATAATTGGTCAATTAAAACTAAAAGCTAACTTTTTATTTGTGTTAATACCTCTAAAACCGTTCTATAATTCCACATGTCCTACAACTCAATCTTACTTCTTTCTGCTGACTAGTTAAGCACTTAATTAAAGTTTGTATAGCAATCAGAACTACTAGCTACTAGCAAGGCATTCACATTTCATCGTTTGTGTACTTGTGAGTCACTACTTAGACATACTCTCACACTACAGTCATATTCACTAGCTAGACACTAAAGCAGTTATACGATATTATTAGTTCTTTGAACTCTTTTTAATTAATCTCAACTAATGGTTAGAGTCTATACCTTACATCAAGACAGCGGTGACAGGTCGGTGGTTCCCCACACGCAAAGCGACATAACTTGATGCGTATAAGTTTTACTCGTTATTAGTTCTTTAAACTCTTTTTATTTAATCTACTGATTTCCTTTCTTAAGATTACTACATTATTCATGCAATAGACATTATCATAGATCCCAGATGGCTCATACACTTACTCCGCATGCAACTAGTTCACAATCAATAATGTAAGAATTAAGGCGAACCATACGTCTAAACTAGTTCCTACACAAGCACGTATAATTATTAAGTCCAATTAATACACCTATACTAATGAATAGAAAGCTCTAATTGCTAGGCATATTAAAGTCCGGTTAAATGTGCTATGGCAAACATAATTGCATTCAGTTTCAGTCTAAGCTCTAATCCAGTTGGAAAAATGAACAGCCACAAATCTATAGTTAAGCTAACAGTCATAACTAACCGTTCATATACCAAAGCTAATATTGCTTAGTTATCGTCATCTTGCAAAGCTTATATTCTCAAAATGATTTTCCGACACAAGAAAATTTGAAATTTGCATGAAATAAGTAGTAGAAAACTTATGAATTATCAAGCAATTAAACCACAAGTTTTTCCTATTCGATCCCCCCACACTTAAAATGTACAACGTCCCCATTATACTAGACATTGCATAATAAAATGGTAATAGGAAAAACACGATAAGATAAAGGATTAACGAAACTTCCCGGGTCTAAATTGCATGAATTGTTGTTGAAGATGGCATTTGCGGAGCGACTTGAATGATGTTGAACTTCAAGGATTTGAGTCGTCTCCATTTGATGGAGATCCATTGATGCTTCTCCACCTTCTTTTCTTTTAGGTATTTTTTGATTTTTTGATTTTTTTTTTCGATTTTTGGGTTTTTCTGATTTTTTTTTGATTTTTCGCGATCTGGTGTACAGACTGGAGCTGTGAGCGGCGCTGGCAAGCAGATAGCGGCGCTGGCGGGTGCCCGAGCGGCGCTGGATGGCTGGTAGCGGCGCTGGATCTGCACAGGTGTAAGTCCAGCGGCGTTGGGCTTCACTGAGCGGCGCTGGGATGCCCTGATGCAATCCCAGCGGCGCTGGAGGTCCTCTAGCGGCGCTTATGGCTCCTGTACGTGTTTTGACGTCTGATTTTCTTCAACGATTTGATGCTTAAACTCCCCCACACTTAGCTTTTGGCCAAGTGCCTGGTTTCCTTCAGACTACAAGACAAAATACTCCTGCACACTTCAATCAAAATATCAAAATGGAAATAACAAGCTAAAACATAAAATAAAAATAAAAACGAAATACGATCTGCAATAAGTTACTTGTTTCCTCGATCCATTGAAAGCTTGCATCTGTGATTCTAAAGATATACTCATAAAATAGATCACAAATGATAAAATTCAAAACAATTTACTTGATTGCAATTAGTCACATATTCCTAAAAATTAAAATTAAAATAAAAATAAAAATAAAAACGAAATACGATTGCAATAAGTTACTTGTTTCCTCGATCCATTGAAAGCTTGCATCTGTGATTCTAAAGATATACTCATAAAATAGATCACAAATGATAAAATTCAAAACAATTTACTTGATTGCAATTAGTCACATATTCCTAAAAATTAAAATAAAATAAAAATAAAAATAAAAATGAAAATACGGCTTGGGTTGCCTCCCAAGAAGCGCTAAGTTTAACGAGTCTTCAGCCAGACTCGGCCTAGGAACTAGGTTGAGGAAGAATACGGGGTCGGCCGGGGGCCGGTTCCCGTTGGATTGTATCGAATATAAATGTCAGACCTATCCTCCAAATATGACTCGATGTTCATCCTTTCTCCTTGACCTTGATAAACCTTAGGCTTGCTATAAAAACCATAAGGATTATGTACATTTATATCTTGCTTCACAACTTTCAGTACATGAATCCTTGATTCTAACGTCAATTCTCCTAACTCGGTGTTAATATCAGTGCATGCGGTCTTAAAGAAGGGTTGACCTAAAATGAATTCGTTCTTAGTTATCACATTTTCTTTGACTAGAAAGAATTCCGTTGCGAACCTTAAATCATCAACTGATACTACGACCTTCTCAACGAATCCTCGAACCCTAATGTTAACATTCTTAAAAATCTTAACCACCTTATCCTCCCAGACCACTTTACCTAAATCTCGCCTAGTATACTTAGTGTAAAAATCTAGGGGGAAGATGTTTACCATTGCCCTAGCGTCTATGAACGCATGACTTCCTAAAATTCCTATCGAACAATGCACTTGAAAGATTGTGGGGTCACCTAAGGCTGTGGTTGACAAATAAGGGTTATACTCGGATAGTGGTCGATCTTCTACGTCATTCCAACCTAAATTGTTTAGAAACCTTTCTATTCCGGCTAACAATCTATTTCCCTTATCTATATTCTTCTCTGTCTCTTCTAACATTTCTTCCAATTTTTTAATGTTAGTTTCTCTATATAGCATACACAATCCTATCCTATGTGGTCTGGACAAATCTAGGCCCTCATGATACCAAAAACTACGTGCCTTTCTGACGTAGTCGTCTATCTCTAATGGTCTCCCGTCACTCCCAATCTCCACATTCATACACATTTCATCATAGTTGACATCCCTAGAGTCTAAGACAGGCAAATTGACTCTCATTTGACCATTTGACAAAGATATTTCACGTTTCAGAACATGGATGATAGCATCCGCAACATGCAAAAATGGTCGGCCTAAAATAAGGGGTGTCACTACTTCACTTACCAAATCAAGCACAACAAACTCAGCCCAAAATTCTAAGTCCTTAACCCTGACATGGACTCGTTCGACAATCCCCTTGGGTTGTCGGTAAGTCCGATCGGCTAACCGAATGCTCATGTTAACGGGTTTTAGCAAACAAAGGGTAAGTCTCTCATAAATCACAGTAGGCATAACATTAATACTTGACCCTAAATCAGCTAATGCACTCGAAAAATATTCATTATTAACAGTGCAAGGAATAAGAAAACTTCCTGGATCTTCAGATGCTTGCGGTAGCTGTGTCTCGTCATCCGGTACCTCGGGATCTTGAACTTCATCCCTACTGTCCGAGTCGTCCCCATATTTGATTTTGCATTTTGAAGCGAATTGGGTCTCGACATCTCCTCGAAAAGCAGCTGAAAATGAAGTTTCGCGCGAATCTGGACTGACAGAGCTCGGAGCGGCGCTGGGCTGTGCAGCCAGCGGCGCTGGTGGCTCCTGGACAGTTTCCAGTTTTGCGTTTTTGCTTGTTTCTTCCCCGTTTTGCTCCCGTATGACCTGTACCTGATTGGACACTTCACAAAAATCATTAGAAAGCTCAGTATAGTCATTACCTTCGGTGAACACGGCGTTCACATTCTCGTTACGTCCCATAGGTGGTTGGTACTTTTGACTCGTGCTAGGGTTGGAGCTTGAACCGACTTGGATGTTTTGCCTTGGAACTGAGCTATTCTCCTTTTTTGCATTCTGCTCAATCCATCTATCTATCCTCCTCTCCAAGTCCTTGATTGCGGCTTGTTGATTTCTTGCCCCTTCGTCAACCTTTTGATTAATATTGCTTATTTTCTCATTGAGCGACTTTGTATAGCTTGCTAAGGAGTCGTGCCTCTTGTCATTCATTTCAATGTACCTCTCCATCATGTTGGTAAGCTTGACAATCAGATCCTCCTTGACTTCATTCTCCACTTTCGGTTGCTCGGGTTGACCATTACTCCTTTGCCACCTATTTTGAAAAGAACCATTGTTATTTCTAGCATAACTAGAATTAAAGTTAGAATTACCGGGGTTTCTTTGGAATAGTCCTCGTTGATAGCCTCCTCGGTATTGGTTCTGTACAAAATTGACTTGCTCGGTAGCCTCCTCTTCACAATCCTCGGTATAGTGCATTCCTCCGCAATTGTTGCACCCGTGTGCAATCACCTTGAGGTCTTTGTCCATAATGTCCAACCTATCTTCAAAAGTAGAAAAACGGTTAGATAAAACTTTAAGTTCATGAATTACCTCATTGTCGGAGCTGCTCTCGATGCTAGCCATGGTCCTTCTCGTCCTCCTTTCTCGATCTCTATCATCCATATCTCGAGCTAAGCTAGCTTGCACCATATCCTCCATAATTTTGTATGCGTCATTGGTAGACTTGTACAAAAAGTTACCACCGCCGGCTAGGTCTAAATCCTTTTGGGAACTCTTGGTTAAGCCATAGAAGAAAATCTCCATGATCTTGTCCTTGTTAAGTCCATTCCCGTGATAGTTTCTGATCATTTCCCTAAGCCTTTTCCATGCATCAACTAGTGATTCACCCTCGTCTTGCTTGAAAGCCTTGATGTCTCGTAGCATTTTCCTAGCTAAACTCGGGGGAAAGAATCGCGAGATGAACTGTTCGTGAAGTTGATTCCATGTGGTGATGGTACCTTCATCGAGCTCATCGAACCAAGCACGTGCCTCTCCCGTGAGAGACGACGGAAATAAGCTAAGCTTCACATCGTCATCGGTGAAGTCTCCTCCATATTTGAACATTTTGCACAAACTTGTGAACTTGCTTACATGCTTATGGGGGTCAGATTTGGCTCGGCCGTCATGTTGGTTGTCTTAGATTAACTTAAGGTGGTGGCCTTTGACTGAAAACGAATCTCCTAGATTTGGTGGGACAATGGCCGATCCCGGTGTAGGTGCAACAGCTCTCGTCCTTTCCATCATCGGTCGGTCAAATTTGTCCATTTCGGATCTAGGTGAACTAGGTTGTGACGAAGTGTCGGATGAGGTGTCGGATGATCCTAAAGGTGGGTCTTCGTCAAAAAGGGTTGCTAAACTAAATACGGGTGGTGAAATAGGTGTGGTGTCTGTTCTTTTCCTTCTAGGTTTACTAGGTCTTGAGGATGCACTATCTACTATCGTCCCCGATCTCAAGCGCATCAACTACCTAATTAATCCTGTAAAACTCAAGAAAAAGATCAAACGCACCAATATAAAAATGAAATGAAAAACTAAACTACACTACTTAAAATGAAAATGAAAATACTACTAAACCCTAATTTGAATTAAACCTAAGTACTGAAAAGTAACTTTCTCGTGTAGAAACGCAAGAAAGGATAGAACTACACTACTAAACCAAGAATGCGTCGCGTCCCCGGCAGCGGCGCCAAAACACTTGATGGAGGTTTCATTTTAGTGTTTAAATTTATAAAAGTTGTACAAGTTGTTATCTCGAAAACACACACACCTTAACGGACAGGGGACCCAATCAGATGTAGTATAGTTTAGTGATAAGAACAGGATCGTTCGCATGGACGCGTTGCTTTACCTAATCTAGTAATACGTGTAATTCTAGCGGTTGTGGGGTTGTCACGATTTCCTAGTAAATAAAAGTCGCAACCGCTTATTCAGCGAGAGGCTTAGTCTGAAAATAGTTTGAAAAAGCAAATAACAGTAATTAAATTAGAATACTTGTTTGGCATCTCAGATCTCATGGTATGACCAACTATCATTCTACCTACTTGCTAGACTGTTGGAAACTTAATCACGTCTCAGATTCTCGTTAGATTCACTTTTGCCTAAGTAACTAGTGTTGTCCCTAGACTCACACTACTCTATAAACAAATTCTCGTTAGATTCATTGTTTAAGCATTAATGACCTAAAGTTTGTGTTACTAGTTCATCTTTAAGTTACCCGGCTCTTAAGCCATGGCCAGATAGTAATTCTCTCCGGTGACCACAATGCTCGTTTCCAAGTCACTGGATCGCGTCTGACATTGTTAAGCATCATCTTCTATTCATCCTAATTACTACGGTTCTGGATCCCCTGGTTACAAGTGAATCACCTTTTACATCTAGTTAAAGACCGATTAGTGTTTTCCATCCTTATGTATTAATCCTACTGTATGATTATAGACCGATCATAAGAATTAAATCAATACATGCAGATATAGAACCGATATTAATATGAAGAACTAGTCAAACATGGATCTACGATAAACATTAAAACACACTCCAACAGATCTAACAAATAAAGTAAAATAACGTCTACATGATCACATCGATCCAAACAAGTATTCAGCCTACTAGCCTGAAATTATTAAAGGAATAACAAAGTCTGAAAAGATGAAAGACATTGTTTACCAACTGAAAGTAAGTAAAAGAGTAGATCTAGGTTGAGGATGAAGATCGGAAGGTGTTAAAAGCTCCAAAACCTCCTTGGAATCTGCAAAGTCGACCTAGGGTTGAATATGGGCGGCTATGGCTGCTGAATCGGCTCTCTCTTAGGGTTTTGAGGGCTGCTTCGGCTTAAATAGGTGTTTAAGTCGGTTGCTGATTTGGGCCACCCAGCGGCGCTAGATGGGCTCCCAGCGGCGCTGGCAGCTCCTGCTGCTGCTCGTATTGCTTTGTTCGGCTCCCGAATCACCTCCTTGTGTCTTGTAACTTCATAGGCTTTCATCTTGAGTCACTTGATACCATTTACCCTCACTCGCATCTTTCGTGAACTTGCGTAAACATAGAATCCATTAAGTACCGATAGTTCCGGAATATTAACTCATTTAAGACATAGAAATGAGGCCTTTTGATAGGGGTTTTTATCACAAAATGGACGCTCATCAGCAGCTTCACTTTTTGACCTGAGAAAGATAACCCAACAATATCTGGAAAATTCATCAACAATCACCAGGGTGTATCTTTTACCAGCACGAGTCTGAACATTCACTGGACCAAAAAGATCCATATGAAGTGGTTCAGATATGCTGAAATTCTGCTTAGTCTTGAAACTGGCACGTTTCTGCTTGCCCATCTCACATCCTGGACATGGCTTTTCCTTTTTGAAGAAAACCGGAGGTATCCCATCTGCCAGTTGCTTTCTAGAAAACTTATTAATATTTTTGAAATTTAAATGGGATAACCTTTTGTGTCATAACCAGTTTGTGTCTTCATCAGCTTTTATATAGAAATACTGCTCTGAAAGAGAGCTTTCCATATCCATCACGTATACATTTCCTCTTCTGGGAGCAATCAATACTACCTTCCAGTTCTTGTTAAATACAGTGCCCTGAGATATATTGAAAAGAACTTGGAAGCCATCATCACATAGTTGACTGACACTGATCAGGTTATATTTCAAACCATTCACATATGCAACACATGTGATTTTGACTTGTCCATTGTTCAGGACACCATACCCCTCAGTTTTTCCACAACCATCATTTCCAAAAGTAATGGAGGGTCCATCAGAAATTCTGAACTCCTCCAGCAGGGTCTTACATCTGGTCATTGTCCTGCCAGCTGCACTGTCAAGATATCGAATATGTTTCTTTCGATCGCCCTGCACATCCACCAGATTTATTAGTTAGATTTGGGAACCCATCGACTGATGGGTTCAATAGACTCTCCCTTATAAGTCCCTGGGGGTATTTGGTTGAGTTCATTTTCTTGTATAACATATTTCTCTGAAATCTTGATTGGAGTTGATAGTTTTGAAACCTTTTTCTTTTTCTTCTCAACCGGAGAGACATTTTTATCTTTCTTGGAAAAAGGTTTTGAATTTTGTTTAGGGCCAGAAGAAGTTCCCTCAAAGTTGTTCAGTCTTTCATTACAACTTTGAACTTGATGAGCCAGTAGTTGAAACTGGCTTTCCAACCTTAACAAAATATTTTCATCAGATGGCACTTGAGCCTTTCCAGTTGACTGGACTTTAGGCTTAGGAAGGGAGACATTCTTTTTCTTTGGAACAGTAGTTTCCTTGGAAGCAGGCTGAGGCAAAGGTTTCTTCTGATTGACCTTTTTGAATGGAGCAGGCATCTGTGATGCTCCAGATTTGACCTCGGGGGATTGAACTGGTAAGGCACTAGTGCTGGCAACATCAGGCTCATCATAAATGGTTTTGGGCCTGACTTCCTTTGGTAAACGGTCAATAACTGGGACCAGTGATGCAACATGGGTATTTCCATCCAAATAAGCACGTTTTTGTGTTGGAAATTGGTTTACTGCTGCATCACATGGCTTTTGAGTTTCTAGCCATGATTTAATGACCTATTTTTCTTTTTCTAAATTAATTTCAAGGTCATATTTTTCCTGGACCAGTTGTTCAGTTACCAAAACTTGTGCTTTAAAAGCCAATTCAATATCTTGCAGTTCTTTTAACTTTAACTGACATGAAGAGAGTTCAGTAAAATTTGTTTTAAGACCTTTAACACTATCAGGTCTTACAGTTTCAACAAAAATTAAGTCAGAATTCAGAGCTTCTGCAATGTCCAATTTTAGTTCAGGGTCAGTCTAAGCATCATATTCACTGACCTTTTTAATCACTATGTCCACCCATTTACCAGATGTGACATCTTCTTTCACCAGATGCTCTTGGTCTGCAAGAGCCATGTAACAACAATCTCTTTCCTCTTCTTCATCATCAGATGAATCATCAGAGGCAACCCATTTTTCTTCAGTGGTTGCAATCATGCACTTATTATTATCCTTTTTCCCGAGACATGAGCCTTAAGCTTTTTGTACTTGGACTTGTAGCTATCATCAGGCTTTTGATAAGAAACAGATGGACCAGTCTGGGATATAAACTGACTGGACTTGCATTCCTTCATGAAATGGCCTCTTCTGCCACACTTAAAGCATGTCAGATTAGCCTTATCAGTTGAAGTACTGGAAACATGTTGTCCACTGCACCTATTTGCTTTTGCTTTGAAACAGTTAAACGTTTTAGCAATCATTACAACAAGGTCATCATTTTCAGTTTCATCACAGTCTGAAAAAATACCAGTTGTTACTCCAGATTCCATTAATTCAGACATCATCTTTTTCATAGAAAATATATTCTCGGAAGATATTAATGCTGCACATGGTGGTTCAGTATGACTGACTACTGTGGAACTACTGGAAGCATGGTTTAAGGCATCTTGCTCTGTCATAACTCTCTGAGCATGATATTCTTCAGTATATCTGAAGGCTCCATATAAGGATGCTAGAGTGTGAGAGTGCAAAGTTTTACCCTGCCTTAAAAGTAGGATCATATGAGACCATTTTGTGGGTAAAATATCACATAATTTTTCAAGAAGTATATCCTTGTCAACCCCCAGTCCTCTCAACTGGTTGATAATGCTCATAAATCTGGTGTAAGTACCAGTGAGAGACTCATTGGGAAGAGCAAAAAATGACTCATACTTCTTATTTAAAGAGACTTTTCTAGTGACAATAGTGTCATCACCTCCTTCAAACTAGACCACAAGTTCATCCCACATGGTTTTAGCACTAGGGAAAAGAACTAGGGTTGGGATTAAAGTTTCAGGAACGGCAGCGAGGATCATGTTTTTGAGCTTGGTATCTAAATCAACCAATCTCCTCTCCTCATCTGACCAGTGTTCCTCCCTTTTATTCCTTCCTCTTCTAGATCCAGTTGGATCAAGTAGAGGGTTGAGAGGTACAGTTGCACATAGGGTCCTTCATTTAAAATTTTCATCATGTACCTCTCAATGACAGTTATATGAAGTATCACCCTAGCTTTTCATGTCCCAAACTCATCACTGTTCCCACTGAATCTAGGAACAGGTGTGTTTGAGTAGTGCACATGCACATGTGAAGGAGCAGGAGGAGTAGGAGGTGGGGGATTAGTATTGATAACAGGTGGTGGGTCATTTTGTTCGTTATTAATAGGACCAGGACCTTCTTGAGTATTTTTTGGGTTGGCCATCAAAGAAGCAGATCTAGGCAAGTATGTTAGCCTTCTGCTCTGATACCACTTGTAAGTCCCTCACTTGATGGTTTAACCCAACTAGTGTAAAATAACTCAAGAACAATACTAGAAAGGACTAGTATTACTTAAATATAAATGCAAGTATATTAATAAAGTAATACAAGACTTGAAGCAATAAAGTAAATAAATTGGTGGAACAGAATGTAATTTTCAAGTGTATTTTATTTATTGATGTTTAAATAAAATACAAGATAGTTGCGGAACCAAGATAATACACGAATGTAAATATCCTAACAATATATGAATTACAAATGATCTATACTTGATAAATATTCTCTTTGGATCGAAATACTTAAAGTTGTGAAGTATTACTTTTAGCGATCAAGAGTATTTTTTCAAGTTCACCAAATTGCAAAAAGTGATTTGAACGAGGAAAATGACTTGATATTTATAGGCAAATAAATTAATCAGTGAATTTATTATGCCGTACAAATATGGTTGCATGCATTTAAGGAAACAACTTTAATTCCTTAAATGCATTGGTTAAAGTACAAGGATAAAGTCATGTTGATGTGACTTGTCTTACTTTAACCAACCACCTTTACACGCGCTTTGTACTTTTATCAATAGACAAATGGATTGTCCGGATAATAGCATGTAAAGGCAAAAGTCAATTCCTCGTAATCATTGTTCAGACTTGTAAGGTCTGGAACACTGACGAAAGCTCCAGTCGTCGATCAGTTAAGACTTCCAGTAGGCCCCGCCATTTGTCAGTCTTCTTTCTTCAGACTTCAGTCTTTGACTTCAGTGAGAATGTCTTCAGTGGAATAGATCTTGACTGGAGTGAAGTCCAGTGAACTGAAATCTAGTGCCTTCCAGATTTCCTGTACAAGTAAGGTGTTCACTGGTCTTCTATTATTTCTGGACAAATCTTCAGTGGAGCTCCAATCTTCACTACTGGAGCGAGTCCAGTGAAACTTGGACTTAACACACAATGTGTTTTTAATTTTTTTTTAGAAAACACATTGTGTTAAGTTCATATCACGGTGCGTTTGAACAATTTTCTGATTTTCACGCGCTATCAAAACATATTGTGATTTAAAACTTAACACAATGTGTTTTTAGATTACACAATAAAAACACATTGTGTTTTTAGAAAAAACACAATTAAAACACAGTGTGTTAGATTCAAATCACAGTGGCAGTTTTCTAGTTTTCACATAAATTTTAGTTTTCAAATAAACATTTCACATGTTTAGTATAAGGGGTGAATTCTTTTCAACCGTTTTTTAATAAAAAAAATTATGCTGCCCATAAAAAAAACTCACTTTTTGTTAATATGCTACAATTTCTAATTCAAACGTATCATTTGCAAACCATTTTTCTAATCAGCATCGTGCATTCGTACCTGAGTTATACTGTGAATTCTGTTGTTTTCCGGTATAACAGTCACAGTATTATATCTTCATAATTATATCTATAATTTATCAGACATTAGCACGAGAAAAAGACACCATGTATTGGACTAGATGCTTTCTCAACAAGTTAGATTGTCCTTGGATTAACTGAACGTACACTACAAGAGCAAAAGAAGTCCAGATAGGCACAATACATCACATTATGCAGAGTGCAAACCCATGAATGGATGTTGATATAGGATTAAACAGTAATTGTACCTAAAGGTTTAAAAAATTGTATATATCTATATATATAATCTATACTCCTATATAAATAGAAGAGTAAATTACACTTTTCATCCCTGAAGTTGGCACGTTTTTCACTTTTCGTCCCTTAAGTGAAAAAATATCAAATTTTACCTTAAAGTTGGCAACATTTTGCAATCGTGGTCCAATGGCCTAACGCCGTGAGTTTCTGGTCGTTAATGCTCACATGTGACAAACATGTGAGGGCATTTTTGTCTTTAGACATCCTTCTTCCTCTCAAACTGTAACACCCCAAGCCGAGGCTCGAAATATCACGGAAATCATATAGCACAAGGTGGAATTACAATAGAACAAGAACTAAATGCAAATAAAGATTCAGTGAATCCATACAATACGAAACAAGTACCAAAATACATAAGGAGCAAATAACCATCAAAGTTTACAAAAGAACATTTCCGAAGATGGCGAATCGATCCTAAGTATAATGCAAAAGAGAAGGTCGATGAATCCTTGATTCATAAAGTCCAAAGCCCGGGTTTAACAGCAAGCAAGCAACTAAACTCCACGTCCGGAGAACCTGATTACCTGAAAAGTGTACTAAGCATAGTCAACACAAGGTTGGTGAGTTCGTAGTAATGGTCCATAAGGAACCATCGTCAATAATCACAATACACAAGTAAACATCCCTTCTTCCCTCTCAAACATCCGGCCACCACCATTGTGACCCACCACCGCAGTGCCACCACCCATTCTCGCCAGGAAATAGTCCGGCCATCACCATTGTGACCCACCACCGCAGTGCCACCACCCATTCTCGCCAGGAAATAGTCCGGCCACCACCATTGTGACCCACCACCGCAGTGCCACCACCCATTCTCGCCAGGAAATAGTCCGGCCACCACCATTGTGACCCACCACCGCAGTGCCACCACCCATTCTCGCCAGGAAATCCGGCCACCACCATTGTGACCCACCACCGCAGTGCCACCACCCATTCTCGCCAGGAAATTCCGGCCACCACCATTGTGACCCACCACCGCAGTGCCACCACCCATTCTCGCCAGGAAATAGTCCGGCCACCACCATTGTGACCCACCACCGCAGTGCCACCACCCATTCTCGCCAGGAAATAGTCCGGCCACCACCATTGTGACCCACCACCGCAGTGCCACCACCCATTCTCGCCAGGAAATAGTCCGGCCACCACCATTGTGACCCACCACCGCAGTGCCACCACCCATTCTCGCCAGGAAATAGTCCGGCCACCACCATTGTGACCCACCACCGCAGTGCCACCACCCATTCTCGCCAGGAAATAGTCCGGCCACCACCATTGTGACCCACCACCGCAGTGCCACCACCCATTCTCGCCAGGAAATAGTCCGGCCACCACCATTGTGACCCACCACCGCAGTGCCACCACCCATTCTCGCCAGGAAATAGTCCGGCCACCACCATTGTGACCCACCACCGCAGTGCCACCACCCATTCTCGCCAGGAAATAGTCCGGCCACCACCATTGTGACCCACCACCGCAGTGCCACCACCCATTCTCGCCAGGAAATCCGGCCACCACCATTGTGACCCACCACCGCAGTGCCACCACCCATTCTCGCCAGGAAATTCCGGCCACCACCATTGTGACCCACCACCGCAGTGCCACCACCCATTCTCGCCAGGAAATAGTCCGGCCACCACCATTGTGACCCACCACCGCAGTGCCACCACCCATTCTCGCCAGGAAATAGTCCGGCCACCACCATTGTGACCCACCACCGCAGTGCCACCACCCATTCTCGCCAGGAAATAGTCCGGCCACCACCATTGTGACCCACCACCGCAGTGCCACCACCCATTCTCGCCAGGAAATAGTCCGGCCACCACCATTGTGACCCACCACCGCAGTGCCACCACCCATTCTCGCCAGGAAATAGTCCGGCCACCACCATTGTGACCCACCACCGCAGTGCCACCACCCATTCTCGCCAGGAAATAGTCCGGCCACCACCATTGTGACCCACCACCGCAGTGCCACCACCCATTCTCGCCAGGAAATAGTCCGGCCACCACCATTGTGACCCACCACCGCAGTGCCACCACCCATTCTCGCCAGGAAATAGTCCGGCCACCACCATTGTGACCCACCACCGCAGTGCCACCACCCATTCTTCCCTCTCAAACATCCGGCCACCACCATTGTGACCCACCACCGCAGTGCCACCACCCATTCTCGCCAGGAAATAGTCCGGCCATCACGTTTTTTCAGATTTTGCACAACCAAATACAACTAAGATCCATTTATTAGACATATTTAGAATAAATAATAAAATATTCAAATCTAAACCAAAAAATTCACCCAGATCTAAACCAAATCTAAACCAAAAATTTAATCAAATTCATCTATCTTTTATAAATATAACTAAATCTATACTATTTAAAAGCAAGATGAGAGCTACTGAAAAACATTCAAAGATAATTTCATCAAGTAACTTCTAAAGTAATATCCCAATAATAACTATATCTCAATTATAAAAACCATTAGCTGAATCCTGGGTATTTCTTGTATATATGCGCACACAAAAACCGACCACCACCACCGTTACTCAAACCCGAACAATATGGGTTCTTCAATTCGGATTTTGGTCTTCAATGGGTTTTCAGATCTGGAATGGATTTTCAATGGATTTTCGGGTCTCGATCTAGATGGTAGATGAGAAGATGTTGGAGATGAATGTTGAAAAGAATGGTGGTCAGAATCGTGGTGGCGGCCGGTTGGTGGTTGCAGTTATGGTGGCCGGCTGGTGGTGCATAAGTGGTGGCCGGAATGGTGGAGTGGTGATTAAGAGATAGTAGATTAAGAGAAAATAAAAAGGTTTGGTTTTTATTCTTATTCTTATGTTAAATAAAGCTTGCAAATGTCATACATATACATATATACATATACAGAAATGATATATATGTGTGTATCAGTGTATATGTATGTATGTAAATCTTGAAAACCCACAAAATATATTATATCAAAGAAGAACGTGTTGTAAACTTAAACTTGTGAAAAGGGTTTGTTTGTTTTGTGTGTTTTGAGGTGAAGTAAGATCTGGGTTTTTTGGAATGATGGATTCAAATTGCAGGAAAAGATTGAAGAAAAAAAATTATTTATTATTTTTATTTACTTTTATTTTTTATATTATAAAAAATAAAAATATAGAGTAAATTACATTTTTCGTCCCTGAAGTTGGCACGTTTTTCACTTTTCGTCCCTCGGGTGTAACGGGAAATGACACTAATACCCTCACGTGTTTAACATGTGCATACGTTAACGGCCAAAAACGAACGCCGTCTAAGGGAAGGACCTTGATTGCAAAATGTTGCCAACTTTAAGGTAAAAACTGATATTTTTCACTAAAGGGACGAAAAGTGAAAAATGTGTCAACTTCAGGTACGAAAAATGTAATTTACTCTAAAAAGAAACCCTATCCCCAAATCTCAAATTACAACTTAAAACTACGAAATGCCTCTCTCATTATTCATTAATTTATTCTCCCCACCTAATATACCTATAATACCCATAATGAAATAGATTACAACATAAAACAACCTTCAATCCTTAAAATAACTAAACTACCTCCTTTAACATCAATTACTTTTACATTTACCACCATTGCCGCCGTCACCACCCTGCCGCCACCCGTCGCCACCGCCACCACCACTCTGCGCCGCTACCACCATCGACGCCGCATTGCGCGGGCATATGAGAGGAACCCACTTCCCAAAACTCTCAAATAAGGAATTGAACTACTTAAAATATCTCTCTTTTATTCATTAATTTCTCTACCTAATATACCTATAATACCCATAATGAAATAGATTACAACATAAAACAACCTTCAATCCTTAAAATAACTAAACTACCTCCTTTAACATCAATTACTTTTACATTTACCACCATTGCCGCCCCACCACCCGTCACCGCCGCCCCCGCCCCCACCACCCCGCGCCGCTACCACCATCGCCGCCGCATTGCGCGGCATATGACTCGTATAAAGAAAATGGAAAGAATAAAGAAAAAGAAAAAGAAAAAGAAAAAGAAAAAGAAAAAGAAAAAGAAAAAGAAAGAAAAAGAAAAAGAAACAAGAGAAAAAAAAGAACTTGGGCTAAGGACCAAGAAAAAGAAAAAGAAAAAGAAAAAGAAAAAGAAAAAGAAAATTGAAGGACCAAGAAAAAGAAAAAGAAAAAGAAAAAGAAAAAGAAATAGAAAAACAGAAAAAGAAAAAGAAAAAAAAAAGAAAAAGAAAAAGAGGAACAAATAATGGTCAAGAATAAAGAATTGAAGGACCAAGAAAAATAAAAAGAAAAAGAAAAATCATTGAAAAAGAAAAAGAAAATTGAAGGACCAAGAAAAAGAAAAAGAAAAAGAAAAAGAAAAAGAAAAAGAAAATTGAAGGACCAAGAAAAAGAAAAAGAAAAAGAAAAAGAAAAAGAAAAAGAAAATTGAAGGACCAAGAAAAAGAAAAAGAAAAAGAAAAAGAAAAAGAAATAGAAAAAGAAAAAGAAAAAGAAAAAGAAAAAAGAAAGCATGGAACATTGCCCGGTCGTACCTATATTTTGTGACATAATTGAGTTCAAACAATAAATAAAATATACATTTTGATGCAAATCGTCTCTTAAATATACTCTATAACAATACCAAATTCACTAGCAGACTAACTGATCTGAAGCGTTCTATTTAAGTAGTATGGCTAAAGTGCCAAACTAATTTATACATACGACATTCCCCGCATATATGTGGATCAAGCTATATAGCAATCTCTCTAAAGGACAATACATATTAGAAGACAAATAAATAAATGTGTTTACATAAAAGATGATGTTACACTAATGGAATATTGATCCATCTATAAAAACTACATAACAATGTGAGTAATTGTCGAAAACTGTGAATATTTTGTTTCGTCTGTTATAGTATACATCAAACTTTTTATTCAGTTTCAAGTTATTAAAACTATAATATTTGTTATCATATTGTTACCAAACTACAAAAAGAATGATTTAATAAGGACAAAAAAAAGTGATAACCTTCCATTAATAGTTTCATACACTCTTCTACAAGCTTGCACTTATCAAAAATAAGTGTAAGTAGAACTGTAGAAGAGCACGAATGAAACACAGTTCAAAATCTAAAAATAAGCATTCAATCAACCTAAGAAACAAATTCAACTGGTAAGCTACAATGAAAATCATACAACACATCAAATGGGGAATTCCATCTTCAAAGCCTTCACCATGTCACCTGATTCACCCACACCAACACCAAGCCAGTCCTTAGCACACACGATTGCCTCCACGGTTTCAGGTCTTAATGAGCACCGATAACGATCCATTTCCTTCCTCCCGGTTTCAAAAACCATCTCAGGAACTACAGTTGAGACCGGCACTGTCAGTATATCACGAGCCATCTTCGAGAGCGTCGGGTACTTGACCTTATTCAGTTTCCACCAACCCACCACATCAAACTCGTGAACCCTGGGTAAAAGAGACTCCTCCAAATACTGATCAAGTTCCGACTTTGACTGTTGACTTGTAGTTTCCATGATATACATGTCAAAATCTGTTAGCCCGAGCCCTGCAACGTCCTCTTGTTTCACATTTCCTTCTACTCCACCAACATACTCGAGAAACATCTGATGTATCCCTTCGTCAACAAGATTAATAAACCTTGCAGCCTCCTCCCCATAAATCTTTGTGAAACTAAACTCGACTAGCTTCATTTTGAATCGTGGGTCCATAACAACCGCGATTGCTAACATTAAACAACAGTTTTTCCAGTATGTATCGAAATTGGTCTGCACTGGTTTTGCAATGGTGGAAACCGCAACATCTTCACTGGTGGCTGCACGAGTCAACTCCAGCTGGATTTTCCATGCTTCATGGAAAAACGTGTTTGTTGTTGGTATGGTTGATGATGTCAGAAGATTTGCCGTATCTAACAGCAGCTTCAAAAACGAGGTAAGATTCTCAACCTGCTTCCATTCTTCACCGGTTGGTCCTTTACTGTAATCAGGGTCATTGGTATCTAAGCAAGAAAACACTTCTTTCAACTCGGAAGCTGTTAGTAACATCTCATAAGTAGTATTCCAACGAGTTTGATCATCAAGTGCCAAAGTTTTCATGCTTGGTACTTGCAGTTGTTGTTTGAGTTCGAGAAATTTCTCCTCTAAAACTTCTGAGGTTTTCACATACTTGACACAGTCTCTGACTTTCTTGACCACTTCATGACAGGCCTTTAACGCCTCACACGCAATACTGCTTAAAGAACGAGCTAAACACTGACCAACCAACAACTGACCACCAAGAATATTTGGGTTTTTCTCACAAAGCAAATTCCTGAGACTTGTGGTTCCAACTTCACTCAAAGGCTGGTTTACAGTCAAAGAGAATAAGCGTCCCTCAATGTTCCAATCCGAAAGGCAGGAAGACACAGCATGGCTGAAAGCCGAATCAGACTCAGGAAACGGCTCCATCACAACATTTAGCAGCTTTCTGTGAATTTTCCACTCGCTATCAACAAACTGGCCCGTCACAAAAACATAACCTGTCGTTTGGCATGAATTCCATAGGTCGAGTGTGAGACACATCCGGCCGGGCATCTTCTCAATCAAACTCTGAACACTTAGTTTTTCTGTAAGATAAGTTGCTATAACGTCACCTTGAACAGCATTGAAGCTAGCCATTTCGAAATTCGGCTGAAGATTCCGTATAAAACTCACGAACCCCGGGTGCTCAACAATGTGAAGTGGGTAGTCATGCAAAATGATCATATTGGCTATTTCCCGGCGACACCTGTCAGGGTCAAATGAAGTATAAGAAATACTGGCAGTTCTGTAACGTCGTTTAGGTGTATCAGTGGTAAGGCCATTGGAATCATTCGCCAACTTTGAAGGTGCACTAAATGGGGTCGATGGTTCTTGTTGCTGACCACGATTCAAATATTGGCAACTTCCTTTAGCGATGTGCCGTTTGAGGTGACTAGTGCCAGCAACTTTAGAGCCCGTGCTGTATGCAAAAGATTGTTTGCATTGCTTACAGCAAGCTCTTCTACACCCCTCACCAACAGTTTCAATTGTAAAATGTTCCCAAACCATAGACTTCTTTTTCCTACGCTTCGGGGGTTGTGTTTCTTCATTATTTGCTTGGTCACTGAGAAAAACCGGTTCAAGTTGCATCTCCATGTTAACAAGTGCATTATTCTCAGTAGGAGTTATTTCCATGTTGGAATGAAACCTGTTTTCAAATTATTGAAACAAAAGTTAACAATATATTATATTCTGCACCATTTTGGTGATCAACTTCTACTCTACTCTTAACAAAAGATGTGCAGCAAAACACATAAATTAACAGAGATATTATTCCACAATATATGAACTTTTTGCATTGACATTTTTGCTACCCCCTGAATCACTTCTATTGGATTGACAAAATCTATACATGTAAGTATTTTATAAAAAAGTTGTTTCACCCTAAAATAGCAACTTATTTTTCCAGAGTATCCCAGTACAATTCATATTATATAAGGCTGACTTAAGTGCTGAGTAGTTGAATGCTAAATAATGTCTGTATGTATTAAGAAAAATATAGGTAATTGACGGTTATTTTTGTTTATTAAGTCAAAAAAGACACATGAAAATTGACTAATTATTAATTTTATAAAGTAATAAATAAACAGGGCCAAGGGCCTTACACATAAGTCAAAAGGTTGTTATCAAAGAATTATGCCGATGAGGCCTACATCAATTGGCAATTGTATGGTGACTAGTGTGGAGGCCACAGACCGAGGTTCAAAACCTAACTGGGTCTCTTGGGGTTTCTTCGAAGGAGATTAATGGTGTATACTGCCTTTGAAAAAAATAAAATAAAATTATGTCCATCCCGACGTAATTAGTAGTTAAGATGTGAAAAATTTGGCGTTCCAACCTGATTATGTAGAATTAGGTCTTATTTGTATTGTTGAAACTTAGTACTTATGATGGTGCTTGATTCATATTTCATGCAAGTAATTTAGCAGGTTTTCTGTATCACGTAATTAGGTTCGTGCATATCTATAAAAGTACCAGTTATTGGCTACGCATTCGTTGTGTTGATTTTTGGTTGCGATCCCAACAACTAGCAGGTACGATATACTGTAATGATTAACAGGTAGGTTAGATTTAAAAGTCAAAACCATAACACTCAATCTGATCTATGGGCTCAAAATCCAGATCTATGGGTTTATTCTTCTATTATTTATTAGTCTAATTTTTCCTAAAATCAATTGACTATATATATGGTCGTCAAGCCCAGCAAAAACACACATCTCCAAACAATATGTTCAAATTATTATGTAATAAATAAAATAAACATACTAAATATCACCCAAACAAGAATTTGACTAATCAAACAGGCTGAATACATATAGATCTAATATATGTATAGTATACCTGAAATAAAAGACCAGATGACCACCAAGAAATCTCGGGAGATGTGAGGAGAGAGAAGATTGGGCTTGAACCCAATTGGGGTTTGGTTTGTAAGTTGTAACTAAAAGTATAAAGAAAGAGAGATAGATAGATATGTGAATTTGAATTGGGGAGACTGAAAATATAAAAGCGTATTGGATATGGACTTTGAGATCCAATAAATTGAATAAATATTTACTTTGCTTTTTTCTTTTTCTTAGGTGTATTTAACTAAAACAAGTTAACTGGACCACGGGGCACGGGCTATAGAATTGGTGGTGGATGGTGAAGCGGTGTAGCCCACAGTTGGTTAGTAGTTTAGGGTTAGGCATTATTATTATTATTATTATTATTATTTTATAACATCACTTCTATATTATATTATTATTATTATTATTATTATTTTTAATAAAAACATCACTTTCATTAGAAATTATAGGATTTATAAGAAATTAATGGGAACCGAGATATTATTATTATTATTATTATTATTATTATTATTATTATTATTATTATTATATACTTTATTGTGAGAATGATGTGAATAGTAACTCACTATGTGGCGAGTTACTATTCGTCCACATACACCTTTTTTTTTCTTTAAAGTTTTCAACTAATATATTGCAACTTTTTCGTGTCCACGTTTTATATACTATTTGGATTTTACCATATCACATCCTTTCTGGATATTATTATAGGTCAAATAAGTTACTTTGTTCTTTTAAAAAAATTATTTTAGATTAGAAGTTATCAAATAACAAGATTTTTGAATTTCTTTTTCAGTTTTAGTTTGAAACTGGAACTAACATGACACTTTTTTGAGAATTGCAAACTTAAACTAATAACATGGTAACATTGTTAGTGTCCATGATTTCAGTTTTATTATATTATTCTATTTAATTGTTCAAACTTATAATTTAGGTTTATTTAAAATTAATCTTGGTTTACAAAAATAAATAAACTATTTATATGTTTACCTATTATACATTTAATCAATATCATTATTATAGCTTTTAATATCCAAACGGAAAAAGTTTTTCTTTTCGGACTAAATGGGGATGTTGGACTCTTTTTTTTGCTTATTTATCCAAATTTTTAAGATAGATTTCCCCATTTTAAGTTACCATATATGTACACCTCATTTAACTTAAGCATAATTGGCATCTTTATTTAACAAATTATTCCTAATACTAATACAAATAATACTATTAATAAATACTAAACTAAATTCAATTCAAATATACGTACCAAATTTAGGATAAAATCTAACATTATTATTAATCCAATTAAAAAAACAACATACTAGTTATCAAAAATAAACATTGATCCTAGTGAAAGACTATAGACACATCAATCAAAAATAAACCAGCATACTGAGATATAAAACCAAATACAATATGAAAAAGTATTTGACCATGGATCTATGATAAACAGTAAACACAATCCAACAAATCTAACAATAAATAAGATAAATAAAAGTCTACATGATCACATCAATCCGAACAAGTTTTCAACCTACTAGCCAGACATTATTAAAGGAATCACAAAGTCTGAAAAGATAAAGGACATTGTTTACCAACAATAAAAAGTAAAATAGAATGGAGATCTAGGTTGAAGATGAAGATCAAGAGGTGTTTGGAACTCCAAAATCCCCTTAAAAAGCTGCAAGTTCGACATCGGGTTTATGTGTGGCGTCTGGTGGATGAAAACTGCTCTCCCCAAGTCTAAGGGTTTATTTGTTCTATTTATAAGGGTGAAAGTCGGTTCTGGTTTCGGGGTGACGAGCGGCGCTCGTGCCTATTGTTCTTCACCAGCGGCGCTCGTTAGGAGGACGAGCGGCGTTGTTTCTCCGCAACACCAGATATTCTTCATTTAGCTTTTGTTTCACCGTCTTGTGTCTTGTAAAGTCCTTTGGCATGCAAGTTGAGTTGGTAAATGACATTTACCCTCGTTCGCATCTCCCGTGAACCTGCGTTAATATTAAATCTCATTAAGTACCAAAAGTTCACACTTATAAACACATTTAAGCATTAAAACACGGCCAAAAGATATGGGAAAAAGTCACGAATAAATCACTCATCAGGGGTAGCATTTCAGGCTTCAATATCCATCTACATAGCCCATATCACCTCCCGCGTAATCCTGATTAACCATAAGCAAACAAGATACCATTTGGGAAGTTATTATATGAAAAACAATGTTTGTTGAACACTCAGCGTGTCAAAGTTGTGTATCTTACCTCGTAAAAGCGCACACAAATGATAACCTAAAGTTAGCGTGCAAAGCAAGTATTCCCGACTATCTATAAGCACATGTTAATCGACATTAGACTTGACTTAAGTCTCGTAAATGGTCAGGTCATCCGTAAAACTCATTTATACCTAAAATAACATGAAATGACATGAAAAGATCAAAACAATAACATTTGGGTACCACGCGACATCGCTGGACGCGTTACAGGACGAAACTGACCAACCAGGGTCTAGATGCATCGCATCAGGATTGTGGCTTCGCATCTAAACTCTCGGCATTATTAGTTGCATCACATCCAAATGGTTGTGTCGCAGTGAGCGTCAGATAAGCAAAACCTTTTTTTCGTTTCTCTTCGAAACTCAACCAAACGAATTGCAAACGAACCCAAACCCCATGAACGACCTTTAACCCTTAAAATTTATCATTTTTAGACTCTAATAATGCCATGAAAACAACCCTTAACATCCAATTCTTTTGCAATACAATAACAACCGTTTTAGGTCACCAAATTGATCAAAACACACATTTTAGACATCAATTGATCCTCTAATGACCTAGACCAGTAATCAAACGAATAATATGATTGAAAAGACCTAAAATCAATGTTATTATACCTCTAACACCTGGATATTACAAGAAGGATGCAAAAGGCTTGATCAAACACACCCGAATCAACACGTTTGAATGATTTTTGCAATGGAAATCGAATGGGAGGAGGGGGATGGTTTGGAGAGGCCAAAGAGGAGAGATCTGACTAATATCAATTAGGTTAGCCTAATTGACCCCTAAAACCTGGACACATCTTTCAAAAGCTCACAATTAAGTCCCTCCACTTCACATCTTGACATTTAAGGCTTAAACGACTTAATGAGAATACTTACCGACACGTTAAACACATCTTAAACATCATTGGCATCTTAAACACATTAATATATACATCATTAAGGCATTAAAGCCTCACACATATAGCACATTAAACACATATAAGCATTAGATCTCTTAGAAACTTAATGGACACGAAGTGTTGACTTAGCGACTCAAGTCAACCGTTAAATAAAAATTTGGGATGTTACATAACTCATCCAACGGTCTTTGCTTCCTCATAAAAGAATTTAGGACCTTGTTATATATATATATTGTAGATAGTAGATAGAAACAATTAGTCAAAGAACAAATAATGACTAAAATTACAAAAGGTCTTTGAGAATATAAATTATCAATCCTATAGTTAGAAAAGTTCTTAAACAATAATTTTCTAAACATTAAATGGTTATTAAGGTACTAGTTTAGATATATAGGTAATCACTTGAATATACTAGACGAAAGCCCGTGCGATACGACGGGAACAGTGGTAGTGTTGTGGTATTGGCGACGGCGGGTGGTGGTGGCGGTGTGGTCATTGATATAAAGGTAATTGATATAAAAACGGTAGTATAGTTTTTTCAAAGAGTTGAGAAATAGATTTAGTAAATTATTTAATTAAGGGTATTTTTGGTATATAGGTTAATTATAAAAGAAAGCTTTTGAAAAAGTAGAGTATTATAGGTATTTTAAAGACTTAAAAGTTTATCACCAATGGTCCTTTAATTTTGGAAAGACTATATTACCCTTCACGTGGGAGGCACGTGGAGGTGTTGATGTGTTGCGTATTTTTTAGTTTGAAAAACAAAAATGATTTTTAGCTATAAAAGCTAACACAGTTTTAAATTTATAAAAATGTTGTACAAGTAAATACCTCAACAAAACGCAAACTAACGAGCAGTGGACCCGATCGAAAGTAGATAGTGTTGTGGTAAGTACAAGATCGTTCGCAGGGACGCATGCACTACCTAGCCTAATAATGTGTGTAATTCTAGCGGTTGGGGGTTGTCACGATTTCCTATTAAAACTAATGCAAATAAAAGTAAAATAGAAGCCGCAACCGCTTATTCAGCGAGAAGCTTCGGTTAAATCTGAAAATTGAATTGAAAAGCAAATAACAGTAATTAAATTAAAATACTTGTTTGGCATCTCCGATCTCATGGTACGACCAGATTACTATCCTACCTACTTGCTAGACTGTTGGAAAACTTAATCACGGCTCAGATTCTCGTTAGATTCACTTTGCCTATGTAACTAGTGGTGTCCCTAGACTCACACTACTCTTTAAACAAATTCTCGTTAGATTCATTGTTTAAGCATTAATAACCTAAGTTTGTGTTACTAGTTCATCTTTTAGTGTACCCGGCTCTTAAGCCATGACCAGATAATAATTTCCTTCAGTGACCACAGTGCGCGTTACCATGTCACTGGATCGCGTCTGACATTGTTAAGCATCATGTTCAACTTATTCTAATTATTATGGTTCTGGATCCCTCTGTTAGAAGTGAATCACCTTTTACATCTAATTAAAGACCGATTAGTGTTTTCCATCTTTATGTATTAATCCTAGTATATTATTATAGAGCGATCATCAGAATTAAATTAATACATGTAGATATAAAACCTATAACAATATGAAGAACTCATTAACCATGGATATACGATAAACAGTAAACACAATCCAACAGATCTAACAAATAAAATAAGATAAATAAACGTCTACATGATCACATCGATCCAAACAAGTATTCAGCCTACTAGCCTGACATTATTAAAGGAATAACAAAGTCTGAAAAGATGAAAGACATTGTTTACCAACTGAAAGTAAATAAAAGAGATAGATCTAGGTTGAGGATGAAGATCGAGAGGTGTTAGAAGCTCCAAAACCTCCTTGGAATCTGCAAAATTGACCTAGGGTTTGTATGTGGCGGCTAGGGTGTAACACCACGTCTTACCACAACACAATATTGTCCGCTTTGCCCGCAGGCTCAAGGCTTTGTTTCTGGTTGCTCGGGCAAAGCGGACAATATTGTGTTGTGGTAAGACGAGGTGATACAAGTGGTATCAGAGCAACCCTTGGATTGTCGGGAGTGTATGGCACACTTGCATAACTCAACAAGGACGTTGAGTTGTGTTGAGGGGGTGTGAAAGCACACATCGGTGGCATACAAGGGGGATCCTGGCTATAAGTAATATCATTGGTTTTACATAACACAACGCGTTTTGGGCGTATTGGTTGTGGATGAGAAGAGAACTCTACAGTTAAGCGTGCTCGGGCGACAGCAATGCCAAATGGGTGACCCTTCTGGGATGTTTGCCTGAGCAACCAGAAACAAAGTCGTGAGCCTGCGGGCAAAGCGGACAATACTGTGTTGTGGTAAGGTGGGGTGTTACATAGGGCTGCTGAATCGGCTCCCTCTTAGGGTTTTGAGGGTCTCTTCGTATATAAATAGGATGAAAGTCGGTTGCTGAACTGGGCCGCGCAGTGGCGCTGGGACTGGGCTCCAGCGGCGCTGGGGCCTCCAGATATTGGGCCAGCGGCGCTGGCAGCTCCTGTTGCTCTTCGATTTACTTCGTTCGACTCCCAAATTGCCTCCTTGTGTCTTGTAACTTCACAGGCCTTCATGTTGAGTTGATTGATGCCATTTACCCTCACTCACATCTTCCGTGAACCTGCATTTATATCGAATGCATTAAGTTCCAATAGTTCCAGAATATTAACTCATTTAGCATTGAAATGTGGCCTTATGATGGGGGAATTTATCACAAAATGAACGCTCATCACATACCCCACACTTAAGTCTTTGCTTGTCCTCAAGCAAATAGTCCAAGAAAAATAAAAACAATGATGAGCGGACAACTTAAGTGTACAAGTTATTCTACTTTTTAAAACATTTCAAAGTTTAGTCATGCAAAATGATTCGAGAAAGCTTTAAGACAAAATCAGTAAGCTATAGCTAGAGGTAAAGATAATCAGTAAATCAAAACTAAAAGTTAACCTTATATTCGTGTTAATACCTCTAAAACCGTTCTATAATTCCACATGTCCTACAGCTCAATCTTACTTTTTTCTGCTGACTAGTTAAGCACTTAATTAAAGTTTGTATAGCAATTAGATCTACTAGCTACTAGCAAGGCATTTATATCTTATTATTAGTCGTACTTGTGATTCACTACTTAGATATACTCTCACACTACATTCATGCTCGCTAGCTAAACACTAAAGCAGTTATACAATATTATCATCTTTAATAGTTGAGACAGCGGTGACAGGTCGGTGGTGCCCCACTCACAAAGCGACATAACTCAACTAATGGTTAGAGTTTATACCTTACATCAAGACAGCGGTGACAGGTCGGTGGTGTAACACCCCGACTAAGGCGGAACACGAGATGTCACGGAACGACATGGTACAAAAGATTTGAATATAAAACATCACCATAAAGTTTCAAATGCCATTCAAATTTAAAAGGTTACAAGTTCAAGTGGACGTTTAATAAACATTACATAACCAAATTCATAATCAAAAGATCAAATGTTCGCATTACTAGTCCAACATGCAACATGTAACACCCGTCGTTTAAAAATATGGGTTTTCAAAACTTTTCACCTAACGGTGTTAAATTGCGGAAGTAAAGACTGTAAAAGTCAAAACCGATAAAAACATTTCGGTTTCTGCGTTTATTTGGTGTTACATGCCATATCAAACAATAGTTCAAATGAAAACCCAATGGTTGCCCAACATAAAACAACCGTTCACAAGTCACAACATAAATTCGACATTAAGTGCGAAATGTAAATAAATGTCTAAGCAAAGAAACGTCTATGGATAACTAAGGCTCCTTCAATGAATCTACCCAAGCTCACACATCCTTCATCTAATTCCATCAAGCTAAACCTGAGGGAACAACCACATTAAAGAAGCAAGTGTTAGCTATAAGAATAGCTAAGTAAGATAACACTTAATTAAAAGCATTTGTCCAATTAAAACAATCTTCATTATTAGACAAGTTTTATTAGGCACAACACACATCACACGTTCACACATATACTACATTTCGACTTCATATTAATTAGGATAATCATCCTAAATGTGCCTATCCTGCATTAGTTCACACATTGTCACACGTATCTTTGTTAACTGCATATAAGTGTGCCCTGCATCACACCCGACTGGATGATCAGTCAAAAGACTACTCATCTTACGTCGTTAAGGAGTGGCAAGCCAATCCAAGAGTAATCCGTATGTGGAGGTTGGTCAAACCTCTCGTATTACTCGCCCTGCGTTATAAAGACCATGTTGCGAGGAGCCACCCAAGCAACAACTGCATCAACGCACTCATCCGGCTGAGACAAGTACGGGTTAAGCTTAACACTTTCCCTGCATTAGTTTTATGAGCTCAATTTCACACATATAGATTGGGTCCCTGCATTCCCAAACATTCACACACATATAGTCTAGGTAACACACATTCCTAGACATTCACACACTTTAACTTCATTATGTTTGGATCCTTAAACGTGCAAGTGACATAGTAACCTAGCAAGTCTAGTGAACTAGGCGTACAAGTCAAGCATGCATATCACACATCAACTTCATTTCTATATATCATGCATATCAAGATACTTCATTAAACTACATCAACTGCATAGCTACATACTACATTAAGCAATACTACATTACACTACAATAGGGACTGCATCTCAGGTCTCATGGTCAACTGCATAACCCATAATACCTCCCAAGTAACCCATATGCCCACATGCAATATAAAGATACCGAATGGAAGTGTTTACGATTTGAAACCAGCTTTTAGTTGATCCCCCAGCGTGTCAAAGTAGTGTATCTTACCTGGTAGTAGTGTACGCGCGCAAACAAATAGCTAATAATGCTTATCAGTAATCCCCGACACCTATCGTACATTAACATATGAAATATAAGTCATTTGGGACTCAAACGAACTTAACAAACCTTACGAACTTAGTCTGGAAAATCCTTCTTACGAACTTAGCTACAGTTCTTACGAAGATAGTTTGTTCTTACAAAGATAGTTTGTTCTTACGAAGATAGTTTGTTCTTACAAAGATAGTTTGTTCTTACGAAGATAGTTTGTTCTTACGAAGATAGTTTGTTCTTACGAAGATAGTTTGTTCTTACAAAGATAGTTTGTTCTTACGAAGATAGTTTGTTCTTACGAAGATTATCTTCGTTCGAAGTGCAGAAACGTGTTTTTTGACCTTTTTCCAGAAAATGACCCCAAAACTCTTTAAGTACCGATCGAATTGACACAAAAACATTAATCTTTGATCATCAAAACATCTCTTATCAATCCAAATCGTTAAAACATCGTTTACAATCGTTTTAGGCCAAATACTTGATTAAAACACATAAATTAACCAAGAACACAATGAAACCCTAATTCCTTTACAAACCCCTTTTCAATCAGATTTGATTCAACACACACGACTCATGATCTGAAAATACGATCAATGAATTGATTATTACCTGCAAATGACAAATAGAATGCAAATACTCTTGACAATGACCACCAATTCACACACAAAACGACTTTTCGGCTTGAGATTTGATGAGAGAAGACTATGGAATGACTTAGGATCAGTTAGGGCTTGTTTAGAAGAAGTGAGATCTGCAAATAACCTCCTAATGACAGCCTCTAAGCTACTAATCCCGTTTTTGACTTTCCACACATGTCAAAACTAGTCCCTAGGCTTCCTAATCCTTCATTATTGGTCACAAACTTCTTTATTGCCCACATACAACATTAACCCTTCATTAAATGTCACTACATAGACATAATTTCTTCATATTTCACACATTTATACTACATTAACATTTAGGTTTTCAAACCTCACACATAACACACATTAACTACGTATATGCATATATTCACACTAGACTTAACGACACACATGAGGTTGACTTAACAGCGTTAGTCAAATCTTAAAGAAAAGTTTGGGATGTTACAATTACCTCCCCCTTAAGAGGATTCCGTCCCCGGAATCTCATCATTAAGGAACAACTCGGGATAATTCTCCTTCATTACTGCTTCAGTTTCCCAAGTCAAGCTTTCTCCATGCTTATGCTTCCACTTTATCAAGACAAGATCTATCACTTTCCTGCGTAACTTCTTTTGCTTCCTTCCAAGTATTGTCACCGGTTCTTCAACCACTTTCTTCATTGGGTCAATGCTCACATCTTGAATTGGAATCACACTTGACTCCTCGGCTAGACACTTCCTTAGGTAGGATACATGGAAGGTGTTGTGAATTCCATCCAATTCTGGAGGTAATTCCAACTGATATGCTACATCCTTAATGCGTTTCAAGATTTTAAAAGGTCCAATAAATCTTGGACTCAACTTGCCCTTCTTTCCAAATCGGATTACTCCTTTCCATGGTGACACTTTCAGCATCACTAAGTCACCTACATTAAACTCCATTGGTCTCCTTTTCTTATCTGCATAAGTTTTCTGCCTTTCTCTGGCCACACGTAAAGCTTCTTTAGCTACATTAACTTTCTCAGCGGAGATTTCAATAATTTCGGGACCGGTTAACTGCTTTTCACCGGGCTCCATCCAACAACTTGGAGTCCTACATCTCCTTCCATATAACATTTCAAATGGTGGCATTCCAATACTTGCATGGTGGCTATTATTATAAGCAAATTCAATCAACTTCAAGTGTTCATCCCATGCTCCACCATAGTCTAGTACACACGTTCTCAACATATCCTCTAAGGTTTGGATGGTTCTCTCACTTTGCCCATCGGTTTGAGGATGATAGGCGGTACTCAAGTTCACTCTAGTACCCAATTCTCGTTGAAGACCCTTCCAAAATTTAGACACAAATCTAGTGTCCTTATCCGAGACAATAGACAATGGAACTCCATGTTTCGAGACAACTTCATCTATATACATCTTTGCTATCTTCTTTAAAGGCACATCTTGTCGGGTAGCTAGAAAATGAGCACTCTTCGTCAATCTATCTACAATCACCCAAATCATATCATTCCCTTTCGGCGTTTTCGATAGCTTCGTTACAAAGTCCATCGTGATATGATCCCATTTCCACTCGGGAACGTCTAATTGATGCAACAAACCATACGGTTTTTTATGGTCCGTTTTCACACGTGCACATGTCAAACACTTTGCTACAAAATGAGCTACTTCACCTTTAATATCCGGCCACCAATAAATCGGCTTCAAATCTGCATACATTTTGGAGACACCAGGATGCATCGAATACCTACTTCTATGGACCTCTTCAAGGATCAACTCCCGGTTACCACCAAGCAGTGGCACCCAAATACGACCCTTGTATGTTTTAAACCCACGGCTATTAGTCTCCATCACAAGTCGTTTCTTCTTCCCAATACTCTCTTTATCAATATTATCCTTCATTAATGCCATCTCTTGTGCTTCTTTAATTCGATCTAATAGACCCGACTTGGCTTGAACTTGCATGCTCATCAACGTACAAGAAGAGCTTTGCACTTTCCTACTTAGTGCATCCGCCACTACATTGGCTTTACCCGGATGGTATTTTGATTTCACAATCATAGTCTTTAAGTAATTCCATCCACCTTCTTTGTCTCACATTCATCTCCTTTTGAGTAAACATATATTGTAAACTCTTATGGTCGGTGAAAAGTGTGCATTTAGTACCATATAAGTAATGTCTCCATAATTTCAATGCAAACACAACCGCCGCTAGCTCAAGATCATGGGTAGGGTAATTCTTCTCATGAGGCTTCAACTGACGTGAAGCATAGGCAATCACTTTGTCTCTCTGCATTAAAACACAACCCAAACCCGTAATAGAAGCATCGCTATATACCACTAAATCATCAGTACCTTCAGGCAAGGCAAGGATAGGAGCTTCACACAACTTCTTTTTCAACGTTTGGAATGCACTTTCCTGCTTTTCAGTCCACTCGTACTTCACACCCTTCTTTGTTAATTCCGTCATAGGCTTGGCTATTCGGGAAAAATCCTGAATAAACCTTCTATAATACCCAGCCAAACCAAGAAAACTCTTAATCTCGGTAGGAGTCTTTGGCTGCTCCCACTTTGAAACAGCTTCAATCTTTGAAGGATCTACTTTAATACCTTCTGATGAAATAACATGACCAAGAAACTGCACTTCTCGGAGCCAAAACTTACATTTAGAAAACTTTGCGTACAACTTCTTCTCCCTCAACACCTCCAAAACTGCTTTCAAATGCTCACGATGTTCATCCTCTGACTTAGAATAGATCAAAATATCGTCAATAAACACAATAACAAAATGATCTAGAAAGGGGCGGCATACCCGATTCATTAAGTCCATAAACGCGGCTGGAGCATTGGTCAACCCAAATGGCATGACCAAGAACTCATAATGACCATATCTAGTCCGGAAAGCTGTCTTGCTACATCTTCCTTCTTTACCTTCAACTGATGATAACCGGACCGCAAATCAATCTTTGAAAAATACGAAGCACCATGTAGTTGATCAAAAAGATCATCAATTCTCGGGAGAGGATACTTGTTCTTGACCGTTCATTTGTTCAACTCACGATAGTCAATACACATGCGCATCGATCCATCCTTCTTCTTAACAAAGAGAACCGGAGCTCCCCAAGGCGAGGAACTAGGTTGTATGAACCCCTTGTCAAGTAACTCCTGAAGTTGCGTCATTAATTCCTTTATTTCTGTAGGAGCTAATCGGTAAGGTGCTTTAGCAACGGGTGTAGCACCGGGAATAAGATTTATCTGAAAAGTAACTTCACGATCGGGAGGAATACTGGGTAGATCATCGGGAAACACATCGGGGAAATTGGATACTACATCAACACTAGCGATTGGAGACTTCTCTTTTCTTGCATCAATGACATAAGCCAAAAAATGGCTCTTGTTTTTCCTTATACATTTAATAGCTTTCATCATACTAATAATCTTTATTCCTCCTCTCTTCTTGTCTCCATACACCGCTATCACTTTACCCTCGGATATAGGCAAATCGAATTATCTTTTGGGAACATAAAATACTAGCTTCATTTCTAGCCAACCAATCCATACCAATCACTACATCAAAACCACCTAAGGTAGTAGGCAATAGTTGGACTGGAAAAGAACGACCTTCAATCTCAATGTCAAAATCGTCATAACCCACACGTATATTATTAACCGTACCATTAGCAATTTCTACCTCTAATGAACAATCTAAGGGAGTAGTGACTCTTTCTAGCTTAGGAGCAAATAATGTGGACACAAACTGTAACACCCGTCATTTAAAAATATGGGTTTTCAAAAACTTTTCACCTAACGGTGTTAAATTGCGGAAGTAAAGACTGTAAAAGTCA
>CM067171.1:5549220-5625292 GCA_034093135.1 Erigeron breviscapus | reverse complement strand
AACAAGTTAACGTTCAATGAACACTAATTATTAGGTTAGCCAACAAATAACTGTACCGGAAACATGATACAGCATGGAGTTTATGGACTATAAAAAGGACCACATATGGAAAGATATATGCGAGTTTTCCTTAGTTTTCACGCCGAGCCACGTATACAATGAAGAACAAAAAAGATATATAAATTTGGCAGAAATTGATGTCCATTGAACATCAAGTTTAAATGGTAAGTCACCACCCACCAGCCTATATCTGGTTGTCGAAACCTACTTTGCTTTGACTTTAAACATACAACTAAATTATTGTATAAACAATTATCCACCAAACAGACTCATACTTCAAGCCAACTCAAATCTCTGACGTATGCATTCCAGAATACAACACATCTAAATATTTTCAGATTTGTTCGCTAAAGGCTTTCTGTAACGGCTTTGACATATTCCCGACTTGTATAAAACCAGTACTAGTACAACTAAAACTAGAAGCAGTTGAGCTGAGACACCAGATATCTGTTTTACAGCGTGAAATGAGCTCAAGATTAATTTTCGAAACAATCTTATTAGTCACATAATTGCATATGGTTCAGTAAAAACTATCATCACTAGCCTAGAAGAGTAGGGTATGATTATGTATTCATTCTTTGGAATACTCAATTAGCACTCTCGCCAAAACATAGAAATGATGACTAAAACTAAACAGCATTGATAAAGTATCATATTATACAAACAAAATCATCATTACAATAGAGCAAGAAAATGAAATGAAAAGTATACCCTTTTGATAATATTAAGTTTATTCAGTATCGGAAGGTGGATTCGAGGATTCACCAGGTTGATCAGTATGCATAAGTTCCTGCAATCTTGGTTTAAGTTCCCGTTCAAAAAAAACATCGTATTCTCCTTTATCTCCTGCTTTCTTTTTTACTTCCACAACATTTAAAGAAGGTGTTAGTTCAAATATCTCGACTCCAATCGTCAATGGACCTTTTACACCTTCTCTTGACCCTTCCAAACTAACCCTGCAATCTTTCTTCCTAACAGTAAACTTAACATCTTGTCCAATCTCCTCCAACTTAGGAATTATCTTAGAAACCGGTACACGTGACACAAATCTTGATTCCTCAACTCCATCTTCAAACAAACCAGACAAACTAAACCCACGAGAAAACGAAATAAGATCAAACGCATTTAAACTAGCAGGTCTAGGCAAACTAGTCGGTCCTTTTCTTCTTCTAGCCTCAGATTCAGCTTCAGTTTCAGAATACGAAGACTGATCAGACGAATAATCAATCCCATCATCCTCAACCTCCCCGCCTTCTTTCACACTACACAACTTATCATCCTCCATATAAAACTTAACATTCCTAAACCCTTTTTTAAACCACTTATTCTCCATAATCTCAGGAATAGTAATTCTCGAATCAGGATTCGTATCCAACAATCGTTTCAACAAACGCGTCAATTCAGGCGAAAACCATCTAGGACACCGAAACTCCCCTCTATAAATCTTCTTATACATCACCATTATATTCTGATCATGAAAAGGCAAATAACCCGCCATCAAAACAAACAAAATCACCCCACAAGACCAGATATCTACTTTCGCCGCCTCGTATCCTTTCCTTCCCAAAACCTCAGGTGCCACATAAGCAGGGGTCCCACAAAATGTATGAAACAAACCATCCCCTCTAATTTGTTCACTAATCGCACTCAAACCGAAATCCGAGACTTTCAAATCCCCATCCTCATCTAACAAAATATTTTCAGGTTTTAAATCTCTATGAAACACACCACGAGCATGACAAAATCCTACGGCAGATATTAATTGTTGGAAATATTTTCTAGCAATTTCTTCTTTTAATCTACCTTTAGCTACTTTATTAAATAATTCACCACCTTTAACATATTCCATAACAAAAAAAATCTTACTTTTTGTCGCCATAACTTCAAACAATTGAACAATGTTTGGGTGTCTGACACGCCGCAATATCGAGATCTCACGTTTTATATGTGAAATCAAGCCGCCTTTCATGATTTTTTCTTTGTCAATTACTTTAATGGCGACAGATTCGTTTGTTTTGATATTTCGTGATAGATATACTTTTGCAAAACTGCCGTGGCCTAATAGTTTTCCGATCTCGAACCGACCCAGAAGCAGTCCGTCGCCTTCTTTTCTTGTACTTGTTGTTGCCGCCGACATTTTAGGGTTTCAGATTCTGACAAAATTGTTGTTGAATTTTTTGTATAGATGTTTACAGAGTGGTGTGGGTGTATTTTGGGTTGTTTTAAATATGAAATGAAATGATGTAAACAAACAAACAGGGTGTCTGTCAATGTTACGCCTGTATTATCCCAGCACCGTCTATTTATATTTTTTTATTCTTCCTTCCCCAAGTATTTTATTTTATGTCTTTAATTAAGGAGGCTATTATGCTCACCCCTCCCTGCAACAACAATTTTAGACTATGGACCACATAAAATGGACCACCTTGAGAAAGTTGTTTTTGTCATGATCTGATGATGATGAATGCTTATCTGGGTGCCATTTCATTGCTTGTTTTTTTATGCTTTTTTTAACTCTTCTTCGTTGACCACCTTGAGAAAGTTGTTTTTTATGTTTTTGTCATGATCTGATGATGATGAATGCTTAAATGACGTGGTTAAAAATTAGAAACCAAAACAAGTTTTGTTTGTAGAATTACGTGGTTAAAAATACTAAAATTACACACATTCCAACATTTTATGTGTTCTATTTTGATGAAATGGTTAAAAAGTCAATAATAGATAATAAAATATTTTATATCATTTTTCTAATCATCAATATTAATACAAGTTTTCACACCTCCTGAACTACGATCATAGAACTATATGATCAAGTTTGTCGAACTTCTTTTCTACTTATGTTTTTTTGGTTAGATTAGTTTGTGTAGAAGATATACAAAATATATAATAGTTGAAACATTTATTACAAAGTATATTTATTACATAATAAATAGACTGTCAAAATATCATACGAATCTATCACTATTTTGTATAAAATCAATGTCACTTTATTAAAAACATATTTATTACTTAACTTAATTTATGAAAACCGAAGGAAGTATTGTCCTCACTTTTCTTTTCCTCACTTTTTCTGCAGAACCTACAAAATCATATCATTATTTTGTATAAAACTAATGACAATTTCTAAAAGTGTATTTGTTTTTAACTCGATTTGATTGTCATAAATGCTACCTGACATTTCATACAAATGTATAAAATTAATGACCTGACAAAGTTATACAAAGTTATAGCCAATGTTTTAAAAGATTGTTTCTTTAATGTAACAATAGAAATAGAGATGTATATGTCACTATCCTTAAGTTTTGTCCTCATTATTAATTTTATTTATTTTATTATACTATCTTGTCACATCACATGTATCTTGTCGTTTTTGAGCCAATTAGTCATAGCCTCCTTATTCATTTTGTACTATAAGATGACATCAACAAAAGGGCAATAGGGGACCGGTCTATATTTTGGGGTTGGGTTGGGGGGGGGGTGGGGGGTGTGCAGACATGATTTCACTTAATTAAAAGTGCACCGTTCAAAAACGTAACTGGTAGATAATTATTATAAAAATAATCAAATTTTAGGGAAAAAAAAAGTACTCTGGATCTGTATTAGATCCCCATCATGACACTATAAGAAAATTGTCGTTTAGAGACAAATTTAGCGACTCACAATTGAAAGTCGTTATTTTGCGATGTAAGTAGAGACTAAAGGAGTTTATGGTGTAAAATTCTGAATGCCTTTGATTGATAATGAAACCCCTTTAAATAGGGGAATGATACAACAGAATTCTAGGAAAATAAGGAAGCCTAAAATCATGCCGACTGTTACACCAAATCAATTTCAAATATTAAACAATAATCACAATATATCAGCCAATATAATCGGCTGAATATATGCATGCTAAGACACCCCCTCAGTTTGAGCGGGCGGTGGACAGACGCTCAAGCTGGAGCGAAAGGACTCGAACAGCTGTCGTGGGAGCCCTTTGGTAAAAATATCCGCATATTGCAATGAAGAAGGCACATGAAGAACCCGTATATGACCTACACGAACTTTACCCGAAAGACAAGTAATGTAGTGTTAGGACCAGTTCACCTGGAACTGTCCAGTCACCAGTTTACACTTGCCAGTCACCAGTTGCATCTGGAGACCAGTGAAACTGGTGACCAAGAAGATTTGTCCAGAAATATATTGAAGTCCAGTTGCACCGTACAGTCAACGCAACTGAAGACTTCCTCCAGTTGAGAACTGACCAAGTTGAAGAATCATTCCAGTTGAAGTCGAAGACAACAAATGGAAGATAGAGAATGGCAATGGCAGCGAAGCCCAGTTGACATTCTAGTCAGTTATAAACTGGAGACCATCAGTGGAAAGCCCTTACAAAGCTTTACACTGATTACGAGGAATTGACTTGTATGCTTTATGTACCTTTACCCGGATAATAAGCCTTATCTTATTATTTAAGTAAAAAAAGGTACATAAAGGTGGTTATGTAAAGTTGCTTTATCATGCGACTTTACACTGCTTTTTAAGGAATTAAATGCTATTCCTTAAAGGCTCTCAACCACATTTGTACGGCTAAAGTTAACATCCCAATGTTAACTTTGCCTATAAATACAAGTCATTGCACAACCAAGAATATCACTTCTTCGAATACTCTTCGATAGAATTCACACTTTGCAAACCTGCAATATTCTTGGTGAACTTGTGCAATATTCTCTCAATCGCTAAAAGGAACATTTCACAACTTTAAGTGTTTCGATTGTCTTGAGAAATTCCGAGTGTAGATCAATTGTATTTCATAGGTTGTTAGGATATTTACATTCTTGTATTATCTTGGTTTCGCATCAACCTTGTAATTTATTTAACATCAATAAATAAATTACACATTGAAAATTACATATTGTCTCATCAAGTTACTTTACAAGTTATTTGTATTATTGCATTGTTCTTTACTTATTGTCATTTATATAAGTAATCTATCTAGAACTTGGTATATACACACTGCAACTGTCGTCTCCAGTTCAGTGCATATATTGCAAAGTAACTCCACCATCGACATAGAGGTGTCTTCAGGTAGTGCCATCTATTGAGTTGGGACTTACACTATCTCGATGTGCTTCGTCCTTTGATGCTGAACTGGATTATTGGATAGATACACTGCAGAGACGTTGTCACAGTAAACAACCGAGGCATGCTGAAGAGGAGTATGTAACTCGAGCATAAGGTTTCGCAGCCAGGTTGCTTCAGCCACTGCATTAGCAACACCCCTGTATTCAGCTTCTGCACTGGAACGTGAAACCGTGGGTTGCCTTTTGGAAGACCAAGATATCAAGTTATCGCCAAGGAAAACACAGTATCCTAATGTGGAACGCCGAGAGGCCGGGCAACCACCCCAGTCAACATCAGAGTAAGCTATCAAAGAACGCGAAGCAGACTTTATGATACGTATACGATAATCAATGGTGCCCTGGATATATCGGATGATTCTTTTCATAAAAGTAAAATGAGGATCCCGAGGTTCATGCATAAAGAGACACACCTGCTGAACGGCATAAGAAATGTCGGGTCGGGTAAAGGTGAGGTACTGAAGGGCCCCTGCAAGACTCCTATATAAGGTGGGATCAGAAAACAAAGGACCATCTGTACCGCTGAGTTTAGACGAAAGATCCACGGGGGTGGTACATGGTTTGCATTCAGACATAGAAGCCCGGGCAATGATATCTTTAGCATATTGTGCTGTGAGAGAAAGATACCATGAGACTGTTGGGAGACTTTAATTCCCAAGAAGTGATGCAGGCGACCCAAATCAGTCATAGCAAACTCTTTTGATAAGGTTGCAATGATGTTATGCAGAAGTGTGTTATTGGAGGCTGTAATTACTATGTCATCCACATACAATAGCAAATAGGCAATGTTGGACGAATCCCGGTTGTAAACAAACAAAGAGTTGTCGCATGCACTGCTACGAAAGCCATGAGAAGTAATGTAATTAGCAAAGCGGGTGTACCACGCCCGAGGAGCTTGCTTGAGGCCATAAAGGGACTTCTTCAAACGACATACAAAATGGGGAGCTTGTTTGTCATAGAATCCCGGAGGTTGATGCATGAACACAGTTTCCTTGAGTTCCCCATGTAGGAACGCATTCTTCACATCCAATTGATGAATAGGCCATGACCGGGAAACTGCAAGAGATAAAACTGTACGAATGGTTGTCGGTTTAACAACCGGGCTAAATGTGTCTTCGCAGTCAATGCCCACAGTCTGGGAATTGCCATTTACGACTAACCTGGCCTTGTAGCGTTCCAATGTACCATCAGCTTTGAACTTGTGGCGGAAAAGCCACATGCAGCGTATGACCGATCGATCTTGAGAGGGTGGAACCAATTCCCATGTGTCATTAACCTGTAAGGCAGTAAATTCGGCTTGCATAGCATTTAACCAATGAGGATCTGATAGGGCCTTGGCATATGTGGTAGGTATAGGGGAAATGGCAGTAGTGGTGGTGAAGGCCGATGGAGTAGTGGATCGAGCCTTAGATCGAGTGGTCATAGGGTGTGAATTGGCTGAAGGAGCAGGGTTAGCCGGCTGTGTGGGTTGTGGGAGGTCTGGGACGACGACTGTAGGTGAACGGGAAAGGGGTCGTGACAGACGGCGTTTGAACATGTCGAGTGAAAGTAAAACCCGGGGGATGGAGTCATTTAAAAAATTATAAGTGGTGGGGTTTTGAGGGATCGTGTAGGGGAACACGTGTTCGTCAAAATTCACATGGCGAGAGATGTGCACCTTGCCAGTGGTCGGGTCAAAACAACGGTACCCTCGAAAGTCGGGTGGGTACCCAAGAAAGATGCAACGAATGGCTCGTGGATGCAACTTATGTGGTTGGGTAGCTGAGGTGTTAGGATAACAAGCACACCCGAAAACCCGTAGGTGTTCATACTCGGGATGGCGAAGGTAAAGGGCAAATGTAGGAGTATAAAAGTTTAGGCGTTTTGTAGGTAAGATATTATGCAAGTACACGGCTGTGTGTAAAGCTTCCACCCAAAAGGAGGGGGGAAGATTGGCATGAATTAGCAGAGCACGAATGATGTCATTGAGGCGACGAATCATTCGTTCTGCCCAGCCATTTTGGGATGAGGTTTGGGGGCACGCAAACCGAAACAGGAGGCCATGTTGGTCTGCAAAGGTTTTAAAGGCCATGTTGTCAAATTCGCCCCCAAGGTCACATTGAAAAGTTTTAATTTTTCGATGAAATTGTGTTTCAATTAACCGGTGAAATCTAGCAAAAGTCGGAAAAGTGTCAAACTTGTATTTAAGAGGGTATACCCATACGAAGTGTGAAAAGTTATCTATGAGAACCATATAGTATTTGTACCCTGTTTTACTCGTGATTGGAGATGTCCAAGTCGCAGTGAATTATATCAAAAGGTGCAAAGGTGAAAGTATTAGAAGCATGAAAAGGTAATCGTTTACTATTGGAAATTTGACAAGAATTGCAAAGATTTGAGTTGGAACTCTTATTACATTGAAAATTGAAATTACGACTTAAAAGTTCTAAAACTTGAGCTCCTGGGTGTCCCAAACGGTCGTGCCAAGGAAGACTTGTGGAAGCAATAAATGTGGCTTGGGGAGGTAATTGCGGCTGAGTAAAGAAGGATCTGTAAGTCCCAACTCGATAGATGGTACTACTGAAGACACCTCTATGTCGATGGTGGAGTTACTTTGCAATATATGCACTGAACTGGAGACGACCAGTTGCAGTGTGTATATACCAAGTTCTAGATAGATTACTTATATAAATGACAATAAGTAAAGAACAATGCAATAATACAAATAACTTGTAAGATAACTTGATGAGACAATATGTATTTTTCAATGTGTAATTTATGTATTGATATTAAACAAATTACAAGGTTGATGCGGAACCAAGATAATACACGAATGTAAATATCCTAACAACCTATGAAATACAATTGATCTACACTCGGAATTTCTCAAGACAATCGTAACACTTAAAGTTGTGAAATGTTCCTTTTAGCGATTGAGAGAAGATTGCACAAGTTCACCAAGAATATTGCAGGTTTGCAAAGTGTGAAGTTATTCGTCTTTGTGAAATAACTTTGTGAGAACGAATACTTAAATTCTTGGTGGTGCAATGACTTGTATTTATAGGCAAAGTTAACATTGGGATGTTAACTTTAGCCGTACAAATGTGGTTGGGAGCATTTAAGGAATAGCATTTAATTCCTTAAAAAGCAGTGTAAAGTCGCATGTTAAAAGTGACTTTACATAACCACCTTTATGTACTTTAATACTTAAATAATAAGATAAGGCTTATTATCCGGGTAAAGGTACATAAAGCATACAAGTCAATTCCTCGTAATCAGTGTAAAGCTTTGTAAGGGCTTTCCACTGATGGTCTCCAGTTTGTAACTGACTAGAATGCCAACTGGGCTTCGCTGCTATTGCCATTCTCTATCTTCCATTTGTTGTCTTCGACTTCAACTGGAATGCTTCTTCAACTTGGTCAGTTCTCAACTGGAGGAAGTCTTCAGTTGCGTTAACTGTACGGTGCAACTGGACTTTAATATATTTCTCGACAAATCATCTTGGTCACCAGTTTACTGGGTCACCAGATGCAACTGGTGACTGGTCAGTGTGAACTGGTGACTGGCCAGTTCCAGGTGAACTGGTCCTAACAAATTCCCCCTATTTGTCTAGAAATATAGTCTAAGTCTTTTCTAGTTCTTGTATCTGTACAAGTGTGAACTGGAAGGACTTGTTTGATTTTAAATCTATCTAAGTTTATCTAAGGCATTTTTATAGATCAATAAATGCCTTAGGTTTTTCTTTTAGGTTTGTTAGATTTTAATCTATTATCTACCTTGTGGTTACAAACTGGTAACTTCATTTATACAAGGGAATGAAATTTATACAAGTTACAGAATGTAAATACAAATTACAAGTAGATAAACTGAAGAAAGAACTTAATGAGATGGCCCTTCGCCAGTTCTTCTTCTCTTGGCAATTGAAGAGATAGGCAGAGTATCTTCAGGGTCAATATTCAACTTTTGCTCAAGATTTTCTATATGTTGAATCTTCCCCCTTAGAAAGTTAACCCATGCTTTCTCGAACCTATTCTTTTGTGCCTTAGCATCCAAAACATTCACCATCTCCACCCATTCGCTGAACCCATATTGCATAGCACCAGGATCATCAGTTCTAACCAGTGGCCCACCAGTATACTTAACTTCGATTTGAAAAACCTTGGTGCCTGGCTTGATTGTAACAGTGACACCATTAATAGTACCACTATGTCTTCTGGTTGACATGATCTGGGAGTGTAGTAGTTTCTAGCTTCAGATTCATTTGTGATTTTTATACTCCCAGCACCAGCAGCCAGTACAGCGGACTTAATGTCTTCATTGGATACCTCGCCAGTTGATTCAACGAATGTGCTAAGGTCAGCATCTCTTGCATCCCTTGTCAGTGGTCTTCTTGGTTGTGGAATCCTTCTTCTTGGTGGATTCAATACATCCTTCACAACCTTTTTACATTTGCAATTCTCTTAAGAATCCCACTGGCCCTAATCTCTTTTGCCTTCTCCACTGAAATGTTTAAGCTCCTGGCATCGAATTCAGCTTCATCCTCATGATAGTGTCTATCCAGTTCTACATCTAGCATTTCATTCAACTGGTCAACTATCCTAGGATCATTATTAACCCTAACATACTCATCCTTAGTGATACCCAGTAGATTGGCATCACTCATATCCAGCAACTTAATTTGAGCAAGATGTGCCCTGGCCTCAACTTGGTTTCTTTGTTTCATTTTCTTTCTTTCTTTGATGTCATTACCAAGTCTAGCCAGTTTTCTACTATCACTATCTGAAACTGGAGGTAGTATGTCAGCATTACCAGTTTCTAACATTTCACCAGTGGCCGGCTGGGCAGATGCATCACCAGCTAAACCTTTACCTTTGTCCAAACCAACATTCCTCCTATCACTCTGCTCACCAGCTTCAGTACTGGTAGCCACAACCAATTCTCTTCCAGATCCATATGGAGTCCTTCCAGGTGCAACTGGTCGTGTAAGGACTGAACTTCTTTCCCCTTGGCAGCATCTAGACCTGCCCTAATTGCTTCCCATTCAGAGGGGTGAGATGGCAACCGGTCAAGAGGCTGCCATGACTGCAAGTCCTTACACTTATTTGAAAATGCCACACATCATCCTGAAGGACCTCCATAAATGGTTCGTCTCCTTGGACTGGGTCAAGACATTTGCAACAACTTGGTCTTGACCAGTTTTCAATTCATTCAAGATCTTGGAGTCCTCATCCAAACCGGAGACAACCTTATCCTTAACCTCATCATCCATCTTCTTCAGATTTTCCACTTCAGTTGTCAGTTTCTCTATAGATTGAGCATGTAGAGATACCTGGGTGTTCAAACTTTCTATGCTGCCTCTCAACTGGTTGATCTCACTGGTAAGTGGGGCCAGATAAACCTGAGGAGTGGCCAGCTTGGTGATCTCAGACATCACCCTTTCAATCAAATGCTCTTCTCTAGCACCCAGCGTATCCTCTATTTTCTGACCAACCGAAGTCATCAACTGCTCTCCAAGGCCAGTTACATCTAGGCCAGGTCTTTCAATAAGTTCCTTAACCTGCCTTTCAATCTCTTTCAAGTCAACTTCTGAAGTTCTGACAGTATTTCCTAGCAAGTTGGAGATTGAACTGGAGACCTTGGAGTGAGTTAGGTCAAAGGCTTCCTTTAGAGTACCAGCCAGATTGTTGCAGCCAGTGACCAACTCATTAAGCTTTCTGAACACCAAGTCTTCATTAGATGAAAACTTGTTTATCCTCAGATCGACCACCTTAATGTTTGTCAAATGATCTTTGTGGTATCTGGAGAATGACTTGGTGTTCTTGTCAAGTGTCTTCTGAATCTCCTCCACCCTGGTAAGAAGGTTTTGGAGATCGGCTTGTAGTGAGACAACTTGACTGTCCAGTGACAAAGGAGAAGGTGTCACTGGACCACTAGCAGTTACTACTGGAGCAACTGGAGGAGGCAAACTGATGGAAGTCTCCCCAGTTGTCAGGCCAGCAGTTGAAGAAATAATTGGAGTGGTGGTTGAAGAAAGGACTGGAAAATCAAATTGTTGTTCATGCTGAGAATGCTCAGGTGTGAACAACGGCGACGGTGGGGGTGGCATTTCTCGAGCAAGTGAGAATTGCCCAGTTGGTAAAGGAGCGAAATTTGTTGGTAAAGATATATCTATAGGCACATTTACTTGTGGTGGTGAAAATGAAATTGATGCGTCTGGAGGTAAGACTGGAGATGAAGGGTCTTGAGCTTGTACAGAAGCATCAAGAATCTCCAAGTCTGTTTCAGTACCTTCAGAATCCGAAGATTCTATAAGGATTTCCTCGTCATTAACACTCATGTCCAGATCCATGAATGTGACAGAGGGCTGTTCAGTTACCTGGACAGTCTCCAGATGACCTTCCCCAGTTTCCTGGATGGGTGCATCTGTTGGAGGATCAGATACCGAAGTATCTTCACCAGGGATAGATGAGATTGGTGTTGCTTTAGTTATGGTTGCTCTATCCTCAACCACAACATTAGACACACTGGAGGGTCCCTCATTATTTTGAGGCCCGCCCAGTTGCCTTTCTGACTCACCTACAAGAGGTGCATCAGTTGAAGCAAATGCCAGTTGCATTCGTTCAGGAATTTCAACCTCACCAGCTTCAGATACCAGTGAGTCTAGATTCCTTAGCATATCTGGAGCAGTGTACGGAGAATCTGTACTATTATATGCTTCCCTGCCCAGAATTTGCTTAAAACAAAGTGAGAGGAACCTTGAAAAGGGAATACAAACACCCCTTGTGCCCTTCAGCTTTTGAACTAGGCTTCTATACAGAATATCTGCAAAGTCCACTCTCAATCCGTTCCACAAGCAATAAGCCATCTCTGCTTGTGAGGAGTTGATCTGGTCAAGTCCACCAGAACTCCCACCCATGCTCTCCACCAGGTGGATGAAAAAATACCTCCATGAAGGTGTAAGGCCCTTCATGGTCATCGCACCTTTTGTCTTTAACACCCCATTCTCCAAACACTCCCTGTGTCCCATTTCAAGAAGTACTTGGCGAAAGTTTATATTTGGGGGCAAGACGACTGGAGATTCACCCTCTCTCCAGTAATTGAGGCGTAAGGCGTCCCTCAATATATCAGCTGACAAGGTACACTGGATTGTTCCATCCTTTAATGTGAAACTGATGGAGGAACAATCGGAAGAAAGAACGGCAGTGTACCAAAACTCACATAAGTAGTTGTGAAAAAACTTACGTGGGTTTAGAGAGAATGAGGGTCCTATTGGAGAATTCTTCAAAAACTTTTGAATTCTACCAATAAGGGTATCGGACCCTTGAGATTCCTCGTAGGCTGGCCATAGGATTATTTGGATTTAGTTTTATGACCGAAGCACTAATAGGGGCACCAGGTGCCTGTGTGACATCTGGTGAGGGATTGTATGGAACAGTCAAGAGATTTACATCTCTTGAACGAGATGATCTAGGAGCCATAGAAGAATGAAAATGAAATTTGGGATTTAGGGTTCTTGATTTATGAAGCAAAGAGAAGAATGAAGCGATTTTGATGATTGGAAGTAAATGAAAGAATGTAAGAGAAGGAAGTAAATGAGTTCGGAGTAAATAAGGGTATTTATAAGGATTCAAGATCCCAATGAAACACCAAAATTATATTTTAATAAACAAAATCTCTTTTTGAAGATATTTTCACAAAAGTTGGTTTGAATTTTGAAATAAAATAATAATTTGCCATGTAAACATTAAATGCTTCCACGTCAGCATTAAATGCTACGACGGCTTATCTTACCCACGCGCCCACTCACTTTTTGTTTTCCCAATACAAACAGTTGTCAAGTACTAAAATGGTTTTAAACACGTCAGATCATGATATCAAGTGGTTTAAAACACTCGAGTATCATCACGTGTAACACATATTGACCAAGTATTTGTAACGTTATAAAAAAAAAGACAAGACTGAACCTGGTAACTGGAGGATCAGTCCAGTACCAGTTTCCAATTGAAGAGTTCTCCAGTTGCATTTTCAAACAAAAACGAATTTTAGTCAGAAAATTATTTTGAGTCTTTCCCCCTAAAATGATGATCCAGTAATCAATTAGTGCCAAGATAGTATCACAAAGGCGTTCGATAGCCTGGCGAGCAAAGATTATCTGGACCTCCTCAACTGGAGAACTTCATCAGTGTCACTGACGCGTTCAATAACAAAGAAAGCTCCAGTTAAGGATTTAACATTCCCAGTTCGCTGATGAGATGTTTAAAGGTTTTCTCATCGAGAGGTTTAGTAAAAACATCAGCTAACTGTTTGTCAGTGGGGATGAAATGAATTTCAATATCTCCTTTCATAACATGATCTCGAATGAAATGATACCTGATGTCAATATGCTTTGTTTTGGAGTGCATCACTGGGTTGTGAGATATAGCAATTGCACTGGTGTTGTCACAAAGATTGGGGTCCTTGTATACTTTTGACCATAATCCAGTAACTGGTTCTTGATCCAGAGAATCTGGGCACAGCAACTGGCCGCAGAAATGTACTCTGCCTCAGCAGTGGACATAGAGACCGAAGTCTGCTTCTTGCTGGTCCAACTTACCAGTTTTCCTCCAAGGAAATGACAACCATCATGATTTTCTATCTATCTTACAACCTGCATGATCAGAATCTGAATAACCCATTAGATCTAATCCTGAGCCTTTGGGGTACCAAAGACCAAGATTAGGACACCCTTTCAGGTATCTAAAGATACGCTTTACAGCGTGCAAATGTGATTCTTTAGGGTTAGCCTGAAACCTGGCACATAAACATGTTGCAAACATTATATCTGGTCGACTGGCAGTTAAGTACATCAGTGAACCAACCATACCTCTATAGTCAGTTATGTTAACTGGTTTGCCAGTTGGGTCAGAGTCCAAATTCAATGGTGCTGCAATAGGTGTGTTTTTCGATAGGATTGAATCATATTTGTATTTTCTTAACAAATCTCTGACATATTTTCCTTGGTTTATGAAAATTCCATTTTCAGTTTGCTTAATCTGAAGACCTAAGAAAAATGTTAATTCACCCATTAAACTCATCTCATACTCAGATGACATGATTTTAGAAAACTTTTTACACATTGCATCATCAGTTGAACCAAAATAATGTCATCAACATAAATTTGTACCAATAAGATATTACCTCTTTCTTTCAAGATAAACAAGGTATTATCTATTGCACCTCTTTGAAAGCCATTTTTAAGAAGATGTTTAGTTAAAGTATCATACCAGGCTCTTGGGGCTTGTCTTAGACCATACAATGCTTTGTTCAGTCTATAAACCCAATGAGGATGCTTCTCATCGATGAAACCTGGAGTCTGCTTAACATAAACCTCTTCTTCCAATGTTCCATTAAGGAACGCACTTTTGACATCCATCTGGAAGACCTTGAACTGCAGATGGGCTGCATAAGCCAAGAATATTCTTATGGCTTCAAGTCTTGCAACTGGAGCAAAAGTTTCATCAAAGTCAACGCCCTCTGCTTGACAATAACCCTGGGCAACTAGTCTGGCCTTGTTTCTTACAACATGGCCATCTTCATCCATTTTGTTTCGGTAGACCCATCTGGTACCAATAGGTTCTTTCTTTAACCCTGGTGGACAAGGAACAAGCTCCCAAACATCGTTCCTTTCAAACTGGAGGAGCTCTTCTTGCATAGCTTCCACCCAGCTTGGGTCTGCCATAGCCTCGTCAATCTTCTTCGGTTCAATTAAAGATAAGAAGGTGACGTTTAAGCATTGATCACTGGTGGCTCTTCTAGTCTGAACCCCACTAGTTGGATCACCCACAATCTGTTCAATTGGATGGGCTCGAGTCCATCTAGTGTATTGACTAGGCTGGTGAACTACAATATTAGTGCAAGTCACCTGGCGATCTTCTTCAGTTGCAACAACGTCTGGAGAAGGATCAGTCCAAACAACTTCTACATCCTCATCAGAGTCAATGAGGTCTCGATTAGCATCATGAAATTCCTCATTAGAAGGCATTTCATGAAGAACTAGAGAAGTAGATGTTTGAACTGGTGCTGATATTGGAGTGGCACGTACATCAGATCCAATCACCAATTCTTGTGGTAAGTTGAAATTGATGGAGGGATAGAATGATGTGTCACTGGTGGTGTTCTTCTTCTTAACTGGTTCCAGTTTGTTGTAACTGGAAGCATCTTCTGGTGAAACAACTGACCGATGAACTTGGTCAGTTTCACCAAAATTGATTGGAATGACTGGAGAAATATCAAGGCTTGGTCTCTTGTTGATAGCTTCAGTTGATTCATCGAATGTGACATGAATTGTCTCATGCACCTTTTTGAGTCTATAATTATAAACTCTAAAGGCCTTTCGAATATCTGAATAGCCTAAAAATACCCCTTCATCAGCTTTTGCATCAAACTTTCCAAGCTGACTGGAATCGTTCAGTATATAAACTGGACAACCAAATACATGGAAATATCTAATATTTGGTTTACGATTCCTGAGTACTTCGTAGGCAGTCTTCTTATGTCTCTTGATGTAGACTGACCGGTTTTGGGTGTGACAAGCAGTTGCAACTGCCTCAGCCCAAAAACTGGTGGGAAGACCAGATTCAGATAGCATACTTCTGGCGGCTTCTATCAGTGTACGATTCTTTCTTTCCACAACTCCATTTTGCTCTGGAGAGTGAACTGATGAGAAGTTTTGAGAGATGCCAGTGTCATTGCAAAATGTTTCAAGTACTTTGTTTTGGAATTCAGTACCATTATCACTTCGCAACTGACAAACTTTTCGAGTATACTTGAGCTCAATTCTTTTAATGAGAGAGATGATTTCAGCAGATGCATCACTTTTGGATCTGATGAATACCACCCAGCTGTATCTGGTGAATTCATCAACCACAACTAGAGTGTACTTCTTTCCAGCTCTAGTTTGAACATTCACTGGACCAAAGAGATCCATATGTAGCATGTGAAGAGGTTCAGTGATGCTAAAATTTTGCCTAGTTTTAAAACTGGCTCTCTTCTGCTTGCCCATCTCACACCCTGGACATGGTTTTTCTTTATTGAAAGAAATCTGAGGTATCCCATCAACCAGTTGTTTGCGAGACAACTTGTTAATGTTTTGAAATTAAGGTGGGATAACCTTTTATGCCATAGCCAGTTGGTGTCCTCATCAGCTTTGGTATAGAAACATTGCTCTTTTGGAGCTGGTTCCATATCCATGATGTACACATTTCCTTTTCTTGGTGCAATCATCACCACTTTCCAATCCTTGTTAAATATGGTGCCTTGTGCAATATCGAACAATACTCTGAAGCCATCATCGCAAAGTTGGCTGACACTGATCAGGTTGTATTTCAAACCATTCACAAATTCAACTCTTTTGAATTCGACTTGTCCATTATTGAGCACACCATATCCTTCAGTCTTTCCAGATTGATTGTTACCAAATGTCACTGTCGGTCCATCTTGGACAGTGAACTCTTCCAGTAGGGGCTTACATCCGGTCATAGTCCGGCCAGCAGCGCTGTCCAGATACCAGATATTTTTCTTTCGATCGCCCTATACACACACAAAAATCATTAGTTCTTTTTGTGAACCCATCTTTTCTTGATGGGTCCACTGGACTTCTCTACAGAAGCCACAGTTGATAGTTGTGGTGTTGAACTGGAGGCTGCATCTGGAGCTTTATCACCAGCTCCAGGTGCATGAGTAAAAACAATTGGTATTTGATACTTACTCCCTTTATTTTTACCAGATTTTGTTCCAGAAGGAACATTCTTTTGTTTAGGTATTAAAGAGAGTGGATTAATATTTTGTTTGAAAACTGGAGGTAATAAACCTCCTTCCAGATTGTTAATCCGGGCAGTACAACTCTGAACCTGCCGAGACAAAAGTTGGAGTTGACTTTCCAGATTAACCAAAATATTATTTTCTTCAGGCAGTTGAACCTTGGACCTAGGTTCAACTGGTGCTTTAGTCTGTCGGGTCTTGGGCACCTTAGACTTTTGAGGTAAAGGCTTGTTACCAGTGGCCTTTTTGACTGGAGCTTTAGCCTGTTCGGCTCCAGTTTTAACCTCAAAGGGGGTGGTCTCAAAGGTTTCAGTTTCAACAGCTTCAGGTTGATCATAAGGTGTTTCAACCTTGAGAGCTGGAGGCAATGCATGAAGATCTGGTATGAGAGCTGCCATCTCCAGATCTCTAGATTTCCATGCATTCTTCTGGGCATCAATAGTTCTTGAAAATGCATCATAGTTTTTGCCAGATGCTTTTACCCATGACTTGATAATCTTTTGTTCTTTTTGAAGATCAGAAAATAGTTTTTGATTATCAAGTTCTAAAGCCTCAATCTTTAAAACTGACTCCTTGAGAGCCAACTGGACACTTTGCAAATCATTTAGTTGTGGTTTAACATTGTTCAGTTCAATTAGGATAGTGTCACGATATCTTTCACTATCAGCTCTTACAGTTTCCACAAATGCCAAATCACCACTTAATGATTCAGCTAGGTCCAGTTTTAGTTCAGGGTCAACCTGGTTATCATAGTCACATACCTTCTTCAGTATGATGTCCACCCATCTTCCAGAGATGACATCTTCTTTCACCACGTGTTGCTGCTGTTGATCTTCCAAGGCCATGAAGCACATGTCCCTTTCCTCTTCTTCATCATCAGATGAGTCATCAGAGTACTCCCATTTTCCCTCAGTTTGTGCCATTAAGCACTGATCCTTTTTCTTTTCCATGGACAGGAGGGCAATCTGGGCCTTAAGCTTCTTGTATTTAGCTTTGTAGCTATCATCAGGCCGATTGAAATTAGGGACAGAGGGGCCAGTTTGGTTGTTCAACTGACTAGATCTGCATTCCATCATAAAATGACCTTTCTTACCACACTTATAGCATGTAAGATTGGTCTTATCCAGAGAGCTGGAGCTGGAAGCATTGTTGGGGCCATTAAATCTTTTGGATTTATGCTTAAACCTATTAAAGGTTTTAGCAATCATGGCGACCAGATCATCATCGTCAGTTTCATTACAACCATCACTGTTTTCAGTGGTCAGTCCAGAGTTTAAGAAACTGTTCAACATCTCCTTCATTGAGTGTACCTGGACACTCTCAGCAGACATTAAAGCAGCACAAGGTCGCTCAGTTACACTAGCAACCTTGGGACTCTGGGCATGGTTCATGGCATCTTGCTCAGCCACAAGTCTTGCAGCATTATTATCTTCAGTGAATCTGAAGGCTCCATAGAGCGATGCAAGAGTATGGCTGTGCAAGGTTTTACCTTGTCTTAAGACAAGTACCATGTTTTCCCATTTGGAAGGAAGAATATCACAAAACTTCTCAAGAAGAATATCCTTATCCTTCTCTACACCCAAACCTCTCAACTGATTGATGAGGCTAGAAAATCTGGTGTATGTACCAGTTAGACTTTCATTGGGCAAGGCAAAGAAGGATTCATACTTCTTGTTCAAAGCAACTTTTCTGGTGACAATAGTGTCATCACCTCCTTCAAATTGAATCACTAATTCATCCCACATAGACTTGGCACTGGGAAACAACACAAGTGTTGGAATTAGGTCTTCAGGGACAGCCCCAAGGATCATGTTTTTCAGTCTGGTGTCCAAGTCCACCAGTCTGCGATCCTCATTAGACCAATGGTCTTCTGGCTTTTCCCTTGAACCTCTTCTTCCAGTTGGATCAAGAAGAGGACTGACCCCAAGGGACATGGGTATATATGGTCTATCCTTAAGGATTTTCAACATATACCTTTCAATCCCACCAAAATGTAAAAGCATTCTAGCCTTCCATGTACCGAATGTCTCACTGTTTCCATCAAATTTTGGAACAGGAGTGTTAGAGTAGTGTACATGGACATGGTTTGGGGCAGTAGGAGGAGGAGGGTTGGTGTTAACATTTTGAAAAGGTTGTGCATTAGTATTCGAGGGGTTTCACCTGAACCAGAACCATCTCCACCTTCAGTAGTGTTCATCTTAGCAGATCTAGGCAAGTTTATTAGCCTTCTGCTCTGATACCACTTATAAGTCCCAACTCGTTAGATGGTACTACTGAAGACACCTCTATGTCGATGGTGGAGTTACTTTGCAATATATGCACTGAACTGGAGACGACCAGTTGCAGTGTGTATATACCAAGTTCTAGATAGATTACTTATATAAATGACAATAAGTAAAGAACAATGCAATAATACAAATAACTTGTAAGATAACTTGATGAGACAATATGTATTTTTCAATATGTAATTTATTTATTGATATTAAACAAATTACAAGGTTGATGCGGAACCAAGATAATACACGAATGTAAATATCCTAACAACCTATGAAATACAATTGATCTATACTCGGAATTTCTCAAGACAATCGAAACACTTAAAGTTGTGAAATGTTCCTTTTAGCGATTGAGAGAAGATTGCACAAGTTCACCAAGAATATTGCAGGTTTGCAAAGTGTGAAGTTATTCGTCTTTGTGAAATAACTTTGTGAGATCGAATACTTAAATTCTTGGTGGTGCAATGACTTGTATTTATAGGCAAAGTTAACATTGGGATGTTAACTTTAGCCGTACAAATGTGGTTGGGAGCATTTAAGGAATAACATTTAATTCCTTAAAAAGCAGTGTAAAGTCGCATGTTAAAGTGACTTTACATAAACCACCTTTATGTACCTTTTAATACTTAAATAATAAGATAAGGCTTATTATCCGGGTAAAGGTACATAAAGCATACAAGTCAATTCCTCGTAATCAGTGTAAAGCTTTGTAAGGGCTTTCCACTGATGGTCTCCAGTTTGTAACTGACTAGAATGCCAACTGGGCTTCGCTGCTATTGCCATTCTCTATCTTCCATTTGTTGTCTTCGACTTCAACTGGAATGCTTCTTCAACTTGGTCAGTTCTCAACTGGAGGAAGTCTTCAGTTGCGTTAACTGTACGGTGCAACTGGACTTTAATATATTTCTCGACAAATCATCTTGGTCACCAGTTTACTGGGTCACCAGATGCAACTGGTGACTGGTCAGTGTGAACTGGTGACTGGCCAGTTCCAGGTGAACTGGTCCTAACAGTTTCCAGTGCTGTTGTGACGGGACAGCAGCTTCTTAGTTTTGAGATCCTTCAAGGAAAAGCCAAAAGGGTCAAATTCAACAGAAACTTGATTATCACGAGTAAAACGTCTGACTGAAATAAGATTTTTGATAATATGTGGGCTGTAAAGGACATTGGACAGGACATATGTGCGGTTGGGGAGGGAGTGAAAACCCGTACAAGATCCATGAATTGGTAAACAATTGCCATTGCCCACCAATAATTTACTACAAACAGGAGATTTATGTGAGATAAGAATTTTACCTTGATCATGTGTGATGTGAGACTCAGCCCCGGAGTCGAAGACATCTGAAGCCCAAGAGGAAGAAGGCTGGTTCATCTTAGGATGAATCACCCTAATTGTGCCTATCCTTCTTTTATATCACACATAGTCACACGTATCTTCGTTAACTGCATATAAGTGTGCCCTGCATCACACCCGACTAGATGATCAGCCAAAAGGCTACTCATCTTACGTCGTTAAGGAATGGCAAGCCAATCCCGGAGTAATCCGTATATGGAGGCGGGTCAGACCCCTCGTATTACTCGCCCTGCATTAAATGACCATGTTGCAAGGAGCCACCCAAGCAACCTACGTTCACGCACTCGCCGGGCTAGGGCAAGTACGGGTTAAACTTAACACTTCCCTGCATTATAAATTTACGAGCTCGGTTTCACACATTATTAGTTTAGGCAACACACAACCTAAACAAATACATACATTTCCTTCATTTTGTTTGGGCCCTTAAACGTGCAAGTGACATGGCAGCCTAGTAAATCTAGTGAACTAGGTGAACGAGTCACATAAGCATGCACACATCAAGAATCTACATCATGTCTACATTTCAAGCATTGCAATATACTACATAATTTGCATAACAATCGCTACATTACTCCATACTTCATTTCACTACATTTGGGACTGCATATTAGGTCTCATGGTCAACTTCATATCCCACAATACCTCCCGTGTAACCCAAAATACCCACATTTATCATAAGTTACCGTTAGGGAAGTTATAACAAGAAACCATTGCTTGTGGAACCCTCAGCGTGTCAAAAGTAGTGTATCTTACCTCGGCGTAGTCCACAACAATCAACAACTAGTCACTGTGTAAAGCAACTATGCTCATCTACCTATAATTAGTAAACGATTATTAGACAAGCTACATACTCACGTCATTAAGGCCAATAACTAGACCCACACACTTTAAAGACTCACTTAAGATTCAGGTCTAATCTGCGTGTCAAAACGATGTTACGGTTCAAAACTATAATTTTGCTGAAAACTGGTGAGTTGCGCCGCAGCTCAAGCCATTCGTTGCGCCGCAATGCTTCGCATTGCGCCGCAACTTATCCTTCTGGAAACCAGTTGCGCCGCAACTAGTCCCGATTCTGCACAAGTTTTGCTCGATTACCCCCAAACCAGATCCAAACGACTCAAAATCAATTACATGACTTTCATACATCAAAATCCTTCTTTTATGACCAATCAAATGCAATAAACTTCCCCATTAAACAACATATGATTTACATCATAAAAACGAACGTTATTACGACATCGATTGATCCTCCAATGACCTAAACCACTTCTTAATAATCTATACAATTGAAAAGATAATAAATCCACATTACAATACCTTTTCTACCTGTAGATCACAAATAGGATGCAAAACTCTTGACAAAACACTCTCAAATCACACCGTAAGGAAGCTTTTCGGTTAGCAAATCAATGGAAGAACTATGTGGGGCGGTTAGGGCTTGTTTAGGAGGAATGAAATCTGCAAATAATGACCTAAAGACACGTCCAAACGTAGAACTTCATCTTGTAGCATACTAACAGCTTGATCCCAATCAACACCATTCTGGTTTATAAGGGATGCAGTAGTATTGAACTCGGCTGGGAGACCCCTTACCAGTTGAAGAACAAGGCGGGATTCGGTCACAGGAACATCGACATCAGCCATTTGGTTTGCAAGGTCAGTCAATTGCTGACAATAGGCTTCAACGGAGGAGCAAGCCGATAAAGACAGATTATAGAACTTCATTTCCAATGATGCAGCACGTGCCTTCTTGTTGCTGAGAAATATCTTCTCAAGTTTGGACCACGCAGCATGAGCCGTAACAGTGCTGCCATCCATGACTCGTTTAAGAAGGGCATCGGAGAGCGTGCTGAATATCCATTGAAGGACAAGCGCATCGATTTCTTTCCAGGCCTCATATGCAGCAGATGAGGATGCCGGAGGGGCAGTACCATCAATATGATCCATCACCTTGTAGGCGACAGCATGTAAGCGAAATAGCCTGATCCATTGAAAATATGTGACATTGGTTCTGTCTAGGGTTCGGATTTTACTCTGTATATTTGTGACAGAGTATGCAGGATGTAAGGACTGGGTCTTTGGTGTAACAACCCTACTTTTTAAATATTATATATGTGCTAGTTATGTTGCCTTTGATCTCGCAAGCCATAGTTATACTTAAAGCTAGTAGATAATGCCCCTAAATTAGCAATCTAAAGCTATTGTTCAATTCTAAATGTGATTTATAAAATACCATTGAACAAAATTTTATTGATGATCAATCAAATTATCTAAATAATAATGTAAGTCTCACAAGTCGAGATAACCATCAAAAATCCTTACGAAGGTCCAACAATTTAATCATTTAGCTAATTAAAGTAAATTTGGTCACGAAAATAAAATTTCTATTTCAAAATAGGTTTATAAGTTCTTATGCGCATAAAAGCGTTTAAATCATAATAAGTATATATATATATATACATATATGCTTAAAATAAATACAAGATTACCACCAATGAGCTTTGTAACAAATTAGAACACCAAAAATATATACATATACTGTTGAGTCCCAATGTTTGTTGTAAATTTAATGATGACAAATCTGACCTATAAACACTTAGTAATCTTTTGGTTCTTGTAATCTGATCTGGGTCAGACTAAGCTGACACAGCTTGCGATATGTAACTGACCCAGATCACGCTTCATGTTCATAATTGTAATACTATATGGAAGCAAGTGTTATTCAAGCTGCATCAACAACATTAAAGCATTCAATCCAAGTCAAAGAGGAGGATTGAAGATAGAGGACCAAACTGTTAGTGGAAGACAGATTGGAACTAGCAGTCAGCTTGGAAACACTTAGGCAGATTGGTGCCGTGACAAACCGCCCAATCTGTGTCAACAATCAAAGTGAAGATAACAACCTGGATTGAAGATAAGGACTATGATGTGACTAGGAATATTCCTAGTATCCAGGTTGGTGGTTGTTTACATATGCGTGTTCACACTCTTATTGGACGATGAAGAATGTGCAGTTGTACGTGGGGGACCACAAGTACGATGAAGGCACGATTGTTTATTCTTTTGATCGTCCAATACAAGAAGACTACGTGGTTGATTTGGACACCAAGTGACGAGGACTTTCGCCTATAAAAGCAACACTCCTTGTATGCATATGTGTGGCATTTTCCTGAGAATCATTCTTCACACAAAGTTTCTCTGCTCTTATACACAACTTAGTCTGTACGAGATCAGCTTGGGCTGACTCTCTTGAGCTGAAACTTATTGATTGTTGTTTGTCATTTCATAGGGTTGTTTAGATATTTGTAGGCTATCTTTATTCCGCAACAACCCTGTAATTCTTTGTATAGATTATTTCTTAATAAAGAGTTACATTTGAAAACCGCAATCTGTGTTCAAGAATGCTTTTATTTTCTACTGCTTTACTGTTTTAATGATTCTTGTTCTTTACATGCATTAAGTATTTTGAGTCTTAAAACGTTGCTTAAAAGTTTGTAAAGTTCGAGAAAAGTTGTATTCACCCCCCTCTACAACTATCCTGTATACAATATACTTTGGTATATTGATACACCGTGGGACGTATCAATTGGTATCAGAGCGGTGGTTGAGAATTAACTTGACTTGATCCTTGCATATTTTCATTATAGTAAAGCTTTATGTCATCTTTATTGATAATGGTTCTTCAACCAGACCACCCATGTTTGACAAAGATGATTTCAGTGGGTGGAAAGGTCGAATGTCTTTGTTCCTTGAATCCATCGATAACAATATGACTGACATCCTTCAGGATGGTCCTTATGTTCCTACACAGACTGTAGTGGTTGAAGCTGTGGTTAGGAAGGTCATCCAACCATTCCTGCCACAGTTAAATCCATAGTAAAGGATAAGGCAGATTGGGGGGATGAGGATAGGAGATTGGCTAACTTGGACGTGAAGGCCAGAAATTTCATTGTCTAGGCTGTACCCAAAGACCTTTATCATTCAATAAAAATGTGTTCTACAGCAAAGAAAATGTGGGGTACATTGACTGTCATGTTTGAGGGTTGTTCTACTTCCATGGAGTCCACCATAACTACCTTAACAAGGAGTATGAGAGATTCTTCTCTTTGAGAAATGAATCCTTAACTGACACTCATACCCGCTTTAACGCTTTGGTTAATGATTTAGCTGTTGTTGGAATTTATAAGAATAATAGTGTTTTAAAGAGCAAATTTCTTGATTCTTTACCTCCTAAATGGAACAATTATATTTCATCTGTTAAATTAAGTGCTGTTTACAATGATCTTGATCTCCCTGGACTCTTTGGTCTGCTTCATAACCAAGAGTGTTCAGAGGCAGAAAAATTAATAGCTATGGGTGATTCTTATAGTCAGCCTGCTGCTGCATTTGTTGCTTCCATGACTGAACACCCTAATTCTGTTAGCAATGAGATCATTCCATATGTAAATGATGATATTCCTGTGATGTCTAACCATAATTCTGTTTGTGCTGAATCTGAATATGAGAAATCTGATGGTGATGAACTGGCTAATGAGGTAGCTATGTTGGCTGAAAGGATCAGAAGGAGATCCTTTAACAAGTTTAAAGGAAAGGGAAGAAGTGGCCAAGATGATAGAGCCAAGAAGCCTTTTGATATGTCCAAAGTCACTTGTTACAAGTGTGGCAAAACTGGACATATGGCTGGTGATTGTAGATCCAAAGAAACTGCTCAAGCTGTGCCAGCCAAAGGTGGAAGAGGTGAAAAATACTCAAAACTCAAGACTAAGTACAAAGCCTTGAAAGCATAAATAGCTGAGCTGACTGAGAAGGTGAACAAAAATGAGAAAAGTCTGGTAGCCAAAGACTGGGCTGAAAGTGCTACATCATCTGATGATGAGTTGTACAAAGATGCCAAATGTTACATGGCTAAAGAAGCTACTCGACGATTTGCTGAAGATCTGGCCAGTATGCAACAGCAGTCAGAGTCAGCTCACCAGGCATCCACCAGTCAGACTGCTCCACCTGAGGTAACTTCTTTCTCTAATATGTCTGATTATGATAAACTGTCCAGACTGAACAAACTTGGTGATGAGGTCCTTTTGCAAAAACACTTTAATCAAGAACTTAAGAAGGAAATTCATACGTTGAAACTTGATGTCAGTGCCAAAAATCACACCATTGAAAAACTTAAGTCTGAAGTCAAAGCACAAAAGCAATTGAACTTTATTCTAGTAAAAGAAGCTAAGACTGCAGAAGAAAAGTTTTTGAAAATTAAACAAATTACTGAATCATGGTGTATTGGTTCAAAAAGAGTTGCAAAGTGTGTCAATGTCCAAATACCTCATCAGATCCAAGCTATTTTTGATGGTGATTATGACAGGGCCATAGCCATAGCTGAAGTATATGCTATGGAGCCTTGTTATCAGCCTCCTTCACCACCCAAAGTCCAAACCAAAGGTACGAACTCTAAGCCAATTAAGTTGGTTCAGAAATCTGGTATTGGGTTTAGTGATCCTAAAATTGTTGGCCAAACCATTGCTGAAGCTGTGTCTGAGACTGATAAGGTTGTTGAGTTAAAACCTGAAGAAAGTCTTGACTTGTCAAAACTGACCATTACCCAGTCTGTGTCAGATTCCAATATTAAAACAAACAAGAACTCTAGGAGAATGAAAAGGAAAGTTAGAGACCACAGTGTTCCAAAACAAAAGGCTAAGTTATTAAAGAATGAGAAGTCTGGTTCTCAAGGAAGTGTGTCACAAACCAAATCTGAGTCTATTTCAAATAACACTAAATCTGACTCTGACAAAATGATTTCCAAATATGTTGAGTCCAGAACTAGTGAGGTTTCAATTGATGTAAATTTTCTTAAAGATGTTTCTGATCCCAAAAATGTTGATCAAAGAAAATTAAGAACTGAATGTCAGAAATCTAGAATAGGCAAAGGTTTTGTTCAAAAGGAAACCTTAGTTGTTGCTAAAAAGAATTTCAAATCTGGTAAGGGACAGATCAAGCAACAATGGGTATCCAAATGTGATAAGAGTCAAAGTTCTACGACCCAATCTGAGTCAGACCCTTTGGTCAGCTCTGGTGAACCCATCTCCAGATGGGTTCCCAGAATGAACTAATCTCTTATTGCAAATGCAGGGCAGTCATGATGATAACACCTGGCACTTGGACAGTGGTTGTTCCAAGCATATGACCGGATGTAAGTCCCTGCTATGTAACTTTAGGATTCGCGCTGGTCCTAATGTTACTTTTGGAGATGATTCTCAAGGAAAGACGGAAGGTGTTGGTGTTCTTTCGAATGGTCCTCTTACTTTCAGAAGAGTCTCTTATGTTAATGGTTTGAAGCACAATCTGATTAGTGTGAGTCAGTTGTGTGATGCTGGTTATGAGGTGAGATTCAGGTCTGATAAGGGGATTGTTCTTGATTTAGAAGGCAATGTCGTTCTGATTGCAAAGAGGGATGAGTCTTTGTATTCTTTTGACATGAGAAATCCAACTGTCACAAGAGAAGTATGCTTCATGTCAAAGTCTCAAGATGAGCTGAATTGGTTGTGGCATAAAAGGTTGTCTCATATGAATTTCAAAGACATCAACAAGCTGTGTAAGAAAGAGTTGGTGTCTGGTCTTCCAGTGATCAAGTATGAGAAGGACAAGCTGTGTGGTGCTTGTGAGAAAGGCAAGCAACATAAAGCTACCTTTAAGTCTAAAACCTGCTCAACCATTGATAATTGTTTGGATCTGCTTCATATGGACTTGTTTGGACCAATTAGTACTCCATCATTCACTGGAATGAGGTACTCCTTGGTCATTGTTGATGAGTATTCAAGATACACCTGGGTTTTCTTTCTTAAACACAAGAGTGATGCTGCTGACACAATCATTGATTTCATCAAGCAAGCTGAAATTCTTTACAAAAGGCCTGTTAGGCAGTTAAGGAGTGATAATGGAACTGAATTCAAGAATATCACTCTTAACTCTTTTTGCAGAGAAAAGGGAATTTCACAAGTCTACTCAGCTGCTAGAACTCCTCAACAAAATGGTGTTGCAGAAAGAAGAAACAGAACTCTTATTGAAGCTGCCAGATCCATGATGGCTCAAAACAATGTGAAGTCTCATTTCTGGGCTGAAGCAATTCACACAGCTTGCTTTACCCAGAACAGATCCCTCATTGTGAAAAGACACCAGAAAATTGCATATGAACTTCTTAGGGGGAGAAAACCTGAGATCGGTTTCCTAAGAATGTTTGGAAGTCCTTGCTATATTCTAAACCAGAAAGACCACCTTGGTAAGTTCGATGAGAAGTCAGATGAAGGTATCCTTCTTGGATATGCAACAATGATGAAAGCCTACAGAGTGTACAACAAGAGAACTAAAACAATTGAGAACTCTGTAAATGTAAGCATTGATGAAGGTTGTTCTAAGCCAGTTTGCTCTCCTCCTGAAGATGAAGACTTCAACTTTGAAGAACTGGTTGTACCTGAGAATGAGCCTCCAACAAATCCTCCAGTTGGAGCTAATAATGCTCAAACTCAGGGGGAGCAAATTTTTTTTGAAGAAGAAGAAGTTCCAATCTTTGAAGATGCTCAAACTGATCCTACTCCTACTGAAGTCATAGTTCAGAATCCATTTAATGACTCTTCAACTGGTTCAGACTCCTCCATTCCTGTCCAAGCTGATCAGCCTCTTCCTCAAACTGATCATGCTGGACCATCAAATCTGAATCAGTCCATTGTCCCTGTTACTAGATGGACAAAGAGTCATCCAATTGATCAAATCATTGGTGATCCACTCTCTGGTGTGAAAACAAGAAGAAAGGCAACAGGTAACTTCTGCATGTTTGTCAACTTTGTAAGCAAAGTGGAACCAACTGAGGTTGATGAAGCTCTGGAAGATCCCTCTTGGGTTAATGCAATGCAAGATGAGCTAACACAGTTTGAAAGAAACAAGGTTTGGGAACTTGTTCCAAGACCTCATCACAAGACTGTGATTGGAACCAAGTGGGTCTACAGAAACAAAATGGATGAAAGGGGAGTTGTGACCAGAAACAAAGCAAGATTGGTAGCTCTTGGTTACAGACAAGAGGATGGAATTGATTATGATGAGACTTTTGCACCAGTGGCAAGATTAGAGGCAATCAGAATGTTTTTGGCCTTCTCTGCTCACAAGGGTTTCAAGGTCTATCAAATGGATGTGAAGAGTGCTTTTCTTAATGGAAAGTTGGAAGAAGAAGTCTATGTTGAACAGCCTCAGGTTTTGAAAATTCAAAGTTTCCTGACCATGTATTCAAGCTTGACAAGGCTCTCTATGGGTTAAAGCAAGCTCCAAGGGCATGGTATGATACTTTGTCCAAATTCTTACTGGCTAATAAATTCAAAAGAGGTAATGTTGACAAGACTTTGTTTGTGAGAAAGTATAATGGTGATATTCTGCTTGTACAAATATATGTAGATGATATAATATTTGGTTCTAGCAGTGAAAGACTTTGCAAAAAGTTTTCAGAATTAATGTCTAAAAAGTATGAAATGAGCATGATGGGAGAACTAAACTATTTTCTGGGTTTACAAGTTAAACAGACTAAAAATGGAATTTTATAAACCAAGGAAAGTATGTTAAAGATCTCTTAAACAAATTTGGTTTTAGTGATTGCTCACCTATGAAAACTCCTATGGGAACTGGTGAAAAGCTGGATGAAGATAAAAATGGAAAATCTGTTGACATCACAGTTTATAGGGGTATGATAGGATCATTACTTTATTTAACTGCTAGTAGACCAGATATTATGTTTGCTACATGTCTTTGTGCAAGATATCAGGCTAGTCCTAAGGAATCTCATCTTAAGGCTGTAAAGAGAATCTTTAGATACCTTAAAGGTAGTCCCAATCTGGGTCTTTGGTATCCCAAAGACTCAGGGTTTGATCTAATTGGCTATTCAGATTCTGACTTTGCAGGCTGCAAGATTGATAGAAAAAGTACTTCAGGAGCTTGTCAAATGCTAGGTAATAGACTTGTAAGCTGGTCCAGTAAGAAGCAGCATTCAGTTTCCATTTCTACTGCAGAAGCTGAGTATGTTGCTGCTGGAAGCTGTTGCTCTCAAATCCTTTGGATGCAATATCAGCTTCAAGACTATGGTGTCACTGCAACAAAAACTCCAATCTTTTGTGATAGTACCAGTGCCATAGCAATCTCAAACAATCCTGTACTTCATTCAAGGACCAAGCACATTGATATAAGATATCATTTCATTAGGGATCATGTGATGAAAGAAGATGTTGAACTCCATTTCATTCCAACAGACAATCAGCTTGCTGACTTGTTCACAAAGCCATTGGATGAATCAAGGTTTAACTACCTTATAAGTAAGCTAGGTATGCTTAATTTGTAAAATGTAGTGAGCTAAGTAATAGCAAATCTGACCCCTTAGAGTTTTACTAAAATTTTGAGGGCAAGCTGTGTCTGACACAGACTACTCTTTTATACTTGATGTTTATCAAGTAAAAGTGAGTAAGCTGAGTCTGACCCAGCTTCGTCGTTACTTTTGTTATTAAATATCTCAGTGCGTTTAATTTGTTTCATTATTTTATTTAGCTTACGTATTGATCCTATTGGGATGTGACACGTGTAGTGGACCATACCGGTTACTGAAAAAGTACCACCACTACTTGTTGTTCATCCAATCAAAATCTTTCTCTCTCCACTATTTCCAAATCAGATATTTTGGGTTTGAATAAAACAATCAATCTAACCTAAATTTCAAATCACTTATTCATATTTTCATAAAATCAATTCTTTTTCTCTCTAATCTAATTACTGTTTTATTAAATTTACTTTCTTCTAAATTTGTTTTCAAAATGGCATCATCATCAAATAATTCTCAATCTTCTTCTGAATCTGAAAATCATTTTCCAACTCCAATCAGTGCAAATAAGTTATCTCCTTATGTGGTTGGAGATAAGGTAGTTGTTGTTCCCTCCGATCTTGATACTGGTAAAATCAAGATTGGAAGTCTGGTTTATGCTAATATTCATCCTCCCTCATGGGCAAAAGGATATGATGAGATTGTTACTTTCATGTGGTATCATCCGTTTGGGAAAGTAATGATTGAGAAACCAGATTGGGTGTTTCAAGATCTCCTGTGTGAATTTTGGGCAAGCTGTGTTGTGAAACAAAACAAGAAGGGAGATGCTGCAATCTATGGCTCAGTCCTAAACGGTAAGAAAAAGGTATACATTTCTTACGAAAGGCTTAAGTCTGCATTTGAGCTGTCATATATGCCTGATGATGAATATGATCCTGTTGTGTCTCATGCTGAAGCCAAAAATGTTTTACAAGAAGTTGGATATACTGGTCCACTAGCTTCAGTTGTTAAAATGAAACATTTAACTGGCATTTGGAATTACTTATTGAGCACAATTTCAAAAACTTTACAAGTAAAGGCAGGCAGCTTTGATCAGCCTAATGTCCTAGAGTTGCAAATTTTTCATGCAATGGTCACTATGACCAAAATAGATTTTGCTGCTTTAATCTTTAAGGACCTTGTTGAGCGTGTAAATAAAAAGAGTCTTACCATACCCTATGGTAGGATTCTTGCACTCATTATTGAAGCTATCCTTGATAATGATTACAGCCTGGCAACTGGTCAGACTGTAGAGTGCAAGTCCATAAATTCTAACATTTTCAACAGTCCTAAGGTATCTGTGCAGGGTCTAACCCGAGCAATGCAGATTTACCTTGATTTTTGCAGGAGAAGAGAGGAGGAACAAGAAGCATTAAGGGAAGCTGTCCTTCTTCGACGCGATCTGGGTCTGACACTCAATCTGCCAATCAGGGGGACCCAGGTACACATGCTTCTGAACCCTCAAACTCTTCTGGATCTATGCATTCTTCTCCTTCAAAAGAGGGTGAAGGGTTGGCCACATCATCAGCCACTCTAGCCGCACCCTCACTCCAATTCAAATCAGCTTCAAAACAACCCAGTGTTGAGGACTTAGTGCCTCGCATTGTGAAAAAGAAAAGATCCACAAGGAAATCTGTGTCAGCTTTGGTGGGTAAAATTTCAACTCCAAAACCATTAGAAGTCCCACCTGGTTCAGTGGAAGCTGAGGAACGTTCCAAAGCTGTCCCTGATACCCAAGCTGACATACCGAATTCACCTCGCCCATCTACACTCTCCCAAAAGGGTGTAGACGAGATAAAAGGGACAACCGTATCTACCCAACCCTCCAAACAGGGTGAAGGTATTGAAACAAAGACCTCCTCCCAAGGTCATACTGAGTCTGTGCCGAAATCGCCATCATCAGCCTCCCAAAAGGTTGATGATATCATTAAAGGGATAACAATGGATCTAGCCCAGATCCAAGAGTCAGAGTCTGTGCACGTACAATCTGAGGATGGTCAGACAAAGGAGAGTAGTATCGAACGCCAAGGTGACACTGCTGCTCTTCCAAAGATGATCAGACTCTCTTAATACACTCTGAGTCTGCACTGGCTGCCAATGCCTCTTCTATGTCACAAGAAGAGGTACATGCCACAATTCTCCCTCATGATACTTTGGTGCAACAACACACCATTGTTGAAGGGCAATCCTCTACCCTTAACATTACACCTGCAAAGTCTGTGTCTGCATCTGTCCTTGGACAGAGGGACTCTGTAGGTTACTTGGCTGTCTTTAAGGCAGTCATGTCAGCCCCTTGTGCAGCAAAGGGAACCATTGATGGTCCTCACGATGTCAATGAGAACATAGTCACTATCTCCGGAAGTGACTCTTCATTCGATGATGAGTTTGCCCATCCATCCTCAAGGGATGATCTGATGGAAGTTGCTAGTGGAGGGGTTGATCATCATCAAGATCAACCAATTCCCATTAGCCATCAGCCTGAATCAAATGTCAATCTTTCTCAGGCTGATCAACTCATTATCAATTCTGACAGATCCACTCATGAGACTCACTCTCATGAGAAAATGTTCCAAGACTCCTTACACCTCCACCCCCTTCTATATTCCCCAATTGACCAAATTAAGGATTGCAGGCTGCTCTTTCCAGAGTCAGTGGCTTTTAAGCCAACTGCAAGTCCTTCCCAAGCTCCCACATTCTCATTTTCAGATGTGGGGTCAGCTCACTGAGGTCATATCAACTCACAAGGTTGAGAACTCAAAGCTGACTGAATGCTTGGAAAAGATCCAAAAGGATCAAGAATTGACGGATAAGAAGGTGGATAAAATGTCTAAGGAACAGACTGCACTTAAAGAGAGTGTTGTGAAAGCAGTTGACCTTATGCAAAAGAACCAAGAGAAGCTGACAGAGTCCCTTGAAAGTCTAACTAAGAAAATCAATGAAGAAATGGAAAGGAACAAAGGGACTCTGGGTCAGATCGAAAATGCTGCAACCAGATTCACAAGGAAAGTAACTGTTGAGCTTCAAGCTGCTAATAAGTCACAGGCAGATTTCAAGAAGGATTTGATTGAAGCCTCAACTAGTTTCAAGAACAAGGTTGCACTCCTCCACTAATAAGTCACAGGCAGATTTCAAGAAGGATTTGATTGAAGCCTCAACTAGTTTCAAGAACAAGGTTGCACTCCTCCATAATGATTTTGCTGAATTGAGAAGAGCCTGCTGTCTTACAAATGTAAAGATTGATGTCCTTAACAATCGAATTCCAGACTTATTTGCCACTCCTGTGAGTTCTTTTCCTGGTGATGATGACAAAAAGGGGGAGAAGGATCATACCAAGGGGGAGAAGGATTTTGTTTTTTTTTTTTTTTTTTTTTTTTTTTTTTTTTTTTTTTTTTTTTTTTTTTTTTTTTTTTTTTTTTTTTTTTTTTTTTTTTTTTTTTTTTTTTTTTTTTTTTTTTTTTTTTTTTTTTTTTTTTTTTTTTTTTTTTTTTTTTTTTTTTTTTTTTTTTTTTTTTTTTTTTTTTTTTTTTTTTTTTTTTTTTTTTTTTTTTTTTTTTTTTTTTTTTTTTTTTTTTTTTTTTTTTTTTTTTTTTTTTTTTTTTTTTTTTTTTTTTTTTTTTTTTTTTTTTTTTTTTTTTTTTTTTTTTTTTTTTTTTTTTTTTTTTTTTTTTTTTTTTTTTTTTTTTTTTTTTTTTTTTTTTTTTTTTTTTTTTTTTTTTTTTTTTTTTTTTTTTTTTTTTTTTTTTTTTTTTTTTTTTTTTTTTTTTTTTTTTTTTTTTTTTTTTTTTTTTTTTTTTTTTTTTTTTTTTTTTTTTTTTTTTTTTTTTTTTTTTTTTTTTTTTTTTTTTTTTTTTTTTTTTTTTTTTTTTTTTTTTTTTTTTTTTTTTTTTTTTTTTTTTTTTTTTTTTTTTTTTTTTTTTTTTTTTTTTTTTTTTTTTTTTTTTTTTTTTTTTTTTTTTTTTTTTTTTTTTTTTTTTTTTTTTTTTTTTTTTTTTTTTTTTTTTTTTTTTTTTTTTTTTTTTTTTTTTTTTTTTTTTTTTTTTTTTTTTTTTTTTTTTTTTTTTTTTTTTTTTTTTTTTTTTTTTTTTTTTTTTTTTTTTTTTTTTTTTTTTTTTTTTTTTTTTTTTTTTTTTTTTTTTTTTTTTTTTTTTTTTTTTTTTTTTTTTTTTTTTTTTTTTTTTTTTTTTTTTTTTTTTTTTTTTTTTTTTTTTTTTTTTTTTTTTTTTTTTTTTTTTTTTTTTTTTTTTTTTTTTTTTTTTTTTTTTTTTTTTTTTTTTTTTTTTTTTTTTTTTTTTTTTTTTTTTTTTTTTTTTTTTTTTTTTTTTTTTTTTTTTTTTTTTTTTTTTTTTTTTTTTTTTTTTTTTTTTTTTTTTTTTTTTTTTTTTTTTTTTTTTTTTTTTTTTTTTTTTTTTTTTTTTTTTTTTTTTTTTTTTTTTTTTTTTTTTTTTTTTTTTTTTTTTTTTTTTTTTTTTTTTTTTTTTTTTTTTTCTAATGTGGTTGGTAAGGAAGAAGAGATAAAAATACCAGAATCTGAGTCTGGTGGTACAAAGAATGTGAATGAAGAAGTTGAAAAGGAGAGTGATACAATTGAGGGGGAGACCACTGATGGTGTTGAAAAAGTAACTGGAGGAATAAGGAAGGAAGTTATGGTTGAAAAAGATATAAGGAAGGATGTTGGAGTTGAAAAATTGAAAAGAAAGATGAAGTCTATCCAAGCTGACCCTGTGCAAGCTGTGCCTGAACAAGCTGTGCAAACTGACACAGCTCCCAAAGAAGTAAACATTGAATCTTCTTCAAGTGATGACACAGTCACTCTGTCTCAGTTTCAATTGAAGAAAAGGAAAACTGAAGCTGGGTCAAGTGGTTTGAAAGTCTTGACCCAAGAAGAAAAAGATTGGGAGCTGGCTGCTCAAAATGCACCTGGACTCAAAATGACACTTAAATAGGCTTATAAGTTGGTAGTGGAAGACAGACTAGAAAGAGAAAGAGTTGCTGCAACTAAGTCTGATTCTGAAATTGCCAAGGCTGTTCAAGAACAATTGAATAAAGAAGATGAAGAAGATCTTGCAGCCATTGGTACTAAAAAGAAAGTTGTAAGCAAAGGCAAAGAAAAGAGGAAAATGGTGGTTCACTCAAAACCATCACAGAAAGTTAGAGATGTGGGGCAGAGTGTGAAAGCCCATAGTTGGTTTGATGCCTTGGAGAAAAGACAGGTAACTGAAAATATCCATTATAGAAGGCATCCAGAACCAATCCATCAGGTTATTTTGAAAAGACGAAAAGGAAAAAGCATTCCAAGCATAAGGCTTACAAGGAAAGGTTTTGAATCTAACTGGGAAACCTATGATCTTGACAAGCTGCTTGATCTAGGTTATACAGAATGGGTTGAGTTGCATGACCACATCACTGGTATGCCTGGAATCCACAAAGAGGCTGTCTTGGAAGCCATTGAGAAGAAGTTGGCTGCTATTGTGAAATACAAAATTGATATCACTGGTCTTCCAAGACCAAGAGCATATGATTTGGATGATGAAGATGAGTCAGAAGAGCCACTCAAGAAGAAGAGGAAAAGAAATGTTAGGCTCGAAGCTCCTGAAGGTGATCACACAGACTTCCTCAGAAATTTGAACCCTTCAGAGTTTCTTGGGTTATTATCTACTGATGCTCTAGACAGACTTCTAAGTCATCTTAATCTGTCTCTACCTGCTGGTGTGGAAAATGCAAGAAGTGGAATGCATATTACTGAACCTGAACATGGCATGTATTTTGTGGATACAAAAGGGAATCTTGTATTCCAAAGAACTGCTGAGCTAAACGAGGTACCAACTATGCACCTTTTTACCTTATTCCAAAGAACTGCTGAGCTAAACGAGGTACCAACTATGCACCTTTTTACCTTGTACAGATTTTGTTTTGCTTTCAATGAACAAGGTAATGGGTATGAGCAGTTCCTTATTAATGAAGGACTAGATAGGAAGGTAGATGTGACGATTGCTCCATCTTTTGAAGTTAAACAAGAAACTGTAGAATTAATTGGGGAATAGAGTCTTATTGTAACACTTTGTATTTCTCTAATATACAAGTAGTTGTACAAATTCAGTTGTCTTGTTAGAATTTCATATCAGATTGAAAAGAACCCAAAAGATTCAAAGGGTCACAAACTGTTAGTCATATTTTTCTTTGATTCTTTGTAAGCTGTATGTTAAAAGTGTAGTTAGGTTTTGTCATCATCAAATAGGGGGAGATTGTTGAGTCCCAATGTTTGTTGTAAATTTAATGATGACAAATCTGACCTATAAACACTTAGTAATCTTTTGGTTCTTGTAATCTGATCTGGGTCAGACTAAGCTGACACAGCTTGCGATATGTAACTGACCCAGATCACGCTTCATGTTCATAATTGTAATACTATATGGAAGCAAGTGTTATTCAAGCTGCATCAACAACATTAAAGCATTCAATCCAAGTCGAAAAGGAGGATTGAAGATAGAGGACCAAACTGTTAGTGGAAGACAGATTGGAACTAGCAGTCAGCTTGGAAACACTTAGGCAGATTGGTGCCGTGACAAACCGCCCAATCTGTGTCAACAATCAAAGTGAAGATAACAACCTGGATTGAAGATAAGGACTATGACGTGACTAGGAATATTCCTAGTATCCAGGTTGGTGGTTGTTTACATATGCGTGTTCACACTCTTATTGGACGATGAAGAATGTGCAGCTGTACATGGGGGACCACAAGTACGATGAAGGCACGATTGTTTATTCTTCTGATCGTCCAATACAAGAAGACTACGTGGTTGATTGGACACCAAGTGACGAGGAGCTTTCGCCTATAAAAGCAACACTCCTTGTATGCATATGTGTGGCATTTTCCTGAGAATCATTCTTCACACAAAGTTTCTCTGCTCTTATACACAACTTAGTCTGTACGAGATCAGCTTGGGCTGACTCTCTTGAGCTGAAACTTATTGATTGTTGTTTGTCATTTCATAGGGTTGTTTAGATATTTGTAGGCTATCTTTATTCCGCAACAACCCTGTAATTCTTTGTATAGATTATTTCTTAATAAAGAGTTACATTTGAAAACCGCAATCTGTGTTCAAGAATGCTTTTATTTTCTACTGCTTTACTGTTTTAATGATTCTTGTTCTTTACATGCATTAAGTATTTTGAGTCTTAAAACGTTGCTTAAAAGTTTGTAAAGTTCGAGAAAAGTTGTATTCACCCCCTCTACAACTATCCTGTGTACAATATACTTTGGTATATTGATACACCGTGGGACGTATCATATACGGCACATACACACATATGTTTTGGACCTCACTAGTTAACTTATTATTACAAACTAATACAATTAACCTTACAAAAATACATATACATACACCTAACACATACATACATTTTATACAACAAATTTTTATAAAAAAGATAGAAAAACCCTTCCTATGCCCCTTTGAGGCCGGCCCTCCCCCCTTTCCCCCATACACTTTCACCAATCAACATTTAACCAACCTTATACTCCCAACACAAATCACTTACACTCTTCACACACAACTCATTTCTCTCTCAAGAAACCTCTTCTCTTCTCTCTTTTTCTTATTATTTTCGGCCAACTCAAGCAAAAAACACCAACAAAAATCAAGTTAAACACTTAATAATAATAAGGATTAAGTTAGATTACTAAAGGGTTATATCAAGCAAGGGTTTAAGGATAGTTTTTGGGTTAGATTAAGGTTTGTTGGAGGCTCCAAAGGCCACGAAAATTCTGCCCACTTTCTTCATCCAAAACCAAGTTCAAGAGGATATAATCTTCATCCTTTTTACTAGATCTAATCTTGTTTTTGTTTATATTCAAAGGTTTTATCAAAAACTCATACTTTCTTCTTGTTTTCTTTGTAATATACACTTTATGAGGGCAAAGTTGATAGGATCTTTCTTTCCATGCTCATGCATGTCGAATCTAAGAAGAAAGATCCAAGGATTTAACAAGTTTAAGACCCAAAAGTGTGGTTATAGATTAGTAGCTTTTAAAGTGATTTTCCTTTTGATAGATCTATATGTTTTTGTATATTTTTGAAGAGTATATTCTGAGATTATCATAAAAGATGTTTTTATGTTGTTGAATGTTAGATCTATAAAAGTTGATATTAAAAAAGTGTTGATTTGAATGCATGTATGCTAGATTTAAGAAAGTTGGATCTTTTGTTGGATTATGAGATGGATATGGACTTTATAAGTGAAAAATATGTAATATTAATGTTAATATTCTGGAAAAATTGATAAAATATCAAGGATATAAAGCTTGAATCAAAACATGTTAAAATAAGCTAGAAATCATAAACCGAAAACACGTAAAAATGCATTTTGAGCACACACATGCACCATAATCTTATGACCAAGAAAATATGATAAACCTACTGGAAATAAGTTGAAATAAAAGTATAAAACTCAGATCTATTGGTTCATGACAACAATAAGCTCAAAAATCACCTTTCGGGTCAAATAATCACTAACCGAAAGCACTAAATTGCACATATCACACCACCACCACTATCACGATTTTGGACACCAAAATATGATGAACTTTCTGGAAATAATGAATCAAGAATGAAAATCCATTTTGAAGTACCTTAATAGCTTAAGAAATGAGGCTAAAATCACTATTTCGGTAAACGATTTTTAATCATAAAACCCTCAAAATGAGCAAGACACAAGAGAGGTTGAATTGATATGAATTTATATTGATAAACGTTGCCTAAAAGGCCTGAGATTTTTGACCAAAATGTTTAGTGATGATTTCTAAGAATTTCCATGAATTATTGAATTTAAATGGTAATTAAAAGACATAAAAATCAATAAATAAATTATGTAAATCAAGAATGGGGTTAAATCATCTTAACCATTGATAAAAATAACTAAAACCTACTGGAGAAAAATAGTAAAAAGGCAAGAGACATGTGTTACATAATTTAAAGATAAATAATAAGTAAAAATAATTAATTAAATATTATCATTAAAATAAATGGAAAATACACAAATAAAAGTATAAATCATGAAATTATAAATTAAGGAGCATATATATCAGAAGATAATTCAAATGAAATTATCCATAATTTATAAAGGCAATTATGACACTTAAAAGTATTTTTAAGGAATTATTTAGTAAATAAATCAATAAAGTGAATAAATAAGTAATTAAATATTATTAAATTAAATAAATAATTACAAATCAGAAAATATACATAAATATTAATATTATAAGACCACTAATGTCAAATATTATTACTAAGCAAAGTATACAATGGAAATCATATAAATCAAAGCCAAACTACCGAAATTCCAATAAACGTACAAAAACGTATAATGAGAAAACGACTCTTACCACCAAATCTCTTATAACCAAATAATGAGAGCATCGTAATGCACTTAAACTCCATAATCTAATAACAACCAAAGATGGGCAAGTCTACTAGTATACATCTCATGATCTAGCTCACTAGTTCATGTCACGCGAACTTACGTCGTGAATATATACGTTATGGTTTAGGCTTGCTTGAGGCACAACAAATCTAAGCGAAGGAATCGCGTTTGATCAGCCCCTAACACTCTCAAATCAAGTGAGTCATAGCCCCCTTTCAAACTCTTTTATATGTTTTACTTGCGGGGTGAAAAGCATGATTAATTAAAATGACTTTCTCTTATGAAATGATTCTCTTGAAACAATGATAATGATATGGGAATTATATTGTATGTTCAACGTGTTATATGTTATATGATGAGCTTGAGTACTGTCAAACGGTGGTCCCCTGTACACTACTATTAACTCATTTGAGGCCTGTAGTTAGAGGGTTGCGCAACTAGGACTTGTCCCCTCATCCACTATTATAGGTAATGGTGGGATGTTTGGTCTGCCTTTGTGGCCACCTTCATCGCCAGTCTGGCCTCGCGGTGCTCTAACTACTATATATTTATGGGCGTCTCCATGGCACGACCCTTGGTTATCTTTATGCACGTGGTTGACAGCATGTGCTTATCATTATCTTATCATTTGGGACAATATATCTGATTTTGGGACATAACCGGTCTTAGTAGTGGCTCAAGAACAATCTCATCAAGTTATGTCATGGTAGTCTTACCATTGACCAAGAGGTATTGATATTATATTATGGATGGAAATTATTGTTTGAACATACGGTTTGGGTATGGACAGTATGATGAATTCTTGGAAATTTTGATGACATATTATTTCTTGAATTGGATTAAATATATGTGTGTTGTTCATAAACCTATGAACTCACTCAACTCTCGTAGTTGACACTTTTTCTTCATGCTTTTCAGGTCTAGGGCAGTAAGTTAGCTTTTGGACCGCCTCATGGATGATGTGTTTAATTGTTGCATGTTGGACTAGTAATGCGAACATTTGATTTTTTGATTATGAATTTGGTTATGTAATGTTATTAAACGTCAACTTGAACTTGTAATCTTTTGAATTTGAATGGCATTTGAAACTTTATGTTGATGTTTTATACTTAAATCTTTTGTACCATGTCGTTCTGTGGCATCTCGTATTTCCGCTTTAGTCGGGGTGTTACAGAAAAATGGTATCAGAGACAGGTTATAGAGAATTTTTGCTATAACCTACGTATTTTCAAAACGAGTCGAATATTTCTTAAACAATTGAGTCGATCATAAAGTATTCTTGTTTTACTTATGCATAGCCTGATCAACTATGCCTAACTAAAAATTTAATATGGAATGATCGAAATGGTTGTCTAAGGAATATTCAAAATGAGTCTTTTGAAAATAAACTTTAAAAACGATTCTTGGTGCAAAAGGTACATAACCAAATCCAATGTTTGCATTACCTATTAGAACCCTTAGTTGATACCCCCACTTGGCTAGCATTACTTTGTCCATTTAGATATAATACATGAGAGCTATGCACAAGTGAATTCCAGTCATTACTTTAATTATAAATGGTTATGTCGGTCGTGCGAGTCGAGTTGGTCGTCGATTGTGAATGGTCATGTCGTTGTTGGTTGTTAAGCTTGTGAGTCGTTGGTCGAGTTGGTTGGTTGCTTGTCAAATGGTTAAGGTCGTCTCATGGTCCGTCGAGTCGTCTTGCTGTCCGTAAGTTGCCACATGGGTCGTCAATGGTCAAGTCGGTCGTCCATGGTCGTCTAAGTGTCGAGTCAAGTCGTCATCTCACGCCTTGTGAAACTTGTGTAGGAACATCATGTCGCAAGCAAGTGGAACTTCCGGATCAGCCCCTAGACCAAGGAATTTGTACGGATTCGTGGACTACATGGAAGAGGAAGAAAGGAGACGCCTAGAGCAAGAGCAACCTCCCCAACCACTCCAAGAAGAAGAAGAAGAAGAGACCGATCCAATGGAAGACCCATCGGAAGACGATAATGCTAGAAGTGTTGCCTCTAGCCAACCTGGACGCCGCTCACCCTCGCCACCACCATCACCACCAGCCCCTAGAGCACCCACTCCACCAAGGCAAGATGCACCCATGAACCTAAGTGATGGGCGATTTCCAGCCCAAGACCCATACTTTCAGCCGCGCCTTCCTCGTGATCATCCCTGGTATCATCTCGGACATAGGCGTCAAGGAGAAGAACCACATCGCCCAGTCTATGGGGTACCCCCTCCACCTCCCATTGGTATGACTCGTGAAGAAAGGGAGAGGGTATGGGGAATATGCAAATGGATTAAGGGATGCTAGACTAAGGGTAAGGACTCAAGAGGTGATGATGGAAAGGGCCTTGGGAGTTATGGATCGAACGGGGGATTATGCGAGTTTGGCGATATCAGAAGTTCGTCGAGTTAATGAGGTGATATTCATGATGGGATGTGTGCTCACGGCTGTTTGCACTCTCGTGGTAGCTCTCATGCTTAGGAAGTAAACCTAAGAGCTTCTTTATTTATGAACTTATTTGATGTATGAACGTTTGTACTTTGTTTCAATTCCGTGAACTTTCTAGCTTATGTGTGACGATGATCACATCCTATTTGGGCATGTAGCAATTTTGTAAACTTATCTTGAATGATATATATGTATGCTTAATGCCTCTCTATGGTTACATGATGTGCTATCCTTGTTGTGATATAGTTATCTCTATTATAAAAGTTATAGTTACAGCAGGAAATCAGTTCTGACCACGTTTAGTAGAACGGCCATATCTGGAGTTCTATTTCGTCTTTTGACCTGATTCCAATTGGAGGTGAAACTTAACTCATAGGGCTACGTTTCATATTTTATGAGTTTTTCCCAGATCGTCCATCTTAAGCCACTTTTACGTGCTCCAAGTTCGTACACAGATTCTGTAATTCTCTTAACTAACCGTGAAAGCATGGTTGATAAATTTTAGAATTTACCTAGCCATTTATTTACTCATAATGACAAGTGCGTCGTGATTATAAAAGGAATATGAATCGGGATATACATATACATATGTGTGCAAACGAACCCTCTATGCACTAAATAACTTTAGATATACTCGCGTGAGATCAAGAAGTCGTGAGTCGAGTTTATGTCATATGATTCAATAACGAATGACTAAACTATATTATCCTTTGTAGAGACATGGCACCATGAAGGACCGGCGGAGAAACAAGTGAAGAGGCCCAGCGAAGAGCCGAGTTAGCTGAGCTTATCTCCCAACAGATCAATGCCGCCATGCCAAACATTGCCACCCAAATTGCGGAGAATGTGACCGCTACACTCAACACGGCTAGAAGACAAGATGGAGGAGGAAATGCTATTGATAGGAATGCCTACAAGGCTTTCACGTCTTGCAACCCCAAGGAGTTTCATGGGACAGAAGGTCCTGTTGGGTTGCTTACTTGGTTCCAAAGCATGGAAGCCAACTTGAACATCATTGATTGTGCACCGGCTGACCGTGTTAAGTTTGCTGCTAGTAAGCTTCAAGGAAGAGCTCTTACTTGGTGGAATCTCCAAGCGACTACTAGAGGTCCTGCAGCAGTCAATGCTTTGACTTGGGAGCAGTTTAAAGATGAGTTGAAGCATGAGTATTGTCCACGAGAGGAGGTACAAAAACTGGAGATGGAATTCTGGAACCATGCCATGAGAGGGCTGGAATTGGAGGCCTATGTGATCCGCTTCCACGAGTTGAGCGTGTTGGTGCCGGAGATGGTAACCCCTGTGGCTAAGAAGGTTGAGAGGTTTATCTATGGGTTGGCACCTGAAGTTAGGCTGATGGTCACCGCTGCAAGCCCTACCACTCTTGAGCAGGCTATAAGCTTGGCAACCAGGCTAGTAAATGATTTGGTTAGGCGTGGGAGGTACACGAGAGGTGAATCAAGTTCGAGACAAGGTGGAGGAAATCGATTTGGCGATCGAAAAGGGAATGGGCCGGATAAGAGGCAAAAGATTGTGAGAAACTATGGGGTTGTGGATGCTAACCCCAATCCATATCGTGGCATGCCTCCAAGGTGCAACCGATGTGGTTATAGTCACTTGGGTGAATGCAAGCGTTGCACAACTTGCAACCGCATGGGTCACCTTGCTGCTCACTGCCGGAGCGGGCCAAGGAATGAAGGACCACGAGGGGGATGTCACGAATGTGGAAGTACGGATCATTGGAGAAATGCTTGTCCTAGGTTGAGAAGAGCACAAGGCAACCGTGGAAATGGAAATGGTAACCGTGGCAATTTTAGGAATGTTGGGAATCGCGGGAACCAAGCAAACCGAGGAAACAATGGAAATCAAGTTAACCGAGGAAATGTTGGGAATCAAGCTAATATGGGGAATCAAGGCAACAACGTTAACCAAGGGAATCGTGGGAATCAAGGAGGTCAAGCCCGAGGAAGGGTGTATGCCATGGGAGCGAATGAGGCACGTGATGACCCTAATGTCATCGTAGGTACGTTTCCAATAATAATGTTTATGCATCTATGTTGTTTGATTCTGGAGCTTAAAGAAGTTTTATTTCCTTCGAATTTAAAGAATTGATTGATAAGAAACCTAGTGAACTTGATGAAACTTATTATGTTGAATATGCCAATGGAAACGAGTATAAAACTAAGGAAATTATCCCTGATTGCAAGCTGACTTTAGATGATAAGAGCTATAGTATTGACTTGATTCCCATAGAAATAGGAAGTTTTGATGTGATAGTAGGAATGGATTGGTTGTCAAAGATGCGTGCTGAAATAATTTGCCACGAAAAGATCATTAAGATTCCTTTAGATAGCGGTGAGGTACTAATAGTTCAAGGCCATAAGGCGGGAGTCCAACCCAAGATAGTGTCGTCTATGAAAGTGAGGAAGTATCTACGCAAGGAATACCACACATACTTGGCACAAGTAGTGGATAAGCGAGTGAAAGATAAGGATCCTCTCAAGGTAACAGTGGTTAGAGATTTCCTAGATGTGTTTCCGGATGAACTACCTGGACTTCCCCCAGCAAGACAAGTGGAGTTTACTATCGATTTAGTCCCCGGGGCAGCCCCCGTGGCTAAAGCACCGTATAGACTAGCGCCCTCCGAAATGCGAGAACTCTCAGAGCAATTGCAAGAATTGCTTGATAAAGGTTTAATCCAACCTAGTTCTTCGCCATGGGGTGCGCCAATTCTCTTTGTCAAGAAGAAGGATGGATCTTTGAGAATGTGCATCGACTATAGGGAATTGAATAAATTGACGATCAAGAATAGGTATCCGCTGCCGCGAATAGATGATTTGTTCGATCAACTGCAAGGAGCGTCGCATTTCTCGAAAATTGACCTTAGGTCCGGCTATCATCAGTTGAGAGTACGAGAAGAAGATGTACCTAAAACAGCCTTTAGAACTCGCTATGGGCATTATGAGTTTCTAGTGATGCCATTTGGTCTCACAAATGCGCCAGCCGTTTTCATGGACCTAATGAATAGGATCTGCAGGCCATACTTGGATAAGTTCGTCATAGTGTTTATCGATGACATTTTGATATACTCTAGAAGTAAGGAGGAGCACGAGAAGCACCTGAGGATAATCTTGCAGCTACTTAGGGATGAGAAGCTATATGCTAAGTTTTCTAAGTGTGAATTTTGGCTCCGTCAAGTCTAATTTCTGGGACACGTTGTGAACGAAGAAGGGATCCATGTAGATCCGTCTAAGATAGAAGCAATCAAGAAATGGGAGACACCCAAGACACCAACGAAAGTGCGTAGCTTCCTAGGTTTGGCAGGTTATTATAGGAGGTTCATTCAAGGATTCTCTAAGATTGCGGTACCCCTAACCCAATTGACCCAAAAGTCAAGAGAATTCGAATGGGGTGAAGAACAAGAGCAGGCATTTCAAACGCTTAAGAACATGTTGTGTAAAGCACCAATACTAGCATTGCCGGATGGAATGGAAGGATTTGTAGTATATTGTGATGCGTCGAATAAAGGGCTAGGGTGCGTACTAATGCAAAGAGACAAGGTTATTGCATACGCATCTAGGCAATTGAAGCCACATGAGAAGAATTATTCGACACACAATTTGGAGCTAGGAGCCGTAGTGTTTGCCTTGAAGATATGGCGACATTACCTTTATGGCACCAAGTGCACCATATTTACCAATCACAAGAGCTTGCAACACATCTTTGATCAGAAGATGTTGAACATGAGGCAAAGGAGGTGGATGGAGCTGCTTAACGATTACGAGTGCGAAATTAAGTACCACCTCGGAAAGGCAAATGTTGTTGCTGACACCCTTAGTAGGAAGGTGAGCACTAGGGTGTCAAAGACAAGAATTTATCACTTAAGGTGAAAATGTCTCTAAGGGACAGATTCTTAGAAGATCAAGCAAAAGCTTTTGAAGGGAAGAACATTGAAGAAGAGGCATTGAGTGGGGTAGAAACCAGGTTCGATAGGGATGATGAAGGCATCTTGTACTTCAAAGGAAGAGCTTGGGTCCCAAAGATCAACGGGCTGAGAGAAGTATTAATGAATGAAGCTCACAATTCAAAATACTCGATTCATCCAGGAGCGGATAAGATGTACCAAGGTCTAAAAAGGGACTTTTGGTGGCCTGGGATGAAAGGTGATGTTGCTCTATATGTGAGCCGATGCATGACTTGTGCGATGGTCAAAGCTGAGCACCAAAAGCCAGCTGGACTTTTAAAGCAGCCGGAAATACCCGAGTGGAAGTGGGAGCAAATAGCAATGGACCTAGTGACGAAATTGCCTCGGACAAAGAAGGGTCATGATGCTATATGGGTGATTGTTGATCGTCTTACGAAATCAGCCCATTTCATCCCCATCAAAGAAGATTGGAACACTGAGCGTTTAGCACGTTTGTACGTTGAAAAGATTGTGACATTGCATGGTGTACCTCTGTCCATAATATCCGATAGGGATGGTAGGTTTACCTCACGTTTCTGGGGTCTTGTGCAAGAAGCAATGGGCACTACGTTAGCATTAAGCACGGCTTACCACCCACAAACGGATAGGCAAAGTGAGCGTACAATACAAACGTTGGAGGATATGCTAAGAGCTTGCGCATTAGAATTTAGTGGAAGTTGGGATGAACACTTGCCATACGCGGAATTTACTTACAACAATAGTTATCACTCTAGCATACAATGTGCGCCGTTTGAAGCTCTCTACGGGCGTAAATGTAGATCACCCATGTGTTGGATAGAGGCGGGTGAAAGAAGCCTAGCTACCGTTGATTTTGTCCAAGAGACAACGGACAAGGTGGCGATCATTAAAGAAAAGCTTAAAGCCGCGAGAGATCGGCAAAAGAGTTATGCGGATCAAAGGAGGAAGCCCCTATAATTTGAGGTTGGCGACAAAGTACTATTAAAGGTGTCGCCATGGAAGGGAACCGTAAGGTTCGGCAAAAGAGGAAAGTTGAGCCCCCGATACATTGGGCCATTTGAAATTGTTGCTAGAATAGGCCCCGTGGCCTATAAGTTGAAATTACCCCAAGAATTGGGAGATGTTCATGACACATTCCATGTGTCGAACTTGAAGAAATGTGTGGCGGATGATTCGAAAGTAGTCCCGCTCGAGGAACTACGTGTGGAAGATAAACTCCAATTCCGTGAGGAGCCAATAGAAGTTCTCGATCGCGATGAGAAACGCCTTAAGAGAAGCAAGATCCCTATCGTTAAAGTTCGATGGGATACGAAACGCGGACCAGAGTTTACATGGGAGCGCGAGGACTTTATACGCGAGAAATATCCGCACTTACTCCCTAAGCAAATTAAAATTCCGAGACGGAATTCTTCTAAGGGGGTAAGGATGTAACAACCCTACTTTTTAAATATTATATATGTGCTAGTTATGTTGCCTTTGATCTCGCAAGCCATAGTTATACTTAAAGCTAGTAGATAATGCCCCTAAATTAGCAATCTAAAGCTATTGTTCAATTCTAAATGTGATTTATAAAATACCATTGAACAAAATTTTATTGATGATCAATCAAATTATCTAAATAATAATGTAAGTCTCACAAGTCGAGATAACCATCAAAAATCCTTACGAAGGTCCAACAATTTAATCATTTAGCTAATTAAAGTAAATTTGGTCACGAAAATAAAATTTCTATTTCAAAATAGGTTTATAAGTTCTTATGCGCATAAAAGCGTTTAAATCATAATAAGTATATATATATATACATATATGCTTAAAATAAATACAAGATTACCACCAATGAGCTTTGTAACAAATTAGAACACCAAAAATATATACATATACATACATATATACGGCACACACACATATGTTTTGGACCTCACTAGTTAACTTATTATTACAAACTAATACAATTAACCTTACAAAAATACATATACATACACCTAACACATACATACATTTTATACAACAAATTTTTATAAAAAAAAAGATAGAAAAACCCTTCCTATGCCCCTTTGAGGCCGGCCCTCCCCCCTTTCCCCCATACACTTTCACCAATCAACATTTAACCAACCTTATACTCCCAACACAAATCACTTACACTCTTCACACACAACTCATTTCTCTCTCAAGAAACCTCTTCTCTTCTCTCTTTTTCTTATTATTTTCGGCCAACTCAAGCAAATAAAACACCAACAAAAATCAAGTTAAACACTTAATAATAATAAGGATTAAGTTAGATTACTAAAGGGTTATATCAAGCAAGGGTTTAAGGATGTTTTTGGGTTAGATTAAGGTTTGTTGGAGGCTCCAAAGGCCACGAAAATTCTGCCCACTTTCTTCATCCAAAACCAAGTTCAAGAGGGTATAATCTTCATCCTTTTTACTAGATCTAATCTTGTTTTTGTTTATATTCAAAGGTTTTATCAAAAACTCATACTTTCTTCTTGTTTTCTTTGTAATATACACTTAATGAGGGCAAAGTTGATAGGATCTTTCTTTCCATGCTCATGCATGTCAAATCTAAGAAGAAAGATCCAAGGATTCAACAAGTTTAAGACCCAAAAGTGTGGTTATAAGATTAGTAGCTTTTAAAGTGATTTTCCTTTTGATAGATCTATATGTTTTTGTATATTTTTGAAGAGTATATTCTGAGATTTATCTCTTGTTTTTTCAAATCAGAACACGGAACATGTTGTAACATCCCGAATTTTTAAGACCAATGAAAATTAACCTTTATTATAATTTTGACATTAAAATAGTTTCCTAGCTTTTTATTTTAGAAAACGGGATTAAATTAGTCGGAACTTTAGCGGATAGCGGATAAAATACCCACTAATTTTGGAGAAAAGGGCGTGGCACTCAGGGAGAGTGCCTGCCAAGTTTATGTGTGACTCACTTTTTCCCCCCACTACTTCTCCTTCTTCTTCCCTTCTCCATTCTTCTCAAGAGTTCCTTATGATCCCCATCTCAATATAATTCTTTCTTTAATCCAAATCAAGAAAACTTTCTATTACTAACAAGAATAATAATTCTACCATTCAAGAAATTTGAAGTAAGGGTTTGGAGGGTGAATGGTGGTGGCCGAAATTATGAAGGAAAAAGGAGAAGGCAATGGTGATTTTTATCCTAAATTCCAATTCTTAATTCTTAAGGTAATAATTTCTTTTAACCTAGTTTGATTTTAATTTCAAGAATTAGGGTTCATGCAACTATTTTTATTTGGAAATTGGGGGTTTTATTTATATTGATTTAATTGCTATAATACAAGTTAGGGTTCTTGAAATTTAATCAAATTGGGGGTTTCTAGTTGGCTAGCATGAAAGTTTTGATGATTGTTAGTGAAAACGAAATGTGACAGATTTTGTTACTGACCTTGTCACGAGTCAAACACTGCTGTATCAGAATTTTCACTTGTTGAGTCCTAAAAAGAAAATGTAGTTTATTGTGTAATCTTTAAGTGGCCACTGGAATGAGTTTAAAAGGTGGAGTAGAACTCGAGTTATGAATTTTTGAAGTCAGTGTGGTCATTCTGAATTTTCAGCAAAAACGATTCTGTGTCAGTTTTTAAAACGAGTAAAAAACACTCATACGGGTCAAATCTTGTGTTGGTCACTGAAGATAAAATGTACCTAAATGTGTTAGCTTGAAGTGGCCACTGGAATGAGGTCAAAATATGGTGTAGAACTCAAGTTATGGTCGTTTGAAGTCAGTAAGGTCAAAACTGTTTTGTTAATGACAACAGCAACAGTGTTGGTTTTTAAAACGACCAGAAGTCACCTTTGAAGGACAATTCACATATTTGTAACTAAAGATAAAATGTAGGTATATGTGTCATCTAAATTTGGCCATTGGAATCAAGTAAAAAGAGTAGGTAGAACTTGAGTTATGCTTGTTTGAAGTATGCTTGGTCAAATATATAAATGACGATTTTGGTACGAAAGTAAGTTTTGGTCAAATGAAAATGATATAAGAGATACATGTTTAAAAATTGTTAGCTTAGAAAATTTCAGCAAAGAAAAAAGTGTTTAGCTTAATTAAGGATTCGACAATTTAATATGAAGATTGAGGACATAGTGGTAATTAGATAAAATAATTAATGGCATTTATATATACATGTGGCGAAATGAGTAGACCTAACAATTTTTAAATGCCATTAATTATTTTATCTAATTACCACTATGCCCTCAATCTTCATGTTATGGCTGAGCTTACCTTGATCTCCTTCTTTGCTCTGACTATTCAGCCTAAGCACATAGTCTCCTGGTTTGAAGGTTGATTTCCGCACCCTTTTGTTGTAGTAGTTTTCTACTTTTTGTCTGTAGGATGCTGCTCTTATTGCTGCTATTTCCCTTCGTTCGTCCAGGATGTCCAAATTTAGTCGAAGATTCTCTTCATTGTTTTCTGTTTCTAGGTTAGATACCCTGCACGTTGATATTTGGAGCTCCGTTGGCAGGACAGCTTCAGATCCGTATACCAAGCTAAAGGGAGTCTCATTCGTTCCCCTATTTGGAGTGGTTCTGAGTCCCCATAGGACCAGTGGTATTTCATCTACCCATCTTTTCCGGGTGGGTCCCAACCTTTTTTCTATGCCTTTTACAAGGTCCCTGTTAGTGACTTCGACCATTCCGTTACCCTGCGGGTGGTACACGGATGTGAAGTTATGTTGGATTTTTAGCCAGTTGCAGAATTCAGGGAAGGTGCCTTCCGAGAATTGTTTCCCATTGTCAGAGATGATAATATGCGGTACTCCGAATCGACACACGATGTGCTCGAAGACGAATTTTTCTATGTTTTTCCCGGTTATCTCTGTTAATGGCTTTGCTTCTACCCATTTGGTGAAGTAATCTATTGCAACAACCAAAAATTTATGCCCTGATGCTGCTAACGGGAGTGGTCCGACTATGTCGATTCCCCATTGCGCAAATGGCCAGGCGGAGATGACAGATGTCATGTCTTGTTTCGAAATTCTACTAACGTTTGCGTGGAGCTGGCAATTTACGCATTCTTGCAACGTTGCTGATACGTCTTGGTGCATTGTTGGCCAATAGTAGCTGAGTCTTAATATTTTTGCTACTATTGATTTTGGGCCAGCATGGTGTCCGCAAATTCCTCCGTGCATTTCTGTGATTATCGTGTTAGCCTCGTTGGGCCCTACACATCTTAGCCACGACGTTAGGAAAGCCTTTTTGTATAGTATCCCGTCCATGATTTTGAATTGTGGCGCCTTGATTCGTATTTTCCTGGCTTCATTTTTGTCTTCCGGAAGGAGTCCACTTATTAGGTACTCTCTTATAGGCCTCATCCAGTTGTTAGGATCTTCCATGATTACGCTTAGCACTTCTTTTTCGCTTATGGACCTATCTTTGAGTACTTCGATTAAGACGTCTTTGGCTAAGTGGGAGAAGGTGAGAGATTCCAGTTTGCTTAGCGCGTCTGCCTTTTGGTTCTGGTTTCTTCTTATATGTTCTATTTTGAATGATCCGAAGCAGTTTATAAGTTCATGGACTTTCTCCAGGTATTGTTTGATTGTTGGTTGTTTGCTTCGAATTCCCCTTGAACTTGTTTTGCCACTAACTGTGAATCTACGTATACATGGATGTGGCGAACCTTCATTTCTTTTGCTATACGGAGCCCTGCTAGTAGCGCTTCGTATACTGCTTCATTATTCGTTGTTTCGAATTCGAACCTTAGGGCATACGTATATTCTTTCTTGTCAGGCTCTATTAGCATCAATCCAGCTCCGGAGCCGCTTTTGGATGAGGCCCCGTCTGTATATAGCTTCCATTCATCATGGTTTTGATCGTCAGTGATGGTCAGTGTGCTTGAGTGACTTGTGGCTCCGGTCTCGTTGTTATGTTGCGTTTCTGCGATAAAGTATGCTAGCACCTGTCTTTTCACTGAACTTCGCGCCCTAAATTCAATGTCGTGTTCTCCAAGCTCGATGGCCCACTTAGCCATCCTTCCGGATTTCTCCGGCTTTAGTAACACCTGTTTGATTGGTTTGTCCGTTAAGACAACTATGTTGTGAGCTTGAAAATATCTTCGCAGTCGTCTGGCGGTGTGAACTAATGCCAGGACTAACTTTTCGACTCCGGGTACCGTGCTTCTGCTCCCTGCAGTATTCTGCTAACGAAGTAGATCGGTATTTGCTTCTTATCTCTTTCTGCTAACAATACGGAGCTCACACACTCCGCGGATGATGCTATGTATATGCATAGCGTTTCTTCTACTATGGGGGATGTCAAGGTTGGTAGCTCCGCAATATATTTCTTCATTTGTTCGTGTAAAGAGTAGAATTTGAGCTTTTGTGTGTGTTTTAGTGTGTGTCAATGCCGGTTTCTAGAGAGATAAAGTAGAGAGAGAAAGCAGAGATATCAGGGAAAGATTGGTTAGCATTATGGGGTAAAAGGTTCAATAATACAAGAGTTAGTCATAAATGACTTATGAGAGGGGTATTTATACTAACCACTAACTTAACACTAATACCCCTTCAAATACTAGAATTTACAATTAAACACCATATTTATATTTCTAACAATCTCCCCCTTGGTGTTGAATTGTAAATGTTGCATCGTCTTCGGTCTTTAAATAACATGATGAGCCCATTTGTTGAATTGTAAATGTTGACTTATTAAATCTTGATCTTCTCTTGCAACTTTGAATACTTTGGAAGCACCTTTGAAATCTTTGTAGCTTTTGAGCTTTCACAACTTGAACTTTTGAATGTTGATTTCAACTTGATGTTGCTTTGAGAAGTAACTTGAACTTTGAGTAGCATGCGGAAGCTTGGTTTTGACTTTGAATTCCTTGAATTCTTTTGGTATTGCGGAAGCTTGATTTAACTCTGAAATCTTTTGGCTTTGCGGAAGCTTGGTTTTGACTTTGAAATCTCTTGGCATTTCGGAAGCTTGGTTTTGGAATGCGGAAATTTGAATTGACTTTAAAACTTCAATTCTTGATCTAACTTGTCTTTGAATCAATAAACATCTTGGAGCACTTGATTCTTTGATCAATAAACATTTGCTCCCTCTCAATCAAACAACTATCTCGGAGAAAATTATTCAATAACAAATCTTTAATCTCTTGCTCCCCCTCGAACAAACAATCATTTCGGAGCATATTTAACGACTCATGAGTTTACTCTTGCGCCCCCTCAAATTAACAATCTCTTCAAACTATGAATCTTCTCAAGACATTAAACAAACTTAGCTATCACAAGTATCAACAAACGAACAATCTCCATTCAATCTCAAACTCTTCTAATCATCAAACAATGGTCAAATTTCCAATAAATCTTTCAAATATCGACCATGTACATCATCTTGAATATACTCGATCTTGAATCAATCCTTTAACTTTCTCAAAACAATCTTTCAACTTATCACGATAATTATTCCCTCTCTTCACCTAAACTAACGATCCTTTGAACAACCAAACACAATGAATATCATCAATCAAATTCTACCTAAACCTTGAACTCTATCTATCAATCATTTAATCATTTCTCCCCCTTATGATGAATATGTGAAACGTGTTCATCATACAATAATGATTGATAGCATAAACGGTAGATCACAACAAACAATATTCAACCAAATTAACCCAACCCAATTCCCAATGAACCTATTGGTGAACTAGAATGTAAGGTTGCGTAAAAATGATCCGTTATCACAACCAAAAATCAAAAGGATTGATGGTGTGGCCTAAAAATACGATTACTATTTTCAGGACTTCCCATTATCATCGAGAAATGCACAAAGCTTATCTCTAAATGGTTCGGTCTATGGCTTTTCAACCGATAGATTGCTTTAAAGAATGTAATTCATGGTTAGTGTCACAAAGGCGTTCGATAACCATGTCTTACTATCCTCAAAGACTTTTGGGAAAATAAACCGAGGTCACATAGACTTCTCGTTTACTCGACAAATTCATAAAATGAAAATGTGAGACCTACGTTCAACGTTGGAAATGATGTTAGCATTGGTAGGATTTCCATTCGATCATCGTGGAATATCAAAAAGATGATATCACTATGAATGTTCCGGTAATATCACAAAGATATGCAATGTCACAAAGTCATATAAAGACGCATTGTGTCCTAGTCAAATAAAAGAATATATCAAGTACGCTCTAGACTCAATAGTGATCAAATGAAGTCGGGGACCGGAGCAGAGTGTCTCCCTTTTTCAATATCAACATCTTCCAAATGAAGAGTCGATAGAAATGTGAAAATCTCCGTGAGAATAAAATAAGCATTTGTTAAGAAATACTTGAGTGGTTAGGTAAAGATGTGCATTGCTTCACTGGGTCCATGAAGTCTTCTTCAATATCGAGAAATCAACAAATGAAATCCGATAGGAACGTGTTGACCCGGCTTTTTGAGAATTTTGGGGAGGGCTTTTATTTCTTTTAGCCCTTTCTCACATCATCATTTCACCGTAACCTCTCACTTTTCGACTACTCCCTCATGTCCTATTTGCACAAACATCATCACCACGCTCATAAACCCTCACAATCTAGAATAGAGAATATAACTCCGGGGTTAGATCTCATCGGCGATGATAAGATCATGGAGTTTTTATGAGTGGCCTAAACTCTCATGTGCAAATCTAACACCGAACTTCTTTAAATTTGATCGAAAATGATTTTAAAATCTTCCAAAGTGTTTTAAGATGGAAAAATGAGTTTAAACACTTGGAAGTTTTGGTTTTATAAACAAACTCCCCCTAAATATATGCATGATATAAACAAAGTTTTAGCATATAAAGGGTGAGTAAAGAGTTTGAAAGTTGCTCACAAACATTAAAAATGAGACTACAAAGGCAGTACACAAAGACGTTCGATGCCTTGCAACTCATCCTAATATTATGCGAGAAACTTAAAACCAAGGTAAATAAAAATAGATGAAAATGGAAAATCTTTTTGGATTTTTCAAAAATAAGAAAATGAAAATCTTTTTGGATTTTTCTAAAATAAGAAAATAACAAAAACGGTTTTAGCACGGGTTATACACTGAAGTGTGCATAAGCCATTATTCATCAAATCACTTGGAAATCACTTTTGGAACCCATTTGAGATTGGGTCCAATGGTTTTTGAATTCTTAAAAGTCCAAATGTAAGTCTCATCGATTTGATGAATCGAAGTTGCATTCCACGGAGAACTAAAACCCGGTGGTTTAGTTGAAAAGAGTTTGCGTGGAAGCAACGGTGAAAAATCATTTGATTTCTTTGAAAAACTTCCAATCTTGGGAGATTGAGTTGAAAAATGATTTTTCGAACCAAAATCATTCACTTTTTGCACAACTGTTTTCACAGGTTTTGGTGCAAGATCAAAAAGTTCCGAAAAAGAATATTTGAATGATTTTGACTCAGTTGACTGATCTTTTAAAATCGGTTTCCATTTAGATTTAGTCAACTGAGATTTTGCTTGCGAAATATGAGATGATTTATCCTCAAAGGATAGAAAGGAGACAAAAGTAGTTGTTCCATCAAAATTTGGTTTCTTAGCGTACTTTTTACTCTTTTGCAAGGAGTAATTAGTAAACTGAGAAACCTTTCTTTCAAAAGGTTTTGAAGATTTACCCGTGTAAACCCTCTTTGGAACATCAACTTTTGGTTTGGATGAATTAGATTTTGGAAAACATTTTGACACCTCGGTCTTTGGAATCGTAGAATTACTCGATTGTTTCATGAGTTTTTCAAGCTTTGTGTCCAACGATTTTGATTTAAAAGATGCAATTCGGTTCTCCATCTTTTCAAGTTGTTTTGTAACCGAAGCATTTAAATCAGAGAAAGAAATTGTTGACACATCAGATTTTAATTTCAAAACAAGAGTATCTTTCTCAAAAAGTTTGGATTCCAAAGATGAAATGTAATCTTGTTGATCTTTGATTATTTTCGAAAATCTTTGTTCTTTGCTCACAAAAATTGTGGACTTATTTCGCAACTCATGGTTAAGCTCAGAAATCTTTTGTTGCCAAACAAGTTCGTTTGATTGATTGTCCAAAACAATTTTATTGAGCTTTTTGGAAGAATTGTCCAACTCATTTGTGAATTTGAAAATCTTTGATTGCAAATGATCATTTTCTTCTTGAAGACTTTCCATGTTGGACAAAATGAGATCATTTGCAGGTTTGAGTTCTTTGTTCTCTGACATGAGTTGGTCAATTTCAAGTTGAAGATTTTTGTTTTGTTCCATGAGTTTTTGACTCGTCTCATACATGTATCGTTTTTCTTGAAAACGAATGACAGCACATGGAACATGTTTGTTGTTGAAAATCTTGGGATGTAAATTACATGTACAACGACCATTTTTATGATCCCAAATTTCATCCCCTGTGGGTTCTTGAATGAACATAGTCGTCAGTTTATCTGGCACATTGAAATTTATTGACTCAAAATTTTCTGAAGTCTGGTACGAAGAAATAATCGATTTCAAGTCTTTAATGTCAGACACAAACACACACGTTCCTCACAAAGAGCTTTGAATCTCTTGGACACATCCTCAAACTCTTGATACACTCGAACAACACAAACATGATTATTTCCTTGAAAACATGAACACTTTTGACTATTATGAAAATTATATAAACCAAAGCTTGGTTCAAATTTGATTGGTATGGTTGACATTTTGACTGAAAAACTTGATGATTAGCCCAATGAAAGAACAACCCAAATAAAGAACCAAAAATTTAGTCTTGAAAAATATGTAGCCCAACAACTAAAAAATTTAGCCCAAATAAAATTTGAGTCCAACAAACAAAAAAAATAAGCCCAACAAACAACTAGTGAACATACTTGGCCTAAACACTCTTTAGCCCAAATGATAAAAACTTTAAGCCCAAAAACTAGTTCAATTGTTCAGCCCAATTGATGATTCCAGCCCAATCACACTTTTTAAGTCCAAAATGAAGAATATCTAAATATAAGCCCAAAAAAAAAATAAAGTTCAATGCTAAAGCTTCCCTTGAAGCCATTTCAATCAATTAAAAGACTTAAAAATTTTTTTTTTGATTTTCTACTTGTGAAGAATGCCGAGCAAAAATCTCGGCAAATGGACCAAAAAATTTTGAAATTTTTTATTTTCTGCCCACTTGAAGAATATTGATCGAAAATGATATTGAATTAATTTTATTGAAATTGAAAATTTTGACAAGTCTAAATGAACTAGGTGCCGAGGTTTTTCTTCGGCAAATAGAACAAGTAGCCAATTCACAATTCGAACACACTGATCAACCAACTTCAACAGTTTGCCGAGCTTTTTCTTCAGCAAATGGTACAACTAGAACTGTATCACAAAAAACACTTGGTGGATTTTTGTTGAAATAACTATTTGCCGAGATAAAATCTCTGCAAACAGTGTAAGTAGAATCAACACTTAACCAAATTTCCTTGAAACACCTATTTGCCGAGATAAAATCTCTGCAAATAGAACAATGAGCACCACACTTAACCAACTTTTCTTGAAACCACTATTTGCCGAGATAAAATCTCTGCAAATAGAACAATGAGCACCACACTTAACCAACTTTTCTTGAAACCACTATTTGCCGAGATAAAATCTCTGCAAATAGAACAATGAGCACCACACTTAACCAATTTTTCTTGAAACCACTATTTGCCGAGCAAAAAGCTCTGCAAATAGTACAAGTAGCTTCAGTCCTTAGCCAAAATTTGCTCAAATACGTATTTGCCGAGATAAAATCTCTGCAAATAGTACAAGTAAGATTAACCCTAGCCAAAAACCTCTGCAAACACGAGTAATCACTACACGACAAAATAGTCGGTTACTAGTCTTCTTCTTCGTTCAGCCAAACACTTAAACGCCGAGGTTTCTGAAAATCATTGATATCTTCTTCATTTTTAAGAGTTACAACTTGAAATTTATATCAAAATTCTCAGAAAATGATTGCGAACAAATCCTCGAACAAAATAACAACTAATTTCAATCAGAATCAAATCCCACTGAAACCTTCATTTGCCGAGCTTTCACGAAATGTGATCAAATGATGAAATTGAAATCTGAAATCGATATAGAATGATGATATACTAACAACTAATCGATCGGTGAACAAATTTCAACAACAAACACACTAATTTTGCAGAAATTACTCAAACAGTAATCTCGGCAAATGGCTATTTCAGTAACAAACTCAAATTCCAGAAAATAAGCACAAAATAAGCCTTAATTGAAGCTTGTGGATCGTTCAGCAACTCTGATTGTGCTCTGATACCAAATGATAGAAACAAACTTGAGCTTAATTGTGATAACAATGGTGGAATTATGGTTAGTGTGTGAAAAGTATGTTTGTGTGTGAAAGGGAGGTTGAAGATGATAGGGAGGAGAGATAAAGTAATTTAGAGAGATGTAAGTATGGGATTAATGAAAGGCTTAGTTACATGTGGAGTGATAAGGGGTTTTGTTAGGTCCAGATTTACTGGACTCGCTCCAGACTCGACTACTGGAGACTTACTGAAGATCTGTCCAGAAACGTGTTCTACTGGACCTACTCCAAACTTGGAATCTGGAGTCTCTCTGAAGATTTGTCCAGAAATAATGGAAGATCAGTGAGCAAATACTTGTATAGGAAATCTGGAGTATTCTCCAGATTAGCTCACTGGACTTCACCCCAGTCCAGATCTACTCTACTGAAGACGTTCTCACTGAAGTCAAAGACTGAAGTCAGAATAAAGAAGACTGACAAATGGCGGAGTCCACTGGAAGTCTTACCAGATCTGTACACTGGAGGATTGTCAGTGTTCTAGACCTTACAAGTCTGAACACTGATATCGAGGAATTGACTTTTGCCTTTACACACTTTCCAAAGAACAATCCACTTTTTCTTTACCAAAGTTTATGCGTGTAAAGGTGGTTGGTTAAAAGAATAAAATCATATCGATATGACTTTATCCTTGTACCATTAACCAATGCATTTAATGTTCTTGTCAGATCATTAAATGCATGCAACCATATTTGTACGACACAAAATTCACTGGTAAATTTTGTTGCCTATAAATACAAAGTCATTTCTTTGAGAAAATACTTTTAAGCATACATTTTGCATTAGAGTGAATTTGTTTAAATACTCTCGATCTTAAACTGGGATACTTCACAACTTTAAGTATCTCGATCCAAAAGAGTTATTTGACAAATATAGATCATTTGTAATTCATAGGTTGTTAGGATACATACTTATTTGTATTATCTTGATTCTGCACAACCTTGTATTTTATTTAACATCATAAATAAAATACACCATTGAAAAATACATAATGTTCCACTTTACTTGTTTATTGCTTTAAGTCTTGTATTACTTTGTTTATATATTCTTGCATTTATTTACAAGTAATACTAGTCCATTCTAGTGATTATTAGACTTGTTGTATTTTACACTTCTAGGTTAACCATCGTATTTCAGGGACTCACATTTGGTATCAGAGCAGAAGGCTAAACATTGCCTAGATCTATTTCTTTGATGGCCAACCTAGAAAATTCACAAGGAAGCTTTAATTTTGGTCCCGATCCTAATGTTAATGTTAATGATCAAAATAATGAACCACCTATTGTTAATAACACTATTCCACCACCTCCTCCTCCTACTCCTGCTTCTCCACACGTGCATGTGCACTATTCAAATAATAAGCCTGATGATAGCTATAAATTGAAATATAAAAAGCTTAAGGCCCAGATTGCTCTCATGGCACAACAAATTGAAAACAATAATAAGTGCATGATCGCAACAACTGAAGAGAAGTGGGTTCCTTCTGATGAATCATCTGCTGATGAAGAAGAAGAAAGAGATTGCTGTTACATGGCTCTAGCAGACGAAGAGCACCTGGTGAAGGAGGATGTCACATCTGGACGATGGGTGGACATTGTTATTAAAAAGGTTAGTGATTATGATACTGCAACTGACCAAGAATTAAAACTGGACATTGCTGAAGCTCTTAATTCTGATTTGATATTTGTAGAAACTGTTAGATCTGATTGTGTAAATGGTCTAGAAACAGATTTTTCTGAAATAACTGTCTTAAAATCAAAATTAAAAGAACTTCAAGACATTGAACTGGCATTTCAAGCCCAGGTTCTGCTAACTGAACAATTGATTCAAGAAAAACAAGATCTTGAAGTCATTTTAGAGAAAGAAAAACTGGTGATTAAATCATGGCTAGAAACCAGAAAGCCATATGATGCTGGAGTAAATCAATTTCCTGCTCAAAGACGTGCATATTTAGATGGAAATACTCATGTAGCATCATTAATACCAGTAATCGATCGATTACCAGAGGGGTTCAGGACCACCACTGTTTATGATGAGCCTGTAACTCCCAAGGCCAATATTTTCCCAGTTCAATCCTCAGAGGTTAAGACTGGAGCATTCCAGATGACTGCTCCAGTTAAAGAGGTTTATCGGAATAAACCTTTGCCTCAAACCAATCCCCTACCTAAGCCTAGACTGGAAAGGCTAAGGTATCATCTGATGAAAATGTTTTGTCCAGGTTAGAGAGCCAGATTCAAATACTGACTCGTCAATTTCAAAGTTTTAAGCAAGAGCAAATAGGCCATCTGGACAATTTGCATCCAGTTCTTCAACTGATAAGACCAATTTGACATGCTTTAAGTGTGGCAAAAAGGGTCATTTCATGAAAGATTGCAGGTCCAGCCAGTTTGTATCCAAGCCTGGTCCATTTTCTTCAAATAATAAGCCTGATGATAGCTATAAATTGAAATATAAAAAGCTTAAGGCCCAGATTGCTCTCATGGCACAACAAATTGAAAACAATAATAAGTGCATGATCGCAACAACTGAAGAGAAGTGGGTTCCTTCTGATGAATCATCTGCTGATGAAGAAGAAGAAAGAGATTGCTGTTACATGGCTCTAGCAGACGAAGAGCACCTGGTGAAGGAGGATGTCACATCTGGACGATGGGTGGACATTGTTATTAAAAAGGTTAGTGATTATGATACTGCAACTGACCAAGAATTAAAACTGGACATTGCTGAAGCTCTTAATTCTGATTTGATATTTGTAGAAACTGTTAGATCTGATTGTGTAAATGGTCTAGAAACAGATTTTTCTGAAATAACTGTCTTAAAATCAAAATTAAAAGAACTTCAAGACATTGAACTGGCATTTCAAGCCCAGGTTCTGCTAACTGAACAATTGATTCAAGAAAAACAAGATCTTGAAGTCATTTTAGAGAAAGAAAAACTGGTGATTAAATCATGGCTAGAAACCAGAAAGCCATATGATGCTGGAGTAAATCAATTTCCTGCTCAAAGACGTGCATATTTAGATGGAAATACTCATGTAGCATCATTAATACCAGTAATCGATCGATTACCAGAGGGGTTCAGGACCACCACTGTTTATGATGAGCCTGTAACTCCCAAGGCCAATATTTTCCCAGTTCAATCCTCAGAGGTTAAGACTGGAGCATTCCAGATGACTGCTCCAGTTAAAGAGGTTTATCGGAATAAACCTTTGCCTCAAACCAATCCCCTACCTAAGCCTAGACTGGAAAGGCTAAGGTATCATCTGATGAAAATGTTTTGTCCAGGTTAGAGAGCCAGATTCAAATACTGACTCGTCAATTTCAAAGTTTTAATGCAAGATTAAACTTTATTGAGGGTACTTCATCTGGCCCTAGACAAAATACAAAACCATTTGCAAAGAAAGTTAAATCTATTTCTCCAGTTGAGAAAAAGAAAAAGGTTTCAAAACTATCAACCCCAGTGGTCTTTTCAACTAAGACCACTGTTGAAGAAAGTGAACTAAACCAGATTGCCCCAGGGACCTATAAGGGAGGGTCCAGCGAACCCATCAGTCGATGGGTTCCCAAATCTAACTGATAATATCTGGTGTGTGTGCAGGGCGATCGAAAGAAATATATCTGGTATCTTGACAGTGCTGCTGGCAGGACGATGACCAGATGTAAGACCCTGCTGGAGGAGTTCACCATTTCTGATGGACCCTCCATTACTTTTGGAAATGATGGTTGTGGAAAGACTGAGGGATACGGTGTTCTGAACAATGGACAAGTCAAGTTCCGACGTGTTGCATTTGTGAATGGTTTGAAATATAACCTGATCAGTGTAAGCCAACTGTGTGATGATGGCTATCAAGTTCTATTCAATATTGCTCAGGGTATCGTATTCAACAAGGACTGGAAGGTAGTGTTGATTGCTCCCAGAAAAGGGAATGTGTACGTGATGGATATAGAAAGCTCTCCTTCAGAGCAGTGTTTCTATACTCAAGCTGATGAAGACACAAACTGGTTATGGCACAAAAGGTTATCCCATTTAAATTTCAAGAATATTAATAAGTTGTCCAGAAAACAACTTGCAGATGGGATACCTTCAGTTTCCTTCAAAAAGGAATGGCCATGTCCAGGATGTGAGATGGGTAAGCAGAAACGTACCAGTTTCAAGACCAGACAGAATTTCAGCATATTTGAACCTCTTCATATGCTTCATATGGACCTCTTTGGTCCAGTGAACGTTCAGACTCGTGCTGGTAAAAGATACACCCTGGTGATCGTAGATGAATTCTCCAGATATTGTTGGGTGATCTTTCTGAGGTCTAAAAGTGAAGCTGCTGCTGAAATCATCAGTCTTATCAAGCAAATTGAGCTCAAGTACAGTCGAAAGGTGTGTCAGTTAAGAAGTGACAATGGAACAGAATTTCAGAATGCAACTCTGGAGTCATTCTGTACTGACACTGGCATCTCCCAGAACTTCTCATCAGCCCGCTCTCCAGAACAGAATGGAGTGGTGGAAAGGAAGAATCGAATGCTGATAGAAGCTGCCAGGAGTATGCTTGCTGAATCTGGTCTGTCTACCAGTTTCTGGGCTGAAGCAATTGCTACTGCTTGCCACACCCAGAACCGGTCAGTGTATGTGAAATGACACAAAAAGATAGCCTATGAAGTCTTAAGAAATAGAAAACCAAATATTGGTTATTTTCATGTTTTTGGATGTCCAGTTTACATCCTGAACGACTCCAGTCAGTTAGGCAAATTTGATGCCAAAGCTGATGAAGGGTATTTCTTAGGCTATTCAGCCATTCGCAAGGCCTTCAGAGTCTACAACAAGAGACTGGAGAAGGTCCATGAGTCAATTCATGTCACATTTGATGAATCAAATGCTGCAATCAACAAGAAGCCAGCCCTTGACACTCCCCCAGTAACTCCAATTGTCTTCGGTGAATCTGATCCTATCAACTACAATAAAGAAGATTCAGAAGACACAGTTTCCAGTCATCCTGATCTGGAACCTGTTCAGAAAAAGAAACGCTACAGTAGTACTCCTTTCTATCCCTCTATTATTTTCAAACTACCCTCTGAAATTAATATTGGATCAGATGTTCGTACTACTCCCCCAGTATCAGTGTCAGTTGAGAATATACCAGAAATGTCTTCTTATGAAGAATTCCAAACTGAACCAGTACTTCAAGAAATGCCTTCAAATGAAGAATTTCATGATGCAAATCGTGATTTAAATAACTCAGATGAAGATGCTGAAGTAGTCTGGCAAGATCCTCCTCCTGAAGCAACTCCAGAGGAGACTCAACTGAATTCTTGAACTGATATTGTTGTCAGTAACAATCCTGGTCAGTACTCCAGATGGACAAAAGCTCATCCTATTGATCAGATCATAGGTGACTCCAGTAGAGGAGTTCAGACCAGAAGAGCCTCCAGTAATCAATGCTTATATGTCAGTTTTCTATCATTGATGGAACCTAAGAAGATTGACGAGGCTATGGAAGATCCAAGCTGGGTGACTGCTATGCAAGAAGAGCTTCACCAGTTTGAAAAGAACAAGGTCTGGTATCTGGTTCCTTTCCCAGTTGGAAAGAAAGAACCAATTAGAACAAGATGGGTCTTCAGAAACAAGGCCAGACTGGTAGCACAAGGCTACTGCCAGTCAGATATTGACTTTGATGAATCATTTGCTCCAGTGGCTAGACTTGAAGCGATCAGAATATTCTTAGCATTCGCTGCTTATCATCAGTTCAAGGTCTACCAGATGGATGTAAAGAGTGTTTTCTTGAATGGAAAGCTTGAAGAAGAAGTTTATGTCAGACAACCACCAGGTTTCGTTGATGAAAAGCATCCACATTGGGTATATCGTCTGGACAAAGCGCTGTATGGCCTCAGACAAGCCCCACGTGCCTGGTATGACACTCTGACTAAACATTTGTTGAAAAATGGTTTTAAAAGAGGTGCAATTGACAATACCTTATTTATTCTTCATGAAAAAGGTAATCTGTTAATGGTACAAATTTATGTTGATGATATTATTTTTGGGTCTACTGATGAAAACATATGCAAGAAATTTTCGAAAATAATGTCAACTGAATATGAAATGAGTTTGATGGGTGAATTAACATATTTTCTTGGACTCCAGATTAAACAAAACAAAGATGGCATTTTTATTAATCAGGAAAAATATGTTAGAGATCTTTTAAAGAAATATGATATGAACTCTTCACCATCTAAACCAACTCCAATTTCTGCACCACTGACACTGGACTCTGATCCAGATGGTAAACCAGTGAACACCACTGTCTACAGAGGCATAGTTGGTTCACTGATGTATTTAACTGCCAGTAGACCAGATATTATGTTTTCAACATGTTTATGTGCCAGATATCAGTCTAATCCAAAGGAATCTCATATGCTTGCTGTAAAGCGCATACTGAAGTACCTTAAAGGTGTCCCCAGTCTAGGTCTTTGGTATCCCAAAGGCTCAGGCATGGATCTAATGGGTTATTCAGATTCAGATCATACAGGTTGTAAGATAGACAGGAAATCCACTACTGGTGGATGTCATTTCCTTGGTGGCAAACTGGTCAGCTGGACCAGTAAGAAGCAAACTTCAGTTTCATTGTCCACTGCTGAAGCTGAGTACGTGTCTGCAGCCAGTTGTTGTGCTCAGATACTCTGGATGAAGAACCAGTTGCTTGATTATGGTATTAAGTACTCAAAGACCCCAATCTTTTGTGATAATACCAGTGCCATTGCTATCTCTAACAATCCAGTCATGCACTCCAAAACGAAGCACATTGATCTCAGGTATCACTTCATTCGTGATCATATTATGAAAAACAACATTGAACTCCATTTTATTCCCACTGACAAACAACTCGCTGACATTTTTACTAAACCTCTGGATGTCAAAACTTTTGAATATCTTGTTGGTGAGTTGGGAATGTTAAACCCTTAAATCTGGGACTACTCAGATATTGAACGCCTTTGTGTACTATCTTTGCATAAATAGATTTCTGGATCAACATTCCAGGGGAAGACTTGAAAGATATTTTTGTTCTTAAAAATGTTTTAAGTTCAAGGGGAATTTATTAATTTATTTTCTCACTGGACAAATTCTTCAGAAAATATTACTGGTGCTTTGTAAATGTGTCCCTCTCATTTGTCTGTATTAGTTGACGTGCACGTTTGAGGTTACCAGTCTTTCAAAATGGTTTTCACTGGTACTTTACTGGAGTGTCCCTCCAGTGTACCATCAGTGCATACTTCACTGGACTAATCCACCAGTGATACTGGAGTGTCCAGTCAACCTCCAGATGCATATGTCACTGGACAAATTCTTCAGAAAATATTACTGGTGCTTTGTAAATGTGTCCCTCTCATTTGTCTGTATTAGTTGACGTGCACGTTTGAGGTTACCAGTCTTTCAAAATGGTTTTCACTGGTACTTTACTGGAGTGTCCCTCCAGTGTACCATCAGTGCATACTTCACTGGACAAATTCTTCAGAAAATATTACTGGTGCTTTGTAAATGTGTCCCTCTCATTTGTCTGTATTAGTTGACGTGCACGTTTGAGGTTACCAGTCTTTCAAAATGGTTTTCACTGGTACTTTACTGGAGTGTCCCTCCAGTGTACCATCAGTGCATACTTCACTGGACTAATCCACCAGTAATACTGGAGTGTCCAGTCAACCTCCAGATGCACTGAAATAAGTCATAATATTTTTTTTAATACTTGGTCATTGTGCGTGCCACGTAAGCAAACTTTTTAAAGATATTTATCTTATAATCCTACGTGGCATGTAAATTTTTCAACGTAATGATGGTATTTTTACCTTGGGAAGTCAAAAAGAGCAACTTGATACTGTTTGTGGGCTGTAAACCGTCACACATTTATGTGTGATGTGATGTAATTAATGCGGATCTCAGAACCCGATCAAAATTTTATTTGATAATTTCAAATTAAACCGTTTGAGTTCCACATTCTCTCTCCTCTAAATACCCACTTTCAATTTCATTTGCATTTACTTCGAACATATTTACTCCCAAATCTTTCAAATTCCTTCATTTACTTCTTCATTCATTTTCCAATCATCATCATCTCTCATATTTACTCCATTTCCATTCATTCCTTCATCAAATCTTCATCTAAACCCTAAATACTCAATTTCATCTTCATCTATTCTTCATATAATGGCACCTAGACAATCCAAATCTCTTAAAAATCTGCTCGCTGCTGAATATGATCCAACTGAAAATGTTGACAAGGCACCCCATATCACTCTAGAGGCAAAAGCTATAAGAATAAACATGAACAACTGGATGGCCAGACTTTCACTTTCCAGTGTTCATGATGCCCAATCTGTTATTGGGAGATTAAACACATTTTTTCTCTCATGCCCACTATATGGTGCGTTGACATTAAATCCAGGGAGGATGTACCACGATTACCTCTGTGAATTCTGGTACACTGCACAATATGATGATGAAACTTCATCAATTACTTACTCTCTGAAGCAAGGTACCAGATCCTTGGGTTTCACTGCTAGTCTACTCAGGTCTGTTCTTCAATTGAATTATTTTGAACAGAATGAGTTGCCCATCGAACTTCCTTCTGGTATCAATACAAGGGAAGTGTGCAGACTGATGGGGCACACAGATATAATGGATGAGCATGGCCAGCTATTCAGGAAGGGAACTATCTACATGAGCAAACTATCAGACTCATGGAGATACTTCTTCACCCACATTGTTGAATGTCTGGGAGGCAGTTCTGGAGGGTTAGACCAGATAAATCAAACCCATCTCCAGATTGCCTACTGCCTCTGGTTTGGACTTAGAGTGGATTTTGCTCAGATTCTTTTTGATGATCTGGTAGAGCGTCTTAGAGTGAAAGGTAGAAAAGCCTTTGTTCCTTATATCCGTTTTCTTTCACTCATATTTAAAAGAGCTCTTGGAGACCAGTATGATTTTGAAACTACTCACTTTTCTGTGAGTGAGTATATGAGGGATCTGACCAACCTCAGATCTCCACTGAATGAGGTAGATATTCCTCAGTCCATGCTCTCCTTTCAAAGAGAAGAAGCTGAAGTGGCTCCAGGTAGAGGTCAAGTTGGTGAAGGACCCTCTGGTGACCAAGATGTACAGATAATAGAAGCTGTACAACCCATTAGACAAGTTGCTCCTGAAGGTCAAGGACCAGAAATTGTTGAACCTTCCAGACGACCTAGAACAAACAGGCGTCTGATGAGAGCTGGAGTTCAGGTGAATCCTGAAAGACATCCTGGTGATGTAATGAATTTGGATGGGTCTCCGATTTTTGAACCTGAAGAGAATGTAGAGGTTGTTGGGCAGGTGACTGATGAACAGATAGAAAATGCGGCCCAGATTATTGAGCAGGTTGTTGAGCAAGTCGAACAAGATGTTCAGACTGATGAACATGTATCTGGTGAGCAAGAGGCTCAAATCGACTTGAATGTAGAGGCTGGTGAATAAGTTTATGAACAGGCTGGTGAACAGACTGGTGATCAGACAGTTGGGATGGCTTCAAATTGGGATGATGTAGATTCCCCAATGTCTGAAGGTTTTGATGTAAACATGAATTTCCTGGGTGATGAAGAAGAAAATATTGACACATCTGCTATTGCTTCAGTCACCCAACCAATTATATCTGCTGAAATGCCACCACCACCACCAGAATCAAATGAACCACCTCCACCAGAATCAAATGCCACCCCACCAGAATCAAATGCCACCTCCACCAGAATCAAATGAACCACCTCCACCAGAATCAAATGAACCACCTCCACCAGAATCAAATGAACCACCTCCACCAGAATCAAATGAACCACCTCCACCAGAATCAAATGAACCACCTCCACCAGAATCAAATGAACCACCTCCACCAGAATCAAATGACCACCTCCACCAGAATCAAATGAACCACCTCCACCAGAATCAAATGAACCACCTCCACCAGAATCAAATGAACCACCTCCACCAGAATCAAATGAACCACCTCCACCAGAATCAAATGAACCACCTCCACCAGAATCAAATGAACCACCTCCACCAGAATCAAATGAACCACCTCCACCAGAATCAAATGAACCACCTCCACCAGAATCAAATGAACCACCTCCACCAGAATCAAATGAACCACCTCCACCAGAATCAAATGAACCACCTCCACCAGAATCAAATGAACCACCTCCACCAGAATCAAATGAACCACCTCCACCAGAATCAAATGAACCACCTCCACCAGAATCAAATGAACCACCTCCACCAGAATCAAATGACCACCACCACCAGAATCAAATGAACCACCTCCACCAGAATCAAATGAACCACCTCCACCAGAATCAAATGAACCACCTCCACCAGAATCAAATGAACCACCTCCACCAGAATCAAATGAACCACCTCCACCAGAATCAAATGAACCACCTCCACCAGAATCAAATGAACCACCTCCACCAGAATCAAATGAACCACCTCCACCAGAATCAAATGAACCACCTCCACCAGAATCAAATGAACCACCTCCACCAGAATCAAATGAACCACCTCCACCAGAATCAAATGAACCACCTCCACCAGAATCAAATGAACCACCTCCACCAGAATCAAATGAACCACCTCCACCAGAATCAAATGAACCACCTCCACCAGAATCAAATGAACCACCTCCACCAGAATCAAATGAACCACCTCCACCAGAATCAAATGAACCACCTCCACCAGAATCAAATGAACCACCTCCACCAGAATCAAATGAACCACCTCCACCAGAATCAAATGAACCACCTCCACCAGAATCAAATGAACCACCTCCACCAGAATCAAATGAACCACCTCCACCAGAATCAAATGAACCACCTCCACCAGAATCAAATGAACCACCTCCACCAGAATCAAATGAACCACCTCCACCAGAATCAAATGAACCACCTCCACCAGAATCAAATGAACCACCTCCACCAGAATCAAATGAACCACCTCCACCAGAATCAAATGAACCACCTCCACCAGAATCAAATGAACCACCTCCACCAGAATCAAATGAACCACCTCCACCAGAATCAAATGAACCACCTCCACCAGAATCAAATGAACCACCTCCACCAGAATCAAATGAACCACCTCCACCAGAATCAAATGAACCACCTCCACCAGAATCAAATGAACCACCTCCACCAGAATCAAATGAACCACCTCCACCAGAATCAAATGAACCACCTCCACCAGAATCAAATGAACCACCTCCACCAGAATCAAATGAACCACCTCCACCAGAATCAAATGAACCACCTCCACCAGAATCAAATGAACCACCTCCACCAGAATCAAATGAACCACCTCCACCAGAATCAAATGAACCACCTCCACCAGAATCAAATGAACCACCTCCACCAGAATCAAATGAACCACCTCCACCAGAATCAAATGAACCACCTCCACCAGAATCAAATGAACCACCTCCACCAGAATCAAATGAACCACCTCCACCAGAATCAAATGAACCACCTCCACCAGAATCAAATGAACCACCTCCACCAGAATCAAATGAACCACCTCCACCAGAATCAAATGAACCACCTCCACCAGAATCAAATGAACCACCTCCACCAGAATCAAATGAACCACCTCCACCAGAATCAAATGAACCACCTCCACCAGAATCAAATGAACCACCTCCACCAGAATCAAATGAACCACCTCCACCAGAATCAAATGAACCACCTCCACCAGAATCAAATGAACCACCTCCACCAGAATCAAATGAACCACCTCCACCAGAATCAAATGAACCACCTCCACCAGAATCAAATGAACCACCTCCACCAGAATCAAATGAACCACCTCCACCAGAATCAAATGAACCACCTCCACCAGAATCAAATGAACCACCTCCACCAGAATCAAATGAACCACCTCCACCAGAATCAAATGAACCACCTCCACCAGAATCAAATGAACCACCTCCACCAGAATCAAATGAACCACCTCCACCAGAATCAAATGAACCACCTCCACCAGAATCAAATGAACCACCTCCACCAGAATCAAATGAACCACCTCCACCAGAATCAAATGAACCACCTCCACCAGAATCAAATGAACCACCTCCACCAGAATCAAATGAACCACCTCCACCAGAATCAAATGAACCACCTCCACCAGAATCAAATGAACCACCTCCACCAGAATCAAATGAACCACCTCCACCAGAATCAAATGAACCACCTCCACCAGAATCAAATGAACCACCTCCACCAGAATCAAATGAACCACCTCCACCAGAATCAAATGAACCACCTCCACCAGAATCAAATGAACCACCTCCACCAGAATCAAATGAACCACCTCCACCAGAATCAAATGAACCACCTCCACCAGAATCAAATGAACCACCTCCACCAGAATCAAATGAACCACCTCCACCAGAATCAAATGAACCACCTCCACCAGAATCAAATGAACCACCTCCACCAGAATCAAATGAACCACCTCCACCAGAATCAAATGAACCACCTCCACCAGAATCAAATGAACCACCTCCACCAGAATCAAATGAACCACCTCCACCAGAATCAAATGAACCACCTCCACCAGAATCAAATGAACCACCTCCACCAGAATCAAATGAACCACCTCCACCAGAATCAAATGAACCACCTCCACCAGAATCAAATGAACCACCTCCACCAGAATCAAATGAACCACCTCCACCAGAATCAAATGAACCACCTCCACCAGAATCAAATGAACCACCTCCACCAGAATCAAATGAACCACCTCCACCAGAATCAAATGACCACCACCACCAGAATCAAATGAACCACCTCCACCAGAATCAAATGAACCACCACCAGAAAAATTGCCAAAGCACTTGCCTAAAGAAGTTGAAACTGTTAAAAAGGAAGTGCAGGCACTTAAGAAAGTTGTGACTGATACAACTCCAGTGGCAGGAAGAACCTTTGGTGCACTGGACAGACATATGCTAGAACAATTATGGAATGATCTCAAGTCCAGAACTGGTGATCATTCCAAGGGGAAAAGTCGTCTGGTGACCAAAAACAAGTGACACTAAAGCATTTGGCACAAAGAGCATTTGGCACTGAAGCCACTATGCTGTCTGAAGAAGCTGCTGGTACTGAAGCCAGTGAGCCCCAGTTTGAGTCTTTCCCAGATATACCAACTATACTGAAGTCTGTTAAAGGAAAAGCACAATTGGTATCTGGTGAAGAAGAACAAACTGCTGAAGAATCATCAGAGTATCCTACTGCTGATGATGAAACCTCCAAGAAGCTAGAACAAGAATGCATAATGATAGAGATCTTTAAGAGAAATCAAAAAGATGAACTGCTGGCCCATCAAAGGGAGATGGCAACTATGGGGACTCTGGACTCTTACAATGCTGGCAGGTTAGGCATAAATATTGATGTGTACAAAAAGATGAAGGAAGACCCTAGAGTTCATCAATGTCTGAATGCATTGAATGATGTTCATGTACGCTCCTTTTACGCCGAAGAAGAACAGGTTTATGATTCTATAATTTATGGCGTTAGTATACCAGAACTCATCAGGCAGAGGAAGGAGGAACTGGTGATGCTCCAGAGGAAGATAAGGAAGAATGCTAGTGCTCTGGAGTTAGAGTACAGAAAGAAACTGACTGGCTTACCAAAACTGACTGCCAAACAGATCAAAGCTATTAAAGATGCTGATGTAAGCAGATTCATTCCCCTGGACACTTCTCTGAAAATTAATCGTCAACAACTCCAGTCTGCTATTGAGCAAAAGAGAGTGTCAAAGGAAACTGAAGCATTGATCCAGACAGCCAAATTGAAAGACAAGTATAATGAAATGTTAAATTTCAGGGCTGATGCTAGACGGATCACTGGTGCAGAAATCAAGCTTGCTGGTAATCATGAAGGTATGTCCAAGTTTGAAGTAAAGTTGACCAGGGAAGGTAACTTTACTGATGAAAGAAAGAGTACTTCAGTCCAAGCGTTTGGATGGAGTGAACTGAAAGAGATTGCTTTAACGTTCAGGGGGAAGACAAATGTGTCGACTGATGTTAAAGCATTTCTGAAGAGAATTGAGAAGGTATGGAGAAGAAAGCAACAGATGGAAGTTGCAATGGGCATGAAATCGCCAGAATCAGTACCATCTTCTCCATCACCAAAGAGAAAGGCTTCTGAAGATGCTCCAGGACAGACATCGAAGAGAAGGGCCTGACTCTTATCATTTACTTATTGTAATTTATTGTTTAAAGAAAATTGTAACTATTTATCAGTTGATGTATGTAATATTAGTTGCAATTTTTGATTCATAAAAGTAAATGATCAGATTTATTCTAAGTTAGAACTTAAAAGATGAAACTGAAAACACTCATGATCTATAAAGTGTTTTCCAGTAACTTAGATTTTTTAGACTAAAATCAAAACTTGTGTTTTTCAAGCATACAAAATTGTATAGATTTAAGCTTGAAAACACTTGCATTATTTCTAAACAAATAGGGGGAATTTGTTAGGTCCAGATTTACTGGACTCACTCCAGACTCGACTACTGGAGACTTACTGAAGATCTGTCTAGAAACGTGTTCTACTGGACCTACTCCAGACTTGGAATCTGGAGTCCCTCTGAAGATTTGTCCAGAAATAATGGAAGACCAGTGAGCAAATACTTGTATAGGAAATCTGGAGTATTCTCCAGATTAGCTCACTGGACTTCACCCCAGTCCAGATCTACTCTACTGAAGACGTTCTCACTGAAGTCAAAGACTGAAGTCAGAATAAAGAAGACTGACAAATGGCGGAGTCCACTGGAAGTCTTACCTGATCTGTACACTAGAGGATTGTCAGTGTTCTAGACCTTACAAGTCTGAACACTGATATCGAGGAATTGACTTTTGCCTTTACACACTTTCCAAAGAACAATCCACTTGTTCTTTACCAAAGTTTATGCGTGTAAAGGTGGTTGGTTAAAAGAATAAAATCATATTGATATGACTTTATCCTTGTACCATTAACCAATGCATTTAATGTTTTTGTCGGATCATTAAATGCATGCAACCATATTTGTACGGCACAAAATTCACTGGTGAATTTTGTTGCCTATAAATACAAAGTCATTTCTTTGAGAAAATACTTTTAAGCATACATTTTGCATTAGAGTGAATTTTTAAATACTCTCGATCTTAAACTGGGATACTTCACAACTTTAAGTATCTCGATCCAAAAGAGTTATTTGACAAATATAGATCATTTGTAATTCATAGGTTGTTAGGATACATACTTATTTGTATTATCTTGATTCCACACAACCTTGTATTTTATTTAACATCATAAATAAAATACACCATTGAAAAATACATAATGTTCCACTTTACTTGTTTATTCCTTTATTGAAAAAAAAAAAAAAAAAAAAAAAAAAAAAAAAAAAAAAAAAAAAAAAAAAAAAAAAAAAAAAAAAAAAAAAAAAAAAAAAAAAAAAAAAAAAAAAAAAAAAAAAAAAAAAAAAAAAAAAAAAAAAAAAAAAAAAAAAAAAAAAAAAAAAAAAAAAAAAAAAAAAAAAAAAAAAAAAAAAAAAAAAAAAAAAAAAAAAAAAAAAAAAAAAAAAAAAAAAAAAAAAAAAAAAAAAAAAAAAAAAAAAAAAAAAAAAAAAAAAAAAAAAAAAAAAAAAAAAAAAAAAAAAAAAAAAAAAAAAAAAAAAAAAAAAAAAAAAAAAAAAAAAAAAAAAAAAAAAAAAAAAAAAAAAAAAAAAAAAAAAAAAAAAAAAAAAAAAAAAAAAAAAAAAAAAAAAAAAAAAAAAAAAAAAAAAAAAAAAAAAAAAAAAAAAAAAAAAAAAAAAAAAAAAAAAAAAAAAAAAAAAAAAAAAAAAAAAAAAAAAAAAAAAAAAAAAAAAAAAAAAAAAAAAAAAAAAAAAAAAAAAAAAAAAAAAAAAAAAAAAAAAAAAAAAAAAAAAAAAAAAAAAAAAAAAAAAAAAAAAAAAAAAAAAAAAAAAAAAAAAAAAAAAAAAAAAAAAAAAAAAAAAAAAAAAAAAAAAAAAAAAAAAAAAAAAAAAAAAAAAAAAAAAAAAAAAAAAAAAAAAAAAAAAAAAAAAAAAAAAAAAAAAAAAAAAAAAAAAAAAAAAAAAAAAAAAAAAAAAAAAAAAAAAAAAGAAAAAAAGATTTTATAATGGTGTTTGTGTTCTTTGTGTTTGTGTGAAGAGAAATGAAAACCGGATAAAAATGATCCGTTATCACAACCAAAAATCAAAAGGATTGATGGTGTGGCCTAAAAATACGATTACTAATTTTAGGACTTCCCATTATCATCGAGAAATGCACAAAGCTTATCTCTAAATGGTTCGGTCTATGGTTTTCAACCGATAGATTGCTTTAAAGAATGTAATTCATGGTCAGTGTCACAAAGGCGTTCAATAACCATGTCTTACTATCCTCAAAGACTTTTTGGAAAATAAATCCGAGGTCACATAGACTTCTCGTTTACTCAACAAATTCATAAAATGAAAATGTGAGACCTACGTTCAACGTTGGAAATGATGTTAGCATTGGTAGGATTTCCATTCGATCATCGTGGAATAGCAATAATATGATATCACTACGAATGTTCCGGCAATATCACAAAGATATGCAATGTCACAACGACATATAAAGCTTCGTCAACTTCGATAGTCCATTTAAAGGTCTTCTTATCGATACACCCTTTAAGTGTTTTGAAGAACGGAAGTTGCTTTTCCGCTCCTCTAGACAAGAATCTGCTCAATGCTGCCAACTTCCCATTCAGGCTCTGCACTTCTTTTATGGAGGTTGGTGGGAGAATTTGTGAGAGTTTGTCTACCTTGGATGGGTTCGCTTGTATCCCCTTCTTCGTGATGTAGTACCCGAGGAACTTTCCTTCCTCTACTCCGAACGAGCATTTTTTTGGGTTCAGCTTCATGTTTATGCTTCTTAACGTGTTAAAGGTTTCTTGTATGTGTGACAAAAGCTCATCCTCACTCTTACTTTTGATGACCATGTCGTCGACATAGGCTTCCAAGTTTCTTCCTAACTGGTGTTGGAAGGCATTATCAACCAATCGCTGATACGTGGCTCCTGCATTCTTCAACCTGAATGGCATCTTTGTGTAACAGTATATTCCTTTACTAGTGTAGAACGATGTCTTTCCTTCATTGCCTTTGGCCATCTGTATCTGATGGTATCCTTTGTATGCGTCCAGGAAGCACTTTAATCTGAAGTTCGCCACAGATTCGACCTTCCAGTCGATCTCCGGTAGGGGGTAGCAGTCTTTCGGTGTAGCTTTGTTTATGTTCGTAAAGTTTACACACATTCGCCATCCCCCGTCACTTTTCTTTACCATGACCGGATTGGCTACCCATGTTGGGTATACCGACTCTTTTATTATTCCTGCTTTCAAAAGTTCGTCTACTTCTTTAAGCGCAGCCTGATCTCTTTCCGCCGCTAAGGATCTCTTCTTCTGGTGGATTGAGGTCAGGTGTTTGTGTTCATTTAATCTGTGCTCCGTTATGAACTCTTCGCCCTGTATTGATATTTTTTGCGGGACTCCTGTCATATCGGAGTATTCCCATGCGAAGACGTCCATGTTCTCTTCTAGCAGCTTTCGGAGCCTCAATTTGAATTCACTAGGTAATTGTTTCCCTATTGAAATCAACTGATCCGGGAATGTTGGGTTTATCGCGATTTCTTCTTCCTTATCTTGTTCCGCCATCGCTGGGATTGTGACCTTCGTCTCTCCCTTGGCTCTTTTTACGCCATGGACATGTCTCCCAGCATCACGTCTGGATTCTATCGTCCCTACCCCTTCCGAGGTTAAGAACTTGACCATTGAATGGATTGTTGACACGACGATTCCCAGCTTCCTCATGGCTGGTCTGCCTAATAGTACGTTGTAGGGGGAGGGTGACCTTACTATGACGAAATCGAGCTCCCCTGTTCTGACAGTGGGTGGT